>ML787452.1:0-83373 GCA_009831015.1 Picea engelmannii | reverse complement strand
TGAGGTGTATAGTTGATGATGTTGGTACATATTGATGAGTCATAGTTGATGAGTAGTTGACACATGATTGGTACATACTTGGTAAATGGTTGGATGCACTTGTTTATGGTACAGGTTGATTACAGGTTGGTGCATGGTTGATGTACTTGTTTATGGTACATGTTGATTACAGGTTGAGGTACAGGTTGATGCATGGTTGATGCATGGTTCAGATTTATTGGTACATGTTTACAATGGTATATATCACAGTGATAGTGTGACAATGGTTCCATCATTATACTTCTACTTCAGGGTGGCAGGATGGGTCAAGGACAAGTGGTTGTAGCCAGAGAACATTGGGGGTTGTAGCCTCCTTCTGGTTGTAGCCAGAGAATTGGGGAGTTGGAGCTTCCCTTAGGTTGTAGCATGAGAAACTAGGGGGTTGGAGCCTCCTTCCAGTTACAGCTGGAAAACAAAGGAAGTTGGTGCTTCCAATGAATGTAATTCTTCAAGACATATAAGAAAAAACATTCTGTGGTTTTCTCTCGATTTGGGTTTCCACTTAAAACACTGGTGTACTGTGTATGTGCGTAATTGTTTATTTCTTACTGCTCATTATTGGATAATAATTCTACATTGATGTAAAATTTGAAGAAAAAGGATTATAATTACACTATTACTGATTCACCCCCCCGCTCAATAATCCAACACTTTCTTGGTATGCAAATTACTCAGAGGTATGCTGGAATATTTCTTTCTCAAGAGAAATATCTAAGAGAAATGTTGAAGAGGTTTCAAATGGAAGACTCAACACCATTGAGCACTCCCATCGTCACTGGATGCAAGTTAAGCAAGGATGATGAATCACCTAATGTTGATAAGAGTTCATATAGGTCTATGATAGGTATCATGTTGTAGATCACAACATCTCGTCCAGACATAATGCATGTTGTTTGAATGGTAGGAAGGTATCGATCTGCACCTAAACATAGTCATTTGATATCTGTCAAAAGAATATTCAAATATTTAAAAGAAATAATGAACTATGGCCTATGGTATCCTAGGAATCATAATTTTCAACTATCAGTCTATTCATATGTTGATTGGGCTAACTCCGTGGATGAAAGGAAAAGCATGAGTGGAGGTGCATTCTTCTTAGGAGATTCCCTTGTATCATGGTTGAGCAAGAAGCAAGGTTCCATTTCCTTATCAACTACAAAAGTTGAATACATTGCAGCTGCCACTTGCTGTACTCAAGTATTGTGGATTATTCAGACACTTACAAAATTGGAGGTAAAATATACTGCATCGATCCCAATCCATTGTGATAATACCAGTGCAATTAGTGTGTCAAAGAATCCTGTCTTTCACTCCAAGACCAAGCATATACCCATCAAGTATCACTTCTTGAGGGAACAGGTAACCAACTTTGTGGTTTCTTTGCATTATATTCCATCCAAAGATCAGATTGCTGATATCTTCACTAAATTGCTTGCAAAAGCTCAGTTTGAGTACCTACGACAAAAATTGGGCGTGACCCTGTTATCAAGTTTAAATAGCCCATCATGTCAGGGGGATCATGTGTTGGTTGAATATATGATACCTATGAAAAGTACTGCAACAGCTCAGGGGGAGCAGGTTTTCTTTGACATTGATGTCAAAGGGGGAGAAAAGGTGCAGTCTAAATGCTATAGTTCAAGGTTGCCATCAATGCCAAAGGGGGAGATTGTTGGCATGTTTACAAGCAGAGTGTGCTTTTCATTGATGGAAAGAACAACAACGACGATGACATGTTTACATGCATGAAAATAAACAATGAGGAAAGAAACAATGATGGAAAACATGGAAAGCGTAAGTTCAGGAGAAGAAGCAAACAATATGAAAATCAAAGCTCAGGAGGAAGAGCGAACAATATGCAGAGATCAAATCTCAGAAGAGATAGCGCTTTGTGCTTTCCAGAAGTGCAGCCGAGGTCCAAGAGAAGGACTCACAGGAAGAGCAAAGGTTGAAACCTTTGAAAACTTAGAAAACCTTCTTAGTCAGAGAGATCAGAAAGCTCAGGAGGAAGAGCGACAGTGGCTGTCGAATCAGTGTCTAGACAGGAGGAGCACACAGAAACATCGAGCCGTCGATCTGAGAACATGATCGATGAAAAAGTTTAGTTCGGGTCTAAATATGCGAGGAGTTTACACTCAGGAAAGTTTGAGATTTGAAATTCCCGGAATGCAAATTTCCCTCAGCCGTCAGATCAGAGCGCAAAGGAATAACAACCATTGGATTCAGAGGACACGTGGCGAGAGATCACCAGTTCGCTGACTCGCAAGATGGAGAAGTCAAAGGTGAGAGTTGTAGGAACTCATGAAATGCGAAGTCACGAAAGGATTTAGGCATTTGGATCACAGATGATCATGGACCATTGATATGTCAAGCATGGTTTTGGAATATCGAAAGTTGGGAGAGTCAGGGTTGACTCACGTCCAAATCCTTGACATGCGAAATCATGATTTCGGTCACAGCTGTCGATGAGAGGGAGAGATCTCGACCATTGATATGATATGAAGTATTTTAGAGTTTCATGAATTGGGAGTTTTGAGGAAACTCCTAGAAGGAGTTCACAATATGAGAAATCGTGAAGCACCCCTCTTGCTTGGCCCCTGGTCACAGCTGGTGGTCACATTGATGAAGGTTAAGGGAGGAGCTAGCACGTCGCTAGGCTTTACAACTGAGATCACCGAAATCGAGAAATGATTTTTGAATAGGGTTGTGGTCACAACGAGTGGTCACATCAGTAGAAGAAAAGGGAAGGAGCTAGTGTTGCTAGGATCCACCTTGGAGCTTCGCGAGTTGGGAAAATCGAGGTGACTCACAGTCAATCACCCAAAATGCGAAATCACAAAACGACTATTGGTTAGGCATATGGTCATCATCAATGGTCATGTGAAAGGAAGGGGCTTAGCCAGAAAATCTAGCACCCACTGTGTAGATTTCTCACAAAGGGAAAATGGCACCAAAGACATAAGCGCGCATAGGTTCTCTCTGTAACTACTAGAGATGGATGGGTTGTAACTAGAGAAAATGACTGATTGCATCTAGCAGAGAATTTGAAGAATCTCAAGGTGATTGCCAGAGGAGATGAAGTCTCTCGATGTAATTTCTAGTGGAATGAAGACTCATCATAGAGACAATTGACATATTGAAAAGTGTCAAAGTCTGTAACTACAACAGAGAGGATAAAGTTCAACTGTGACAAAGAAGATGAAGATTCGCATTGCCAGAGAAGGCAGAGAATCCTAGGATAAGCCATTGATGAAGAACAGACTCAACATAACCACCAAAGAATATGATGAGTTTGATGGAGGATCTGGCAAAGGAATAGGCATCATAAATATACGCAGATCAGAGAAGATATTAGGGTTGTTGTTGAGTGTGTTTCATGCGGGTAGAAGCATGTAATGTGCAAGAGATGAAGCACACAAAAGAGGCGTGGTGCATAGAATGGAAATAAGACATAGAGAATAAAGTGCAGAAGAAGAAATGAACATAAATGCATATCGGAGAGAAGAAAAAAAAGCATAGCAGACGCGAGGAGAGAGACATTGATGCAGGCAGAGCAGAGCAGTGTAGCAGAACAATGATGAGACTGGTAAGCCATAGATAAATGTTGTATCACTATGATAAATTCAAGAAAGAAAAGATTTATATTTCAGGGTGGTAGGGAGGTGCTAGGGAGGACTGTTGTCCTCAAAGTTTCAAGTGGGTTCCTGAACACAGGGATTTGTAGCTTCCATTTGGTTGCAACCAGAAAAACCAGGGTGGCAGGGTGGTGCAAGGGATAACTATTGTTCTCTATTATACAGGTTGGTTCCTGTGTGACTAGAAGTTGGTTCTTCCATCTAGTTGGTGATGGAACACTTAGGGAGTTGGTGCTTCCTTCTAGTGGGTGCTAGAGAAACCAGGTAGTTGGCGCTTCCTTCTAGTGGGTGATAGAGAAACCAGGGAATTGGTGCTTCCTTCTAGTGGGTGCTAGAGAAACCAGAGAGTTGGTGCTCTCATCAATTTGCAGCTTGCAAAACAGAGGTGGTAGCCTCACAATGAGTTGGTTCTCATAAGAATGATAATGTACATAAAATAAAGATTACTTATCATATCAAGAAGAAGAGGTTTTTCCCTTTATGGGTTTCCTCAGGAAATATCTGTCTCTGTATATTTCATGTGTGTGATCGATGTTGAATATTCTATTTCTTACCTCCCTTCATTATTGTGATTTTCATCGACTGCTCTGTAAAGAGTTTAAAATAAGAATAATTGTTTAAGCACGGTAATAACTGATTCACCCCCCCCCCCCCNCAGTTGTCCAACACATGATACATGGATGCTTACGTGGAATGAAAAATCATCACCCTATTTTCTCCATCGATCATTGACCATTTCTCTTAGACAACCCAAATACCTTGTTGAATCAGTCGACACCCGACCATTGATGATTTCTCTTGATCGATCGAAACACTTCATTGAATTGGTTGACACTGAACCATTTTCCATAGGTGATTTCCTTTGGATGCATTGACACCTTGCAGAATTCTCTGACCCTCGATCATCGACCATCACTCATCAATGATTTTCATTGGTGACCAAAACACTTCGCCAATCCAGCCGACCCGACCATCGATCATTGGAAATTTCCTTTGGCCAACTCCAACACTTAGATAATTTTTGAACAATCTTCGATTAATCTGGGTTTTCGATCTATTATTGTAAATGATCTCATCTGTCAATATGCTCCACTTAAAAAGATTCTAAATTGAATCTTGGTCATTGATTGGCCTCAACCTCCTAATGGCTGAAATGAATCTCGACCATCGATTTGATCCTTTTTCCAAATGGCTGAAAACGAATCATGGCCATTGATTTTCCAGACCTTAGAAACCTCTAAAATTCTGATAAATATTTAAATTTATCAAAATGAATCTAGGCCATTGATCTCGAGATCGATCATGATCTCGACTGTCGATTATTCAAACTCTCCCAACTCCGTCGATCTCCATTAAAATGTGAATTTCGACCTTGCAGGTCAAATATAATTCTGTAATCATCCAATTGATTCCATTAAACATCTCAGACAGTTCTGAGGAAATTGTATCTCGCATTTTTCTCACAAATTTGAGGATTTCTCTCTAGTTATCACCATTTTTCCTCAGATTCATCACATATCGAAATATGTGACAACAATTTTTCCCAAATTCACACTGGTTCTTGGCCCATACGAGTCTAGTATTGAACTTAAGCTCTAATACCACTATGTAACATACCCAATCCCAATCTAGGTCACGTCACTTGCTAAAACGACCCAAACAGAATTTCTGATACCAATTCTAAATGTAGAAATAACATACACAACATGAAATTCAAGTGACACAATGGACCATGCTAATTAAAAACATAAATGCAATTTCTTAGCTATGCAATGCATAAATTAACTGCATACAACATTATTCAACCACTTAAGTAGATATTTGAATGCATCATTAAGCTCACAACAAACAATAATAACCAAATATATCTCAGTGTAAATTTCACATTAGCTATATCAACATTATACATGAGTAAACACAACAAATAGAACACTTATCTTATAAAATGTGTAACCTAATGTAGAGGAAGGACGCTCCTCCCAACCGTAGGCTTGTTGTTCCATATCTCAACAACAAGCCAACCCCAAGCTAGGGCTATGAATCCATAAAAGATGGTGGTCCCTAAGGCTGGATAATGTCCCCCTCTCAACAATGGATTCTCACAACAAATTCTAGTACACCAACTCTCTTCCCTTCAACCTACACAACACAAGGGATGGAATCCCCCTTCACTACTCATAATCCCTCAAGCCTTTCCACTCCCCTCTAGAGCTTCCAACATGGGTTGGATAATAATTCTACTTGCTAGGACCTTAGGAATTATATAGCTACAACACAAATTCAACCAACAACAAAACACATGCTTCCTTGAAATTTTTTGAACATCATGTTACTCCCAGGCATGCAACCTCATTCTCCATGAATTTTCAACTCCAAAAAGATGTCAAACTTTCCCACAACGACTACCTTCAAGATTTAACACTCAGAATTCCATTGTTGGCCATAAAACTCCATGTAAAAACTACTCTCTATGCAAAAACGTGAATTTGTAATTCTGGTCCCCTCCCCATACAAATTTCCTCTCTTTATTTTGCTTTCTTGAATTAAACTCTTTCCCAAGATGATTGCAGTCATCTCCCATGCTCTCAATAACTATGGGAAGTGACTCTCACACCAACCCTCTTAAATGAATTCAATGATTGGGCTCTAAAATATTGAACACCTAGTGGAAGGTTTATGGTAAGGATAATTTAGAAATAAATGGTTTGGGTTTAATAAACATGGGTAAACTCTCTCCCTTGGACGCCTTCCCTCTCTTGTGGGTACTTATCCTCCAAATATTTGTTAGTGTCCATATGCAACTTGTGATATATTTTATTCATTATATTCAATTTACATCATTTATATATTACATCATTTTGGCTCTCGGCCATACATTACATTTACAATATACATCACTAGTTTGGGTTTGAAAATGGGGATGTTACATAAAGAAAGGACTTTAGGGAGACCTCATGAGCTGCTGAGTTTTGAGAAAGAGTCTTCATTTCCCCAGTTATATTGACCATGAAAGCCTAGATCATGTTCTATTCTCTGACATGTTTTACAATATGATCATTCATTAAGTCGGTTGTGATTTTGGATGGGGTCTCGACATTCATCTTCCTTTCTTTCATGTTTTATTCTAATTATGTAAGAACGTGTTCATCTGATTTCAGCTGGTCCGTCTCCTCAATTTGGGGTAGATGACCTTTGAAGGTTAGGATATGTTGGCCCTCGACCAAGTTTTGAGGAAACGTTGGTCATGTTTGACCATTTTTGGGACTTCAACAGGTTGGTCGAAGATGGAGCACCCAGGCGAAGCGGAGATCGCGAGATCTCGCCCATTTTGTGGGATTTTCGGGCTTTTTGGGTTTATGTAACAGGTATGGGATGTCGGCCCAAGGGTTTACCCATGCTTAGGCCTTTTTTTAATGTATAAATAAGTAGCTAGGCGATGTAAGTAAAGGGTGGAAAATATAGGTCATTGGCTTAGTGCACGACTAGAGTATGCTAAGACTTGCAGAGCTAAGTGCAAGTGATTGTAAGAGGATTTGTGCGCAGATGGTGTAAATCTTTGTGCCTTGACCTATTTATGGGAAGGAGGATATGGTGAGGTGTGCGCAGATCTCCTGTCCTTTACGAAGTCAACTCCGTGTCTTGGTGCATGTAAGAAGATTGAAAGAGACTAATAAATAAGAAGAAGAGTTGGTGGACATAGCCCCACACTGGGGTGAACCACGTATATCCTGTGTTGATGTGCTTTGTGAAATGATGTTCATGCTGTTTATGTGTTTATCTGCTTACTGCACTAATATTTGTATATGTTAGATAGATGTATGGATGCTTAGTGCTATATTAATGGTAAATGAATGCTAGATTTGAGTTAATGCTATGTGCTAACTGGTTGGAAAGTACTTGGTCCTGGTTGTTACTGTGGTGTTTTGTAATTAGGGTTTCATATGTGATGTGAATGGTATTTATGAACTATTAACTGCTCTATTAAGTGTTGTAATCATATATCTATGTCCCATCTAGGTTGTAGACACTTGAGTCCTACAACCCCCCCTTCCTCTACCTTAGGTGAGACTTCATCTACTTCGCAGGTGTTGCCGAAAGGGCTAGTAGTTAGGGTTTTGTTGGTGCGTTGTTGAAGCGTTGAACCCTGGGTCTGCCCCTGTGCCAACAAATGGTTCCGTTTCTGAGAATCGAAACTATGATCGTTGGGAATTAAAGAAAAGAGAAAGCTCTATGCGTAGATCTGTTGCTATAGTGCACAATATTCTACTTGAATTACAAAGTTTTGTGCTGAGAAAGAGTAGTACGATCTGAAGAAAAAGGGTAAGATCTTAAAGCTTTTTGCTCTGGTAAAGGTAAGATAAGTGGAAATTTTTTCTTCAGAAATATGAACCTAGGTATGTTTGATATATTTTGTCCTAGTCTGAAAACTAGGGCACAACTAGAAGGAAGAGTTGATTTGAATAAATTTGATAGAGATAGTGAAAGATATGTTATTCCTATGCATAGAAAGAATTTTTGGACTAACAAGTGGATGCAGGAACCCAGAAAGAATTTTTGTAGATTGCAGGTCCATCACTATGATCCCAGTGCGCAATACAAGAAGGGTTGGGGAACATTTAAAAGAAGGAGATGATTGCCACTGCATTATAACTGTAGAAGGCCGGGACATCTTGCTAAGGAGTGTCCTGGTATAGGTCCTATTTGTCTTTATTGTAAATCTATTGGCCATGAAGTTGAAGATTTCCCTAGAATGATTGCCAAAGTTGAAAATATGAACATGAGCCAAGAAAACTGTAAAGAAGGTCAAGAGACTAAGGATGCGTTAGAGAACCAGAAAGAATCATAGACTATTAATTATTACAGATGAAAGAAACACTGAATGATCACATAGACATCAGTTTACTAGAGATATTAAAAGAGAAGCAGTGCATAGAAACAAGAATATGAGACTTCGACACAGACTATGTCTTGGATGAGGAAATACAGGTGAATATTATGCTAGAAAGCACTTGGGAAATCTTGGGAAAAGCTGCTATGGTACCATCATTGGGAAGGATGGGATTGTTTAAAAGAAAGATGATAACCCTATGTGGAAGAGTTACTAATGTACCTATGATTGCCCATGGAACATCAACCAAAGAAGAATTTGAAGTCATTAAGTTTGTTGAGAACAATGTCCCTTTTGCACTTTTTTTAGGAAAATCCCGGATTGAGAAAGATTAGATCCGGAGGAAAGCAGAGGAGTAAGCTATAGAAACGAAAAATAAATAATTAAGGGACTTCATAGCCAATAAAATATTGCGACTAATAGAAGAACAAGAGGATAAGTCGAAGCAACAGAAGACTAGAGAATTAGCTGTGGAAGTTGGAAGAACACAAGAAGACTTAAAGAACTTGTCCATACATGAGAGAAGAGCATCCACCCCAGAAATAGTAAGAGAAGAGGTATTACACTCGAACCCTTTGAAAGAACCTCAATAGTGCAAAGTTACTACGCTAAGGGAAGAAAATAATAAGAATGGAAAGAGGAATCCAGAGACTCAAATCACAGGGAAGAAGGCCACAAAGCTCAGTAAGAAGAAATAAAAATTAGAAAAATTGCAGGAAGTTCTAGAGAAGACTTCACAGAAGGCAGGCTTGAAGAACTTGAACCTCGTCGTAATAGCAGAACCGCACAGAATGGGACATTGCCACGATGAAGCTATATGACCGTTGAGGCATCCCGACTGTTAGAACGATGCTCTAGAACGGCTATAAATGCAATTATATCTCGAAAGATCACCATTTCACCATTGAGACCACACCATAACAGATGGATTCATATTGATTAAGGAAATTCGACTCGTTGAAGGAATCCATTACGACATTGCTTATTTAATCCGTCGAATGCTGCACCGGGACCACTTTTTGCAAACTGAGATATTCACGCTAACAGAGAATTTATTGCATACCGTGTCGTTCTATCTAAAGACCTCACCGTCCATTCAATTACCTTGAGTGTCTGTTCCCCTACTCGATCCCCGTGATTACAAGTGTGGATGTTGGGCGAGCATAGCGTGCTAGAGAATTCTGTAGAGGAGATCTTGATCGACCTCATGGCTGAGAAAGTCATGTCTGTAGGAATACAAGCATCGTTGACGGGTGGATTGCAAGCATCCCCCTTGAATGGACGTCGATCTGTGCCATCTCGAACCGTGACTAAGAAAAGAAGCAAACACCACGACGATCTAGCTAACGGGAAGCAGATCCCGTCGATCTTGCCAGAGTACATCCCACCTCTAGCTGGAATGATTAGTCGTGACAACGTCCCACATGAATTTGAGTACACATTGATCACTGCTTACCTCCCGAAGGGGATACGCACAGTTGGACCTCAGTTGAGACTGATCCTAGCTCTCAAGATCATCGATTTCAACCTTGGATACCGAAAGAACTATGCGATGCTTGCACCGCATAGGTACCTGATGAAGATGACTGGGAAGAAGCCCAAGGTAGATCCCCAACCATGGATTAAAGGGATCATGAGATCAAAAATCCTGAACGTAATAAATATCCCCCACTTTGGTAGACATCAGGAGGTTAACGTGTGCATTAAAATCCTCATGTCGTGCTACCATGGAGGTTATCTTTGGTTAGATAGGTGCATCACTGTGGATCCGATGTTGATCCACCTGATCACTGGACTAAGCATGCAGGGTCTAGACCCTCACTAGTTCTACCCAGGAAAGGCATCAGATCGGTCTCTGGCGCAACAAATAAAGGAATCCTACGACGATGTAGAGAAGGGAAAGCGAGGCTACAAGGTGGCCTCCATACAGGATGGCGCAGTGCGCCTAGCTTGTCATCTTATGTATGGAAATATCGTTCGAAAGAGCCGTCTAACACAAGTCACAGGGTTCGTAGTCGGCCTCGCAGGTAAGTGTGTCGAAGGAATGCATATGAATTGGGCAAGCTACCTTGTCAATGAGTTGGAGAAGGACTTCCGTGAAGCGCAGGACCAAGGCTACAAATTCCACTTCAGTTGGTTACTGGTGCTCATTGCCTTTGTTTCTTGGTAGATGATGGAAGGAGAAACATTCCATGAATTTGAGTCATCAGAGCTGTTGTCCGCGAGGTTCACCACCTTGTGGTATACGAACGATATGGTGAAGCAATGGCAGTTGAATGCTGTCTTCCATACTTATTACCTACAACTGAAGCGCGCCATTGAATCCTTCCCCCGAATGACCCCGAATACACTCCATCAGTATAGGCCGCTAGAAAAGTTCTGTGTAGGCCGAGACTTCATATACATCACCGTGTGAGAGGATGAAAGTAACGAGGAGCTGTAGTCTTACTACAAGTTGACCGAGGAAGACATGGAAGAGATCACTAAGGAATGGCCAATAGAATTCCTTGTACCAGTGGAGGATACAAAACTCTCTGACCCCGATATCATTAGAAGCCCATTAGTCACCCGGGTCGAACATGATGGATAGAGAAACACAAAGAAAAAGAAGAAAAGGGATGAAGTCCAAGACATAGAAAGTGATGAGAAGGATAGCACATCAAAGGAGACTGAGCCTGACTCACCTGCAGGAGGAGAAGGAGACAAAGTGAACCAAGAGGAAGGAGGGGAGGAAGGAGAAAAGTAGGACAAAGGAGAAGCTACACCGCCAAAGGATCCCCTCACCACAATAGAAGCATCGCAGAAGAGGAAGGTTTCCCCAGAGAAACCTTCGGCAAGGAAGAAGGCTCGAGCCAACAAGCCTCAGTCGAAGAACATGCTCACAATGGATGATATTGATCTCATCATCAAAAATGTAGAAGATGCTTCAGAAGACATATTGCAGAAACATGGAGCAAAGCAAGAGTCAATGTATGACAGAATAGAGAAAGAGATCAGATACATCCAACAAGCTATCCATTCGAGACAAACAGTGCCCACTGCGCCATCCTCAACAAAAAATGTAGAATTGGGGGATGAGCCCACCCAATTGCGAAGGTTAGCAGATGCGACAGAGGTTCAACTTTGTCGAGCCCAAGAGGAAAAGGAGCAGGCCACAAAGACCTTGAAGAAAGAAAAAGAGGATATCTAAGAACATCTCCGAACTATGCAGAAAGAGAAAGATGAACTTGGGGCGATGTTCGAGGAAGACAAAGAGAAAATCCAGAAAGAGAAAGACCAACTGCACGCATAGTAGATTGGGGTTAAAGAGGCAGTGACTAGAGCACTTCTCTCTGTGCCGGGCTTGGCATAGATGGAAGAAGAATTAACTGAGTGCCAAGTGGGGAAACTCACTGAGGCCATTCAACAACTTCAAGCAAGAGTAGCAGAGTTAGAACTTCAAGTAGTACCGAGCACTCCACAAGAAGTGCAGGATCAGAGGGAAGAAGCTTCTAGGAGCGCAGTAGAATGAATTAGGGCATTGGCCTCAGAATGTAAACAATTGAGTGATCGAAGTGTGCAAACCTACGAGTGCCTTGTAGAAGATCCAAAGCTAAAGATATTGGAAGCACAGCTCCAGGAGGTGAAGCAAAAAGCCTCCACTGTGCAAGCACAACTGAAGTTGCTTACTGCAGTTGAGAAAATGAAGAGGTCATAGGAGCAACACATAGTTCAACAACATGTCATTGCCATCCAGAGCCGAGTTATGGAGGTGACACAGAGACTCCAGCTGGTGTAGGACGAAGCCTGGACACTTTTTGAAGAGATCGAGGGACAAGGCTCACAGTTGGAATAGGTGGTCGTGATAGTGGAACAATGCCTGGAAGGGCCTATCACCGAGCAAGTGATTTAGGAGTTCACCGAGCAGGAGGCTCTGGTGAAGCAACAAGTTGAGGCAGCTCGAGCTAAGCTTGAGGCCTTCGAGGCAGTGTTGCCTCGATCAGAGTGACTCAGGACGAGTCACAAGTGAGTGTTGGGGGCATGTTGGCCCTTGATCAAGTTTTGAGGAAACATTGGTCATGTTTGACCATTTTTGGGACTTCGACAGATTGATCGAAGACGGAGCGCCCAGGCGAAGCGGAGATCGCGGGATCTCACCCATTTTGTGGGATTTTTGGGATTTTTGGGTTTATGTAACAGGTATAGGATGTCGACGCATGGGTTTGCCCATGCTATGTATAAATAAGTAGCTAGGCGATGTAAGAAAAGGGTGGAAAAGAGAGGTCATTGGCTTAGTGCATGACTAGAGTATTCTAAGACTTGCAGAGCTAAGTGCAAGTGATTGTAAGAGGCTTTGTGCGCAGATGGTGTAAGGCTTTGTGCCCTGACCTATTTCTGGGAAGGAGGATCTGGTGAGGTGCACACATATCTCGTGTTCTTTCCAGAGTCAGTTCTATGGCTTGGTGCATGTAAGAAGATTGAAAGAGACTAATAAAGAAGAATAAGAGTTGGTGGACGTAGCCCCACACTAGGGTGAACCACGTATATCATGTGTTGATGTGCTTTGTGCAATGATGTTCATATTGTTTATGTGTTTATATTCTTAGTGCACTAGTCTTTGTATATGTTAGATAGATGTATGGATGCTTAGTGTTCTATTAATGGTAAATGAATGCTAGATCTGAGTTAATGCTACGTGCTAACTGGTTGAAAAGTACTTGGTCCTAGTTGTTACTGCGTTGTTATGTAATTAGGGTTTCATCTGCGATTTGAATGGGATTTATGAACTGATTCATATTGACTAGATAAGTTCTCTGTTAAGTGTTGTAATCACAGATCTGTGTCCCATCTAGGTTGTAGACACCTGAGTCCTACAACCCCCCCTGCCTCTACCTCAGGTGAGACTTCATCTGCTTCACAAGTGTTGCCAAAAGGGCCGGTAGTTAGGGGTTTGTTGGTGTGCTGTTGAAGCGTTGAACCCTGGGTCTGCCCCTGTGCCAACAGGATAATAACTTCTTTGTGGAGTTTGGCACATATAGCGAGGGAATTCTTCAACCCCTTCTCGAGTTTCTCCTTGAATTGTTGGAAATTATCAAGGGCAGTGTAATTATGCTTAGCTTCCCAATCCGTCATTTGTGGAAATTCTTACAGGGCATATCGATTTTCTATTATCCACCAATTCATCTCATTTATGTCGGCTCTAATTACAATGAATTTTGTATTCTTGGTTTGAGCCTAATTGAGTTGAGCCATGATTTTGGTAGCTTTCCTTTGGAAGTTTTGCATTCCTGCATACATGTCTTTCACTAGGTTATGGAGTTATTTTATGACCTCTTTAGTACACATTTTGAACTCCTTAATGTTGTTATGATCACTCTTGTAGTGTTGTACTTCTTCTTCTAGTGACCTTATTCTCTCATTCTTCTCTTCTATTTCACACATAATGTCTCTCAGGTTTAGCTCTTATGCTAGCATGCATGTGACGTCAACTGAAGAAATAGATAGGGGATCATATATATTTTTTTCTATTACCTTTGCTTCATTTTACATTGATAACAAAGCCACTGCAACCGCTGGTACCTTTCTATTTTTCTGCAAGATGATCTTTCCCGAGTCCTTGTCAAATATGAAGGAATTCAAGTTGGCCACCTTCTGAGCATTTAACGGTGTGTAAGATCCCAACCCCAATTCACCTAATGGGGAGTGTCTTCCAGTGAGGGGTATTTCCGTCAATGATCCCATAATATCCATGGCCATGGGATCTAGGCCTTGTTCTTCCTCCCGCTTTCCTTTTTACTCTTCTTCTTCTTTCTTTTGTTGTGCCTCCACTGTTGTTGCCGCTTGTTGTTCTACTTCAACTACTATTGTTGCTACTAATTTTTTTCATTTAAGCTCGACTTCCTCCTCTTTTCTCTTATTTTTTGCTTCAACTTTTGTTTTAGCTTCTTTTGTTGATTTTCTCTTTTTCACTTCTTTTCTTTTATTCTTCTCCTTTTCTTTCCTTTGTTTCTTTGTCGCTTCTTTTTCTAATATTTTGAAATTTTCCCCATAAAGACTACATAGAATTTCCATGACATACTGATAGGGTAATTTGATTGAACTTGTAGGATATTCATTCAAGGGCCTGGTCTTGAAATGCTTTCCCGAATTGTACTATCCCTTCAAAATATTTCTCGAATTGTGAGGGAAATATTTCACCAAATCCTCATCACAGAAGCTTGGAAAGAGGCAATTGGATTTCCTTTGGAATTAAATATATATATCTATTATCTAGGTTGGCGTGATTTACTATCCATAATATGGTATCTACACACATAAACAATGTTGCATGGGTTGCAATCTTATATAACTCTGACCTCCTGATAGCTTTGTATATGACTAGATCAATATCCTTCTCCGGAGGTTTAAACATTTAGTAGACTTCACCCCACTTAAAAGAGGTATATCTATCGATGAATCCTTTGGTATAATCAAAGACTGGTCGTGGTGTGTTTATGTCAGCTTCTTCCTCATCCCTTCCTGAGGGGATTTCAACTATAGAAGTCTTTTCAGGTATCTGAGATGCTTTTTTTTTTTTTTTATAGTAGACATGATTGGTCTTGCAACAAAAAATATTATATCACAACATATAAGTTTCATCATTAGTACCCATGAGATTGAGAAATAAACATAGACAATGTGATACAATCTTTTTACTTTGAAAAAGAAATAAATTTGAAAGCCGAGGGGTATCTTGTCTACACATCTAGGAATGCAGGATCCCATCATTATGTAGAGGAATGGTAATGAAAAGGGGTGAAAAATGGAGTTATAAAGGGTTTATTAAGTGTGATAGCGTGAAAATCGAGTGTGACTTGACCATTTATACGTGCAGGATGACTGTGGGACCCGCCGTTGTCTTGGTGGATGAAAGTTATTCGACCACCGATGTATCTGTGATGAAAGGTTGTTCTCATGCTAGTGTATCAACGGATGAAGTCTCTTTAGGCACTGATATATCATTGGGTGAAAGGTACTTTGGGCGTCGGTGTATTAGCGAGTGAAGGCTCTTTGGGTGTCGGTGTTATTCTCTAAGACAAAACCTATCCTATAATCTATTTTCCTTTCCTTTGAAGGTCCATAAACGTAAGAGCACAATTGTTGTACTTAAACATTTAAACAGTTAAACCTTTACATCAATCTATAACTCATGACATTATCATAGCATTGGGAGGACCCTAGCTCAAGATTCCTATCTTAACTAAATAAAACATAACCTCAATCTTTGAATTATGCAATTCAACACCATTACCAACATCCCTTAATATTAGTTATCATGTTTAGCAATTTTCCCACAATCCCCACTTTATCATTACTTCAATTTGTCCTAGATGGTTTTCCTTACCTTCCATAACTTTTTAAGCAATTCAATGCAATTAATCAAGTATTCACAATAGTGATACACATGAGATTAATTATCTTCTCTAAACCAAAAACTCCATATTTTTGTAATTTATACCTTTGCACTTGTCATGATGGCTATCTTTATTTCATTAATGGATAGATGTATACAACCATTTTACTATGAAGTGCTTTCCTTATTCGTTCACAAACTTTCTTCAACTCCCACTTGCCTACTTTATTTTATTGTTATCTTAAATTTTATCTTTTATCCATATCTCATCTTAACGTTTTGTAAAATTACATTGATGATCTACATCATCCATCCATATTCATTTAAATTGAATTGGGAAATTGAAAGCAACTTCTTCCACTTAGAAAATTATAATTATTTTGGTTTTATGATCCATATCCTATCCAATCCATTATCTAAGGACACAACAATTTGTAAAGGGTTCCCTGAGTTAGGGATACTCCATTTATGATGAGTTATCCTTTGTTTGGTATTAGTAATTTTGCTATTTATCCAATTAAGAAATTCATTCTCTTTCACCATGATTGTTCCACATTTATTCCCACGTGATTATCTCACCATGATTATACCACCATTACTATTATATGATTGCAATTGTTGCATTATGATTGTCTCATAACCACGCATTCCTAAAAAGTATGCTTCTAACTTCTATGGTTAAGACTATATAACAAGTGTCTTAATAGCAATTCCTCATATCTTTACATGAATATCGAATGCCCTATTCACTTCATCAAGTTACACGAGTCAAATTAACATAATTCAATGACTATATAATAATTCACACATCACTTTCCTATTCTTAACATCCTTCAGTTAGTCTCCTACCTCAATAATTTTAGGCCTAAAGGAAACATTTACGACACATCTTGATTCTTACCCCATATACATCCTTCCATGTTAATAACATTCTTTCATTATCATGTTATATGAATTACTTGAATTTTCAGGCAATGAGTGTATCAAAGTGTATCACCAAACCATGTAGACAAGTTTCATGTGTCTTATTAGTCCTTGCCGAAGGTCAAGACTCTAGCGTTTGCTTCAACATTGACTTAATATTAGTTTTCCTTTGACTATAATAATTTTTATCCTTTTCCAAAGTTTCCAAAGTAGTACATAGCATAAATTAAATATTTTTTTTTATAATATTTAAATTAATTTTTATACAACATGCAATTAGCTATCAACTTCGAACTCTTATTGCAAGTTCTGACACAATGTATTTTTCAATCTTCTATTAACCTAAGTTTTGAGAGTCTACTATAACTTCTCACACAATGCATTTTTTTCCAACTTAGATAATCTTAAGTTTATTGACCTTAAGTTTATTGAATCTCTTTTCAATATGACTGTGATACATTATATCAACTGTCAATCCCAAGAGCCACCTATGGTAGGTCCATAAATAGATTGACAATCGACTTGGTTACTCATCACCTTCCATAAATGTACAATATCTTTGTCATTCACCACCTCACCGCCTCTAACCCCTCAGGAAATCTTGAAGCTCAATTATATCCTTTTTGGAATCACAAGCTTCTGTAGCTAACCTATGTAATAGGCCACACTTTGAAAGGAGAGGAAACTACAAATGTAAACAAGACATTTTGTCTAAGATAAATTGCAATTTATACCAATGGCTGTAGGAGGCAAACACGCATGAACACACATCAGCATAATGCATGGTTGTTGCTTCATATTGAGTATCTCCCTATGAAGGAAGGAATCCAACCCCCACCTATAAGCAGTGGCGCGTGAACACCACAAGGAAGGGCCTTCGATCTGTCTAAGGAGTAGTCGAAAATCTCCCTCCAACTTGTTGATGTAGTGTTCAAGGGTAGGTATTTAATCAAACACTAATATAGCTACTATATGTCTTGATCTCCCACGTGCATGCAGAAGGGACGATTCAGTGAGTGATAAATTAGTGGATGCTTGCTTGGAAAGGTACCATCATATTTCATTTTCAACTATACGCAATAGCTTCTGCCCATCGATCGACGGTTCGAGTAATATCAATCCATCTAGCTAACTCTGTTGATGACCATTCCTTAAATAAAGGAAAAGAATGGATAAGAGGTGTTGATTTTGGTTACTAATAAAAATGGGATTGCCTAATTACAGAACTAGAAAAAAATATAAAGAGCGAAGTGAAAGATGACGTGCTTACCTTCTGTGAAAAATACTTCACACCATTTACTTGTATAATGAAATCACTGGATACTTCTGTAGAGACTGACGCGTTTCACAAAATCCCTTCCTCCTAAATCACTCGTTGGGATACAACTTGTCTCTCCTCACCCCCCTGAGACAGGGGAAGGGAGGTGAACCGAACAACAGAAGAAAAGAGGTGGCCTATTTCAAGAAATTTTCCGGGAAACTGGAGGTTATGCTCTCTTACCGCCTTATTATCTCATTTTCCAGAAGAAGGGATAACGATTGAAATAAAGCGTGTGATGATGAAGCACATTCGATAGTGATATTTTTTCTAGGATCTCCTGTCCTGACCATGGTGAAACTATGCTTGGGAGAATCAACTATAACCTAGGTTAATCATAGTATTTTCCACCCATCTCGATACAACTCGAGTCAGTTTGATATTATGTCTTCCCTCCATCGAAAGTTGTACCATACAAGACTTACCCAGCGACCCAAAATTCAGGATGTAAACTCGTGGGAAAGACTGGTACTCGTCCCCTATATAAGTATTTTCATTTTCCAACCAATATGCTATTAGTTAGCGCTAGTCTAGTAACTAACTAGAATTGGAGAGTTCCCTAATCACTAGCCAGACTGAGTGGACACCCAGATTGTATGTCCTGATTCCACCTCTGCATTCAAAATTGTTTATATTTTGGGCTATTCAGAATTCCTTTGAGTTATGACAAATTTTCTGTTTATGCAATAATAGGCATTGTGGTTCTGTAGAGCTCTTCACGAGAATAGGTTGCATGGACACATCCCTCCAGAGATCGACAATTGCACAGATTTGAGAGCATTGTGAGAAACACCCCATTTTCCTGTCTTTATTTGTCTCTGTTTTCAATAGTGTACAAGGTCGAAACTTGTTAAATACACAGGAGATTTGCTGCTAAAAATATGGGCCTGCTGTCAGCCACTGCCCCTTCTGAGTTTTGGGCGAAACTTGTTAAATACATAGGAGATTTGCTGCTAAAAATATGGGCCTGCTGTCAGCCACTTCCCCTTCTGAGTTTTGGGCTCGCCTATAGTTTATTTTTATATTTTTCAATCAATTTTATTTGAAGAAATGTACATCACATTCAACACCAAATAGATTAGACTTGGTTTATGGGGGCTCTATTTGAGCGAGTTGGTAAGCGATCTAGAGTCATTTTCATATGCGTTAGCATACTTCCTCATTGGGTGTAATGTCCTTAAACGAAGCAAAACAAGCATGGGAGGTTTCTACAGGGATCTTTCAAGCAATTCATTGAAATGTGTGATTCCACCCTCTATTGGTGAATTAAGCATGCTGAGATTCTTGTAAGTAGGAATCCATCCCCCATTTTCTCATTTTATTTTTGGAAAACTTTAATTAGTTATCAGGAACGAAAAAATGCCACATAAGGTAGCAACCCTGTTGCATAATCAAATCAATTTTGAATTTCATCCCCTGGTATTATAAATTCAAAACACTTGTATTGAAATGAATGCAAGTAACTAAAGAAGGAACCGATTACAACAACTTCTACTCTATATAGGATCCTACTAGAAGTTGGAAATAACATATGACATGCTAATGTGTTGTAAAATCTTGCATTTCAGAAACCTATCCACAAACTTCTTTGTAGGGGAGATCCCTAAAACTGGAGTGTTAGGAGGTTTCAAAAATCACTCATAAGTCCTTTCATCTCTCTCACATAAATTGTTTATTCCTGTAATAGGTGACATGTTGCGTATCAATTTTTTACCAAATTGGTCTAGTTTTGTTTAATGTTAAAGTCAAGTTTGTTAAATATCCTACAAATATTAGTGGCAAGTTTGATAAATATCCTACAGATATCAGTGGTGTTTTAGGGTTTCTCCAAGAAACTTTTTGTCCTTCCTTTAATTTAATCAACTTTAGCTAATTTACTGTAATTTGATCCGTGATAGCAACTTGTTTCAAATAAATCTTTTAATGACAACGAATTTGATGGAAAGGCATTGGAAACTTTAGCACTTGATTAATGGAAGAGAAAAATAGACCTATGTTACAGATTATTTTCATCACCCTTATGACCGTTAGTGATGTAAACCTATCCTTTGTCTTTAGAAGGATCAATGGCCTAAATTCCTAAGGAAAGAAGGGAGAAGAACTTTTCCTGAGAGAAAAAGTTGTCTTTTCCTTTGTAAAATCCCTAGTAAGGAGGATCATCACACCTTGTCCATTTCTAGGGGTGCGACGATCTCGGATCGTCGCATACTGCACTAAACCTAGCCTGCAACATCGTCGCACTCTGCTCAGTTATAGGGGTGCGGCGATTTTTGTACATGGGAAAAATGAGCATATTCTCGATGCTTCTATAAGGAGAAGCTTTTGTGGTGAGGTGGCCTCCAATCGGTTTGGATATTACTCGCTTTTATGATTTAGTGGGATCACCCTAACCTCCTCTCCCTATCCTCTTCAACTTATAAAAAGAGAGGAGCTCTCATGGAGAAAGTTAGCTTGGTATCTTGGGGAATTTAGCTTGGTTGTAAAATTATTGAGTTTGTAGCTTGGAGTTTTTGGAGCTTGTATGTTTGCTTTGAGCTTTGCTTTGTCAAGATAGATTGTTGGTCTCAAAATCCATGGAGCAAGAAGTGTGTGGGAAGAAAAGAAATGTTGGAAGAGACCTTACAACATCAAGGTATCTGGTTGTATTATCCTTTTCATATTTATAATACAGTAATATATTTCTTTCCCATAAAACTTGCTTTATTTTATTGTATGATTCCCTGATCACATACATAGGTTCTCGTTGAGTTCATTGTATTGCTTTCACTTTGGTTGGCTTGTGTTCCCTTGCAGATTCAATATCACAAGAGCATCGGAGCGAAGCTAGGATGACGATGGCAGGAGGGAGCGATATTTAAATGGTATGTTGCATATCTCTTGTTAAATAGTGAACTCAATAGTTAGAGCTTAGGGAAAGCGTCATATTCTGTTATGTTTTGTTCTAGATCTAGGTGGATCTAGGGAGATCTGTTTATGTCCACATTTACTGATTGATCCCATAACAAAATTAGCAACCATACTAGGGAACATATTGTTTTCCTATTTTTTCTTGCTTTCTTTCTTTGATTTCTTGGGTTCTATTTTCTGAGTCACTGGGAGATCCAGTTTGACTCTCTGCCTGTTAAAATTCACTGTAAAAACCTTCATGCTTTTTATTTTTTCATTTTTTCCTTTGATCCTCGCACCCTAATTTGAGGGACAATGCAACGATTTAGGATCATCACACATTTCCTTATACATACAGTGCGATGTCATCGCACTGTGGTCTTTTATGCCCTACGGTGATTTAGGATCGTCACATTGTGTTCATCTTACAACCTGCGATGATTTGGATTTTTTTTTATATTTTAGTGGTTTTCCCTGCCCAGATATGTGATAAGTGTTTGGGATGATTTGTTGGGTCTGATTACAGTCTACTCAACAGCTTTGAATATGATTTTAGCTATCTTTCAAATAAAAGTTTTAATTTCTTTCTTTACATTAGATTGGGGGCATATTTGCATTTGAAGTAGCGAAACGTTTTTGGCATTTTTGGTCTTGAATTCTTAAAAACAAATTCCCCCTCATGGATGGGGGGGGCCAAGAATCGTGTATTGGTGTACAGTCTCTTTGGCTCATTTCTTGAAGTTCTTTATATTGATGAGTTTGATAAAATATTTAGACATTGTGCATCTGGGAATGATAAACAATTTCTCCTTCTCGTAATATAGTTTTCATCAAAGTGAAATATTTGCATTATCGCTTATTTGCATTGTTTAGAGTCGGTCAAAACACCATTTAGTCCACACCTATTTCCTTTTGAGTAACAACAACCTTAAAATAAATAACTTATAAAAATTGATTAGACATTTTTATGTTTTCTGGTAGCAAACCTACATTAGATTAGTTGCAGGGCTTTGGAATAGGTGTGAAAGATAAATTTCCAAATCTGTAAACAAACATAGAATCTTGAGTTAGGGAGCGGTGAAATCCACTTGCTACATTTTGTCCCGGGAAGCCCTTCTAACACAAGGGTCAATCACGAGGTCGCATTAGTACCGACAAAGTTACTCACCCTTCTTTGTTGGTATTAGTGTAGAGATTGCGCATATTATTGGGGGTCACTTGAGAAGAAAATCCTGTGGGGACCTTCTCGAGTTGATTTCGGGCTAGATACATTGCCTTTGCGTGTGGATCAGACTGTTGACTATTTCCCCAGGCATGATTGTCGCAATTGGTAACCTTAGTGGCCTATCTCTTTAGGGTCTTTACACGAGGTGACTATGGAAGGGAAAGTCTTCACGATACCTAGAATTGACGTTGGCCAAACTCACTCGGGTTCCTTGGAGGGTATACCCATGAGTATGTGTGGGAGATTGCACCAGGGTGTAAGTCCGTTAAGTAGGTCGTCAATGTAACCTTTCCACCCACTCTATCTTATCCCCTTCTTACATTGTTCCTGCAACGTTGGATTTCATCACCAACTAGTACGTTCATTGTAAGAAGGTTTTGTTTGCTTGCTTCCTAGATTTTTAGCATGTGTTGTTTGTTTTCCCTTACAGGACTCTAAGTTGGATCTGTGTTTAATGGCGTCAATTCCCATAAAGACCAATGAAGCAACCCCTACTCCAGGGGAGCCTTTTGTTTTTACTTCTTACGGAAACATTGGTCCTCCTCACATCGCCACTTTGAGCCTTCCAGGTCTCACAATTGGATTACCGATATGGTTGTTTTCCACTCAGGTAATCCCGAATTCAGTTAGTGCTTCGGTTATAAGCACTTCCCCCCAAGAGCATCAACCTCATGTTGATCCTTCACCATCTTCACCGATAAGATCTTCTTCACCTTCTTCACTTGCAAGGTCTTCTTCTGTTTCATCTTCTTTGTCGAGTGAAAGCTCTGCAGCAAGTAACCCGATGGATAAGAAGAAGAAGAAAATGAAGATTAAGAAGAAGAAAATGAAGATTAAAAAGAAGAAAAATAAACAAGGGTCCAAACTTCCAACCACTTCCAGACATGTTGGAAAGAAACACGTTACTTTTAATCGTGTTAGGAGTGTTTATGATGCCAAGATCACCCAAACAACTCGTAAGCCCAAGTACCCTTGCAGGATTTGTAAGGGTAGCCATCTTCTTAAATATTTCCCTGGTCTATCCAAGGTCATAGAAGCATGGTCTACACACCCTTGCCAAACCACGTCGTCAGCCTTTGAAAAACATACTGATGACCTTTCGTCAACTAGCCAGGATACCATTGGGAAGAAGAAAAGTAAAGTCAAGTTCCCGTGCATGTTATGAAAAGGAAGTCATCTAACTCACCTTTGTCCTCGTATGAACGAAGCCTTGAAATTAATGGAAGACATGGCTGTTTCACAGCCTCAACTTCTAGCTGCTTACCATAAGATTTCTCTCAACCCCCCTGTAGTTGATGGAATGATCAATCTGATCCCTTCGTCAGTCAATCTGGTTGATCATGTCATCACTTTGGTCACGTCCTTAGTTGAACCAATTGAAAAAGTGGTTGATCAGATCCCATCCTCGATTAATCCCACTCTCCTGCAAGAAAGTGAAACCCAAGCGATCAATTCATTTCCATCCATTGACCCCATTCTCCCCTTGCAGATTGCAACCCAAGTGGTCGATATGATCTCTTCATCAGTCGATCCTACTCTCCCACTAGAGAGTAAACCCAATACTGCCAACATTTTTCTTGTTGATACAAATTCTATTGTGTTGGGGGGAATTCCTCCTTCTCCCGTGGAACCTCGTCCAAGTGACAAGGCCATCCTTTTTGATTGGGGTGCGCTAACTAGACCTCGTCTTCCCTCTCACATTCCTTTCAATATTATAGTACAGGTTTGTGATCGGGACGTTCCTCAGATGCTGATAAACGAAGGTTTGTCCGTTAGTATTTTGTCCTCTATTGCTTGGCAAGATTTGGGTTATCGTCAACTTGTGCCAGTTACGCATAATTTGTTATCTTTTAACAAAAGAACCAATCACCCTTTAGGAGTCCTTCCTCAGTTTCCTGTAACTTTGGGAGAAAAAATTGTCTTTATTGATGTTATGGTAGTCCATGATCCCTTGGATTTTGATTTACTCCTTGGGTGAGATTATTTCAATTCCATGAAAGCTATCGTGTCCACTCTTTTTCGTGTGATATATTTCCCTCACGATGGAATAATTGTGACTATTGATCAACTTTCATTCGTTGGTCCTGAATTTATTACCATGAACTCAATGACATCCCTAAATGGTTCTTATATGTAGACGGTATCTCCCCTTCCATAGGTCTATTATGTGCCATTGTCTCCCATGCCTTCAACTATCGATGCAAATGAGCCTCTCACTGTAAGCTCAATATCTTATGACTTGGATCTGGTAGTTGACATGATGATCTCTTCGGTATGGATTTTGGAGCTTGATCTCCTTACCCCCGTCGCGAACCTTGACATGGTGTCTTTCCAGAGCGTTGTTCTTCCATCCAGTGAATATCTCTTGGAATCCATGATTGAGTTTTTTTCCCTTGAGATGGTATCCTTCCAGAGAATTTCCCTCTTGGAATACATGATCAAGAAGAGAGTTTTGAGCATGGTTTTTTGATTTCAATCTCATTAAAAAATGAAACCAGCTTTGAGAATGGTTTTCTAATTTCAATCTCATTAAAAAATGAAACCAGCTTTGAGCATGGTTTTCTGATTTCAAGCTCGTTAAAAAATGAAACTAGTTGTGAGGATAGTTTTTCATCTCTGTGGCAACCTCGTTAAAAAATGAAATAGAGGTTATGATCATAGTTTTTGTTTCTGTTTCAAGCTCATTAAAAATGAAACAGAGTTCTAGGGATTGAACCTAGATTCTCGAGCATAGTTTTTCTTCTCTGTGGCAAGATAGTTGAAAAGTTAAATAGATTTATCCCCTCTTCGATTGAGTCAAGTACTTCGTTACGTATAGTATTTGAAGCTTCTTTCCATCCTCCTTGATTTTGGATGAATTGAATCTTGGGGAGGGAATTATTATAGCCTATGGACTTCATGCTGAAGTTAAGTCGCTAGCTTCTTAAGTTGGGGGATAAGTACCAACCATCCTTGGATTATGTGTTGGGAAGTCCAAGCATAGTTTTGTATGGTTCAATCGTGTGTAAAAATGAAACCACAGACCTCAAGCATATTTTCCTCTGGTTCAAGCTTGTGTCAAAATGAAACCAGGTCCACGCATAGTTTTGTTTAGTTTTAAGCTTGTGTAAAAATAAAATCTATCGCAAGCATAGTTTTGTTTTGTTTTAAGCTTGCGTAAAAATGAAAACAATCTCGAGCTTAGTCTTTGTTCTTTATCATGCTCATAAATACCCGATAATGTAACCGAGTATACTTTTATCACTTTTTTGGACTAGTAAAGGTTATATGAAAAATGAACCCCATGGAGTTCCCTTTAAGCTCTTTTCAGACTCTCTAAACATGAAAAGATTCTCGAGCGACCTTGTTCTTTTCACGCTTGTTAAAGTATTTGAAGAAAACATATATTGAGCAGTAGATTATCTCTTTTTCTCTCTCACCAGACTATTTTATGAAAAAAGACATTTTGGAGTTTCCTTTAAGTGTTTTTCAGACTCTCTAAATATGAAAAACCATTGAGTTTACTTTCTTTGGACTCGTAAAATAAACATTGAAAGACCCATATGGGACTGAACCACTCTTTCCTAGGGTTTGTTAAAAATATTCCGAGGGACTCATCTGAAGGATGAGATTACAGTTCAAGCATATGTTATCCTCCTCAAGCTCTTGTAAAAATAAAGAGGTACTCACCAGAAATGGTGGGGGGAAATTGGGAAAGAAATGTATCTAAACCTGTATTCTATGGAAGAGTCTCTTTTGAACATGACACTCTTTCACTCGCTTTGTGTCTAGGTTGGAAAATCCACTTGCCTCTTGATCATACTCCTGTATAAGATTACAAATTGGTATGTGATCCCTGTTGTTGAGTCAGTGTTTCCAAGACAGTTTTCGCGTCATCAATATGTTCAAAGAAAAGTTCAACCTGGAAATCCTTCTATTGCGTTGGCCATTTCTGCAGTCCTTAAGCCTTCTATTGCATTGACCATCCCTGAGTTAGTCCTGAATCACTTGTTACTCTGATCTACCTCAAATATTTTTACCCATTTCGTGTCATTGATGGGGGATACATTAAGGCCCTCCTGTGACGAGTCTTTTCTTGTCGACTTCAACTCATTATCCAAGAATTACACTTAGAAACTAATTGGTACCTTGTAACTTTCATGCCTCAATGGCAAGTTTCCTCTCTTTCGACAATGGGTTTTCATTATTGACCCCTGATCGAGAGATTCCGCTGAGTGTTTGACTTCAACTCATTAATTCACATTTGTTGGATTGTACTAGAGTACCTTGGGAGTCATTGACATTAATGGTGATTTCCCTCGCACTTGTTAATGATATACACTAATGATCGGTAATCAAATGGTTTCTAACATGTTCGACTTCAACACATGTATTCCCATGGTTAGATTCGTACTATAGAGTGGTGGAGATGAAGACCCTAAATCTTTTCTTATAGATTCAGGTTGTGTTGGAGTATATTCAAATTGTACTGTTGCATATATCCACAATGTATGTCTCATGGCTATGTTCAAATTTGAGTCTTTAACACATAGATCCACAGTGTATTTTTGGTGGCTATGTTCAGATTTGATCCATAGTGTATGTTTGGTGGCCATGACCTGTCTTTCTTGACATGGATATTTTCTTGTTAGCGTTTATGCTTTGAGTCATTTGTATTCTGAGTATGGGAATGCCTACCTCAGTGATGATGTATTATTGTACTATATTTCCTTGTTTGTTGGCAGGTTTCCAACTAACATGTTCCTTATTCTGTATACACACACTCGAAAAAGTATTTCAACTATCACTCTGTTCTAACTTCATACTTTGGGGGGTTCTCTGTTACACATTATTTTCGTCACCCTTATGACCATTAATGATGTAAACCTATCCTTTGTGTTTAGAAGGATCAATGGCCTGAATTCCCTAGGAAAGAAGGGAGAAGAACTTTTCCTGAGAGAAAAAGTTGTCTTTTCCTTTGTAAAAACCCTAGTAAGGAGGATCGCCACACCCTGCCCATTTCTAGGGGTGCGATGATCCCGAATCGTCACATGCTGCACTAAACTTGGCTTGTGATATTGTCACACTCAGATCAGTTATAGGGGTGCGACGATTTTCGTACATGGGAAAAACAAGCATCTTCTCGATGCTTCTATAAGGAGAAGCTTCTGTGTGAGGTGGACTTCGATTGGTTTGGATCTTACTCTCTTTTCTGATTTAGTGGGATCATCCTAACTTCCTCACTCTTTCCTCTTTAGCTTATTAAAAGAGAGGAGCTCTCATGGAGAAAGTTAGCTTGGTAGCTTGGGGAATTTAGCTTGGTTGTAAAATTCTTGAGTTTGTAGCTTGGAGTTTTTGGAGCTTGTATGTTGACTTTGAGCTTTGTTTTGTCAAGATAGATTGTTGGTCTCAAAATCCATGGATAAATAAGTGTGTGGGAAGCAAGGAAATGTTGGAAGGGACCTTACAACATCAAGTTATATGGTTGTATTCTCCTTTTCATATTTATAATACAGTAATATATTTCTTTCCCATAAAACTTGCTTTGTTTTATTGTATGATTCCTTGATCACATACATAGGTTCTCGTTGAGTTCATTGTATTGCTTTCACTTTGCTTGGCTTGTGTTCCCTTGTAGATTCAATATCACAGGAGCACCAGAGCGAAGCTAGGATGACGATGGCAGGAGGGAGCGATATTTAAACAATATGTTGCATATATCTTATTAAATAGTGAACTCAATAGTTAGAGCTTAGGGAAAGCATCATATTCTGTTCTGTTTTGTTATAGATCTAGGTGGATCTAGGGAGATCTGTTTATGTCCGCATTTACCAATTGACCCCATAACAACCTGATTATTTAAAAAATAAATCTGAAATCTTAACACAATCACAAATAGGATATGATGGGCATTATTAGGGCAACTTCAACTCCAACAAATTAATAATTGCATACCTAACAACCTTAATTTTTGGATTTTCTCAAATAATAACTGTGATATTACTTGGGAAAAACCATGTTACATATTCTTCCAAATTTAGCTACAAAGTTGACAAAGATGATCATGCAGGAATTGAACACAAACCTGACCAGAATGAAGTCTGAAATTTCATAATGCATTGATGCAAGGATAATACACAAAAGTTAAAAAATGTAATCAATATACCCATGCATGATGTTCAAAAGATAATATGGAATATGATTTGAATGACCGGTTAAGCACAACACGATATAAACAACCCTTCCATCAAATATCTAAAATTTGATTGGAGTTTTCCCCATTACAATAGTCCACATAAATACTAGAGGAGCTACCTAGACAACTCAATTGATATGTGAAAAACATAAAAACAGGGGTCACATTCAATTCATTCAAGTAAAATAGAGAACTTAATTAGTTTTGTAAAAAAGAGAGATGGATAACATGCAAATCTATTTAGCAGTTTCGTAAACCAAATTACTCACTTGGATTATGGACCAAAACAGAACAATTCTCTCTATTCTGAATGGAACTTGGCTATCCATTATATATGGATTCTCACATGACTAATTTCAATTCAAACTATATGAAAGACCAAAAACAATTCAGAGATAATCCATCAATTCAAGCCCATAGAACAAAAGAAAAAATGTCAATCTACAGATGTTACAGGAATGGAAGACCATATGTATCCTTAAAAAAATCTGATGAGACATATTAGGAAAAACAAGATGCATTATCCAATTAAATAGTGTATCAAATATGTTGATCTGGAAAGATTATATGGCTAAAACACAGCCTCATGTATATGCTCGTTTTTATGGGTTACTTACAACCTCACATTGGAGAATACTAGCTATACCATCGCAGCTATTGTGTTCCATGACTAGACCAAGGTAAAATATATGAGATATAGGGAATATGACTTAATTATTTCCTTGGTTGATATATATATATATATATATATATATATATATATATATATATATATATATATATATATATATATATATATATATATATATATATATATATATATATATATATATATATATATATATATATATATATATANATAATCCACATGCATATTTTGTCGTAGGCTCAAGGTTCACTTAGTATCTCTACTGAATATACACATATAATATTGTAATGAGCTAATACAACAACATCCAAATCATGAGAGAAAGGCTCTAAATGATAACCATATCATAGAGGAGATGATATAGAAAGTATTTGCAATCGTATTGTTTGGCAATGGATTATTTCTAACTATGTAGATTGGCATCGATTTTAGGTGCACATAGGAATCAATTAATAAATAACATCAAACAACATAATTGATAACATAGTCAACTGGATGGTATGCTAACATCTCATTGTAAGCGAGAGTTACAATTGATGATACCTATGTGATTTGGTTTCAGATAGGACAATTACTCACCTAGTCGTCCATATTAGTATAGACCCATTAAAACATATGTGCCTCAAGCTTATCAAACATAGACATAACCACAACCGAGAAACATACCATAAAGTAATTTGGAGGTATAAATTGCTTTTCATGCAAAACAAGAAAATAAAGAAACTGATGGTGAATTTCTTAGAGTTATTAGGATCTTCAATGTAATATTTGATATCTGGAGCTCTTTTGGTGGTGGGGAATCTAACCACATGAGCTTTGATAATCCATAAAATGAATGTCATTACAACTTCTATTGGGGCTTGAAACCAAGCACCGCTCGGTGGTGGACATTGGCACCACCTATTCAATCCCATTAGGAACAAGACCCCTTGCAACTCCCACAAGAATCTGCACATACCCAACAAGCAATTCACAACATTGACCAAGAATGAATTTGTAATCAAATGCCTTCAAGGGTGAATTTTGTTAGTTCCTTTGCTGGTGGATACCAGTGTACATGATGGTGAGTTCCCTTTGTTCCTTTTCAGTACCCATATGCAATTATATGGATGTCGAGTACCATATTGAGATAACATATGGCAAGAATGCACGACATAGCACCACGAAGAGAAGAAACCATCGATTGACCATGTGGCATTTCTTACAGCATGCATGCTATGGCTGGTCACAACTAGAAATATTCTTTGGGACATTGATATAGTTATATGTTTCCTACAAAAATTGGGTTACACGTGGAATGAAAAACATAACACCATGAAGAGAAGGAACCATCTAATGACCGTGTTTCATTGCTTGCAACACGTGTGCCATAGCTGGCCACATCTAGAAATATTCTTTAGGACATTTAGTATAGTTATATGTTTCCTGTAGGAATTGGGTTACATTTAAAGAGCTTCCGTGAAAGTTGGAGAGGACACCAACAATGATTTTCATTGTTCGAAAGGAGACAAGTAGACCTTAGCATGATTACCATGTCATGCCAGGCCTTACTTGTTATATAAGTAGTACATGTGGTCTTTGAGCATCAATTTATTATGGGGATGTCAAGGTTCATTAAACTTCCTAGCAATTTCAACCGCCTTTGCTGATCCGAGCCATCGAGCAATTATCTAAGAATATTACAGGTTTCATTATATATGTTATTATACAATCCATTGATCCAATAAAATAAGCAATCCCAGCAGAACCCCCATAATGGAGGTGTGTCATTGGCCATGCTACTATCAAGAGAAAACTACAATGCTGATGCAAAGTTCTTGCTATGATGTTTAATAATGTGATATTCCTTTCCCGCTTACTTCACATGATAATATATTATATAAGATAACTCTACATACTATACTTGGTTGGTACTTACAAGAAAATCGTTAGGCCCTCTCGTTAATCACATAGGGTTTGGGAACTCACTTTGAAACTGGCCTAGAAAGGTTGGACTCATTTTCTTACTAGCATGGGAAGGTAGAGGAAGGAGAACCTCCGACAAAAACAACAATTTTTTCTCCTGAGATGAGTTGGCGAAGACACAGACAATTTATCACTGGAATGACAAAGTTCATTAAATTTCCCAACAATTTTAAGCATCCCAATAGAGGATAGAGATAGATGGGATAGAGTAGAGAGTAAGGTTATTCTATTTTCTTTCTTGATGTTTGGAAACAACAAATAATATTTTAAAGGCATATAATGATTGTCTCAGGCAGGTGATCCACTCAGGAGGTAACCATCCACCTGAATAAAAATTGGAAGGTGCAACGATCCTCATGCAGGTGATCGACTCAGGAAGGTAACCATCTACCTTAGTAAAAAATTAGAAAGTGAAATGATCCTCAGGCAGGTGATCGACTCATAAATGTGATGATCCACCTGAATAAAAAATTATAGGGTGTAATGATCTTTGTCACTAATTCTTATGATTTCGTTTCAAATATAATGCTTATGATTTCATTTTTGAATTAATCAGGGAATTTTTGAGTTTACCTATTTCTTTTCTTCCCCTCAAATGTGTTAGGCCTCAATTTTGGCCTCATATAGAGACATTTGAAATCTCATTTATGTTTGATGCTTGCTTTATTCATTCATAGCAGTCGGTACCCCCATTGGTGGATCAAAGAGCTCAAGTAATTCTTAGTGAAGAATAGTCGATATAAAAATGGTAATTTAATAGGTAGCATCATTAGTATAAATGATATTCAACCCTTAGGCTGGAGTCCCGACCATTCAAGTAGTAGAAGATATCAAAACTATAGAATAAGTAGAGAGAAAATATGCCACATAGAGAAATGATACAAAGTTGATTCATGAGCGACGAACAACTCGATTCTTCAGCGGGCATCTTGGAATATTGCTCAACACTTTGGCATCAAATGTTTTGTAATTCTTCTTAGCTTCATCCATTGGCTTGAATGTGAAGGCATCAACCCGATCTTCATATTTTTCATAAAGCATAGGCACTGTATGCGCAAAAACAAATGATGCACAAAACAAGAGCACAACCAATCAAATTAATTCTGTATTCATTCCAAAATTTGATGAAAAACACTTCACAAGAACTAGTTTCCAAAATATATTATCTTAAAATAACAAGCACAACCATATGTGGGACTTTCAATTTATTTTTTCCTATTTAGCTTAATTTAAGTAGCCAAGAGACCAACTCCACTCATGTGGCAGAAAGTCTAATAGTAGAACTATTGCAAGCAATTCAAACATGGAGTAAAGTAAAAAAAATGTTAGTAAGTCTATAAGCATGTCAAAGAGACCTCAGGTTCCAGCAGGTATTGAAGAAGAGGCTCTGTATCTACTTGAGTCCATGGTGGTGAAGGATGCTAAAGTTGCTTGACTAGGCATTCTATCATGCAAAACTGATTGTAGAATTCTAACTAAGTGCTACTAATGGATAGGGTAGGGTCCTAGATCTTAACAATCATATATAGAATGAGCTGCTACACACTGAAATTGGAATATGCCTGGCTATGTACTACTTCTAAGAATCACTAAACGCAAAGCATCCAGGAACACAAATGAATTTATATTTAAAAGTTCAAAAGCATAACCAGTAGCATGACTCAACAGATGTATACACAAAATTATGCTTACTATGATATAGCAACAAAATTACTTGAACTTGTCATAACAAAGTGGTTGTGGGAGCCTACCCTAAAATAGAAAAATCAAATGTGTACAAAACATAACCATAATTGTTCTTACCAACATAGAAGAGAGTCAAGAAATTAGCCCAACTGCCAATCATAGAAAGAAACCAGATAGCTACAACAACCTGTAACAAAACAAGGGTTACCATTGGCATGGGTAATGCTTACTGAAAAGGAAATATTCCAACATCCATTGGCCCTCTCTGCACATTTTGTAAAATGAGATAATTTTATGTTCACACTGACTAATCTGTTTCATCAAATAGCCTTGATGATTTTTTGGCTTGAATTTACGTCAAACATATGCATATGCCAGGCAATCTTGTAGGCCATGATATAAGTTTTCCAAGTGTTATGCATCGACAAAATGTTTTAATACTGCATAATTTTTGGTTTTGGCATTTACCCAACAACCTGATTAATAATGAAATAACTCGCACCGCTAAGAGGAACTTGCTCCAACCCTTGTGCCTACATATTAATAATCATTCAATATCAATGAGAGTTCAATCGGAGGAGATGCAATGGCCTTTCCTTTAACCCCTAATTATGACTGACCTATTTTTTCGGTATAAATCAGGGCTATATTGTTACATAACTAGATAAGTCTGTTGACCCAGTGTTGGGTGAAGTTGATCCAACAATGGAGCTAGTACATGCATATCAATAATTGACTACTGCATGTCTCTTCCTCCAAGCATACATAAGTCTAAGAATGCAAATGTGTCATATAATGAATATCATAGCGCTTAAGATATACTTCTCCTTTTTAACATACTTTAAAATTTATTCTTAATTTTTAAGTTTTACCACAATTTGAAATCAAATTTTATTTTCTACTAATCACGTTATCTTTTAAAAACTTTGAAATTTATTCATAATTTCTATGTTTTATCACAAATTTATTTTTAATTGTGTTACCACAAATTTATTTTTAATCACGTTTTTATGTGACTTTTAATTTTTACTAATCACATTGTCAACCACATTGTTATGTCAATCACATTGTCATGTCGGCAAGGACATCGCCACTATAGTGGTACTTGTTCTTCTAGTGAGCAGAGGCATCTCCATAATTATGCGTTAATATTCTATTTGTAAGAAATAGTCAAATCCAATAGTAAACTTAAGCACCAAGGATTTAGGGTTTGGCACTATAAGAATCTATATTTTATAAGCGCAATTGTTTCAACATCCTTGTGATACCATTCTTTGTCACATTACACACCTATTGCATTAGGGTTAATTAATATGTTTCTTGTGCTTTGTTAATTTTTCCTTCATACTTGTTCATATACCCTATGTTGGTGTTTAGTTGGTTGTTTCATATTCCACCTAAATTTTGTATAACTTAAGTTGTGATTACTACAACCATACACATTTTCCATGTGCATATGAAAAATGTGTGTGTTGGGGAATAAAATGGAACACAACATGAAACAAGGAACACAATATTGCAGACAATCAAAGAGGGACAATAAATTTCGAAGAATAGAGGTGGCATCTAAAGACACTGTTACAACACTTAAGCACATAGTACTATGATAAGAAAATCACAATGCATATTGCACATATTGATCTGCATGATATATAGTGCAATATCCAAATACTTCACTTATCATGTGATAATGACCCAAGGGGTCTTCTTTAATAGGATCAAGATCTAACCAAATCCCACATAATCTAGAAGATCTTGTCAACATACAACTGTCAATGGTTAGAGTTGATTCCACAAAATACATTCTATCAAGTCAGTTCGATGGGACTCGACCCGACCGATTATCCATCCGACTCATAGTCGATTGCAAAGAAGGTCAATCGATTGCCCGATTATCTTCGACTATTGGTTGACTATCCAACTGATAGACACATTGACTACTCAACTGACTGGTGTGGTGTGTTGGTTGATCGCATGACCGAATATGTCCAGATGTGGGTTGACCTCTCGACTGACTAAACCTAGAATATGTGTGATGAACCATCAATGCTTGATGTTCCAACACCCCCCCATCAACACACAACTCTGAAGGTTCAGGAGGTGAAATTACATCATTGAAACAACCCCCCAATATAATTGTAGCTTCCTGAAACCCAAGCAAAGTGCAGATCTTGATAAATATGGCTTCAGCTAAAGGTTTGGTGAAGATATCAACAACTTTATCTTCAATATGAAAATATTCAAGAGAATCAACATCATCATGAGCCAACTATCACAAATAGTGAGCATGGATCTCAACATGATTCATCTTACTGTGAGAAACAATATTTTCAATAACCTGTATGGCACTTTAATTATCACAGAATATTATAGTTGAGGTCTGAACAGAAAAACCAAGCTCTCCCAAAAGTTGACGAATCCAAACTGCTGTAGTACTTGCTTGAACAACGCCATGATATTATTCTTCTGTAGTTGACAAATAGACTACATTTTGTTTCTTGCACAACCACACAAAAGGTCCAGTGCTATAGTGAAACACATACCCAAAAGTGGACTTCCGGTCATCTCTGTCGCTAGGCCATTCAGAATCAGTGAATCCAACTAGCGAATCTGAACCATGACAATATTTGATACCAAATTTAGTGGTACCCTTCATATATCGAACAATTATTTGACTACTTTCCAATGGCTTTCTATGGGATCCTACATGAACCGAGAAGCCACACTAACAACAAAGGAGATATCAGGTTGACTATGAGTAAGATAAATAATATTGTTGACCAATTGTCGATAGAGTGTAGCATCGAAAATAGGTGTTTGATAGATTTTAGTAAGCTTCACCCCAGACTGGAAGGGAGTGGCACAAGGCTTGCATTCAACCATCTTAAAACGTGTCAAAAAATCCATTACATATTTGGATTGAGAAATAAAAAAAACATCACATAGTGGTAATACTTGAAGACCCAAAAAATAATGTAGAGTGCCAAGATCTGTCATGTCAAAGGAGTCAACAAATTGTTTCTTCAATCTAAAGATGAGAGAATTAGTATTGCTAGTAATGATTAAGTCATCAACATATACAACAATAATTAAGGTGTCTCCGTTGGAGTGGAGAACATACAGGCTGTGATCAGATTCACATCGTTTGAAGCCTAGCCAAAGAAACAAACTACCAATCTTAGCATACCAGGCCCGAGGGGCCTACTTCAAACCATAAAGTGGCTTCTTGAGTCAACATACCAAATTGGAATTCGTCACAAAGCCAGGTGGTTGTTCCATGCAAATTTATTCAGATAGGTCGTTGTGAAGAAAGGAAATTTTCACATCCATCTGATGAAGTTGCCATCCAAAATGAGAAACAAGGGAAATAATTAATCAAACTGAGTTCATATTTGCAACAGGGGCAAAGGTTTCAATGTATTTGACGCCTTCTTGTTGCGAAAATCCCTTCGCGACGAGGCATGCTTTATGTCACTCAACAACATCGTTAGAGGTAAATTTGGTCCTGTAGAACCATTGGCACTTCACAATGTTCTTTCCATGAGGTGGGGGAACCAAGTCCCAAATTTGATTCTTCGACAAGGAATCAATCTCAATCTTCATGGCCTGTTCCCATTCAGTTCGTTCTTCGACATCAGAGTAGGTAAAAAGATCGAAGGTTTCAAGGACATGAGTTATGAGGGAAACACTGACATGTTGCTTTTGACTTTGAGTTTGTCATCCACATGAGGCATCTCCAGCATCAACTCCAACGACTTCAATTGTCTTGGAAGCCCAACGGGGTAGACAAGAAACAGGTGAACTGTGGTTCACTTCAGTAGAACGATCATAAGTCAGAGGGTCTGTAGTCGATGGACCATTTGAAACAAAAGATGATGGACTAGTCGACTATAAGATCGACGGTCGAGTCGAAACATGCATAATATTCAATGGACCTATTGAAGGACTGAAGAGAGGAGTAGGAGAACCAATGTCCTAGACAACATCAATGGGAGCATCCTGCAACAATCTAGAGGAGGCATTTTAACAACTTGACTCCGAAAGACTTCTCATCAAACCAAACATTACGTAGGATAATAATCTGTCGTCAGATGGGATCAAACAGTTGATATGATTTAGACTCTTCAAAGTATCCCATTATGATGCAAGAATGATTGTTTGCATCCAATTTCTTTAAAAAATCATCAGAAATGTGAGCCCAGGAAACACATATGAACACACGAAGGTGTCCAATTGAAGGTTTCTTCCCATACCATCGTTTGACTGGAGTCATGGAAGGAATCGCTTGAGTCGAGATGCGATTGAGTAGATAATTGACACAATACACCGCTTCATCCCATAAGCGAGGAGGCAGGTCTTTAGCCTGCATAAGAAATCTAACCATTTCGACTAATGTCTGATTCCTGCGTTCTACAACTCCATTCTGCTGAGGTGTGTGAGGAATCAACCTCTGCCAGGAAATACCAGATCGAAGTAGGATCAATATTTCTTAAGAGATCAATATATCTTCAGGGATGATGTTTCCCCTAACACTGATAATGCATGTTGACGAGAAATCAGACTATATGAAACTTAGATATATAAAATAAAACATAGATCCATGAGAGGATGAGTTTCTGATACATTTTCCTTTAAGAGAAGGTATTTTCTTCATCATAATTAGTCCTTATATAAGAATGACTTTTGATTAATTGTGTTATAAAAAGAGACCGATTTATGCTAATTCCTTGTGAAGCCTCAAGGTAAGGACCCTAAAGTGCAAGCTAAATCCAAGGTCCATAGTTGTAGATAAAATTTACAGCTTATAAATTCATTGATTTGCAAAGGGTCCTAACAACTTAAAATTAAATTGAATTTGCAATATTCCTTCTTTAGAAATACAACCTTGAAACTTGACTAATTCCCATACATACATACATACATGTGTTTGTATTACACACATATGTGTCACACCCATCTTAACGATTTCTTAAAAAAATAACTAACTAAATTCTTAACGAAAATGGACTTCTCCACATAAATCATAATATAAGCATAACCTTTAATTGCTCAACTTAATAAGACCTACTAACTTTAAGTTTAAGGGAAATAACCTATTAACCTAATTTTGTTAAAAAGAACTTACTAACTTTTGAATTATTATAAAAATAAACTACTCATTTTAAGTTTACCAAAAACATGATAATTTTAGGGGAAGAATAACTTAAATTGAATAAACATTAAAAGAAAACAAAAACGATCAATGGGTGAAATTGGTCCCCTTTTATGAGGAATATTTTACTTTCTTTAATTAAAAATTAATAATGCAAAAAACAAAATACCTCTCTAACCCTAATTCTCATTTCATTCTTACTTCTCACTTTCTTCCTTCCTTCTCTCCTTTTCATCATCTTAGGGTTTCATGATGTGGTAATCTCTTCCTCCATGCATTTGTTTTGGCTTAATTTTACTTAGACCTTCACTAATTACTTGTTATTATGTCATTGTCGTGCAAGTTTGGAGGAACAAGCACCCACTTAATCATGTTTATTGTACGGCTCTTGAAAATTTCTTGCAAGTTTTCACTTAGTTGCATAGCCGCAACCATTTTGATTTACGAGTTTTTGACTCTTCCATTTTGTTTTCTTTTATTTATTATACAAATTTCCATTTCATTTATAGTGCAATCTTTAGTAGAATTCATATATTCTAATGTGTTTTTAGGGGATGAACTAGTAAATAAATTAATTAAATTAGTAATAATAATTTATTTGTTTAGGAGATTTCATTCTTTTTAGAGGTTATGGTCCTCTCGTCAACTATGCAAAATGTTAGTTTGAGAATTTGTAACCATGGAATACTATGTCCAACACCTTAAGCTTGCAACCATGGTTTTTATGGTCAATCTTAATGTTTTTTTTTTTTTTTTTAATTTCATCAATTTAGCTAAGTTATTTTATTTTATTTTTAGGAAATTTAGATTAAATTTTTTCATTTTTCTTTAAAAAAGAAAAAAATTGTAGCCTAATTTATGATTATAGTTATGCACACACTTATATTTTTCACCTAAATACAAACATTTTCCATGAACATATAATATGTTTTATTAATATTTTCGTCAAATCACTAATTATACATCCCAATTTTTTAGGTATATTCGCTACATATGGATGTAGTTAGTAGCAACTACTCTTGGGAATTCCATAAATTTTCAATTGAAGTCATGTAAAATTATGTAGGAAAATAAAATGTTTTTAATAATTCACCTCTATTATTTTTTTCACTTCTTTCAACATGGAGGTGATATATTATATTGTATATTAATGTGTATATTTTTTTCCATGTATTTTTAAAGATATTTTCCATTGCTATTTTTTTGTGGTTGTAAGTTCCCTTTAATTGATATGAAAGTTCTCTTTTTCTTTAAATATTCTTTCATAATATTTTTTTTTTGTTAATTATTGTCAATGATGCACATGTGACACAAACAAAATGACATTACCAAATTTTAAAAGTATTAATAAGAAATCAATCAATTATTGCCTAAGATAAATGATATATATATTTTACAAATATGATTTGATTATCAAATAGTTTAATAAATTATGATTTATGTGGTTTAAAAAAAAACATTAATCAACCCCTCCAGATTGCAACCATGGCCAACACAACCCCTCAAAGTCGTGGCCATGAAAATCCATGGCCAAACACCTTGAGGTGGTGACCATGGTAAACCCCCTTCCTTAAGGCATGGCACCATGGCACAAGTAATTTAAAATTGGTATATGGAAATAATGGATAAGAAACTATTTTGAGAATAATAACTTCATCTCATGGAATACATCTTTCTTATATTTTTCAAAGTAGTGTTGATTCTAATTTGGAGCTACCAATGGGTGAATGCAACGATATGATAAAACCAATGTTTAAGTAGATAAGGGGCGAAGTTTGTAAATCAAGCGTTTTATATTAGTTGATGGGACCCAACAACTAAACCAAGATTTTGTTGCTCTTTTGCAGTTTTGCTCCAATGTTGAACTAAGACAATGGTGGGATAAGAGAGGGTGAAGTAGTATGTATTAGTGTTTCAATTTTGATGAGACCTATCCAATGTAATGATTAACTAAAGTGATTAAAATATTGAGGAAGGAGAATTAATACCATTGACCAACGACTCAACAAGCTTTGCCCCCACCAAACCAGCGTTCCCATTAATGCAATGAAATGAAGGGACCCATGCAAATTACTTATCCCCAATAGTGAACTCCAATGCATGAAGTTGGCATATGAAGTGGAATTGGTAAGGGCGTGCTTGTAATGCCTCATGTTAGCTTTTAGAATGAAACCATATTGAATTGAATTGCAAAATATATCTATCCTATGTAGTTTTACCATTTTGCCACGGTTGTATTAGTTTACTAATCTCATTGTTCCAAATCATTTGAACCATTCTCAATATGTGTTATTGTATTTATAGAAGATTTGAAATATGTTTAATTCAAAATAACATATATTTGCAATACCAACAATGTTTATGCTAAGTGTTAAGTTATTGCACTTATAATAGATATGAAATAACATATATTAGCAATACCAATAGCATTTGTGTTAAGTGCTAAGTTATTGTACTTATAACATATATGAAATATGCTACTTTTATGGTGTACAATGGAAATGTCAATAGAGTTTGTGATAAATATATATTAGTTGTTTTATATGTCTCTTAAATCACAATTTATTGTATAAATTACAAATTTCATGTATTTTTTTTTTTTTTTTAAATATAGTATCGGGTAATTGATTGTTTCTATTTAAAAATCCAGTTCATGGGTGTAGCCTTAACAAAGCTCTTGCTAGTGCAAGGAGATATAGGTTAAAACCCCAACACCCATTTACTTTCAACATTACTTTTACTTTTTATCTTACTTATTTTCCTCATTGGTTCATATTGTAATGTTCCACAACTTAATCGAGGAACATTACTTGCGGAAATACACATAAATTTGAATTTTTTCTGCTAACTAAAATCTTGTAGATTACCAGCTACGAATTATACATATATTTAACTATATGCCACTACAACATGCTGAAATGACATGAATGCCATAAATAAACTCATATACAACAACATATAAATCATTCCCATTCACAGAGAAAAATACATAACAATTAAACTCATACATTAACCCAAAAAATAGATAAGCACTTATCTTTTTAAAACAGTGGTGCAACCAACTGCTTGGGATGGAAATTCCATCCAACCATATAATTTTTGTTCCAGATCTCAGTAGCAAGTCACCCCTGGGCTAGGGGTAGGAATCCAAAAGAAAAGGGTGTCTCTCACTATCCACTCACAACTCAGATATCCCACAATCCACTAGTATTCCCCTAGACATATCCTGATTTCCACCAACTCTCTTCCTCTTCACCTATCCAACCCATGGAATGTGTCCCTTCACTACTTCCAGTCCATTGGGCTACACCATTTGTTTATCTGGGTCTCTTTGGTACAAGTAATTGGGAATATCACTACTAGGAACTCAAAGGAACTCATTGTCAAGAACAACTAACATGAAAACAACAACAATCACTTGTTGTTATGGTGCAACTCACACAAAAGTTCACTCTTCAGGCCTAACAACTTAACTCTTCAGTATCAACTCCAAAATTCTCTATAATTCACCCTCCATTGTTTCTCTAGCTCTAATGCTCTTCTCCTATGTTCTCTACCTGTTGTTCATGCAAAAACACGAATGTAAAAACTACACTCTTTGGCCATACAAATTTCCTTTCCTCCTAAGCCATTTGATTGCTCACTCTACCCAATGTTGATTGTACTTCAGCCCCATGCTCCCAATAACTATGGGATGCGACTTTTTACACCCACCCTCTTACATGAGTTTAATGATTGGGCTCTCATAGACTCAACCAAAAAAATAGAATATTGTCCCCAATGATAATTAATTTAGGAAAGTGGGTTTGGATTAATGCCCATAAATAATTTTCCATTTGGACCCCTCTTAGACACTCCCTGTTCGTAGGGAAAATTTTAGGGGATAAATTTCGCAAATGGGATAATTTTGCATGGTTTTTCCCCAAAACATATTTGCCAATTTCCATTTTTTCTAAAATCGATTTGCGCAAATTCCGTAGAATAAAATTGTTTCACCTTAAAAATCACCAAAAATTTATGGAAACTATCTAAAATCCTTAGAAATTCTAATATTTTTACAAAAATATCACCAAATATATAACATTTTGCATATTAAGGACTAGCTATATTAGCCCAAGTTTCTACATTTTAATATAAATTTCGATCCTTTAAATTATTCTTGTCTATTGGAAAATTGATTGTCATTGATGTCAACCTTAGAAGAAGTCCTAAAGAAAATCCCATAATCCCCTAAAAGTGATATGATGTGTCCACTTGAAGAAGTCTTGAAGAGCCTTGAAAGAGCCTTGACATAAGTGTATATAACTCCAAAGTGGTCCCCTTATGGCATATATTTTAAGCATGTCCCTCATGGGATGAAATAACATGTGGTTGTTTCCACATTCCCACTTTGAGTGTTACACAAATGGAGCCTTGAAGGATCCTTGAAGAATCCCTAAAAGCAAGTGAAGAAGTCCCTAAAGTCAAGTGAAGAAGCCCCTAAAACCAAGATAAGAAGCCCCTAAAAACAAGAGAAGAATCCCATAAATCCAAGTGAAGAATATCCTAAATCCAAGAGAAGAATCCCCTAAATCCAAGTGAATAAGCCTCTAAATCCAAGATAAAAATCCCCTAAATTATAGTAAAGAAGACCCTAAGGTCGACCATCCTTAAGGAAGAGGTGGGACCCTTGGTCGCACCCCCTCATGTGGAGAAGACTCATATAAATGAGAGGAGCCTCATTTGGCATTTGGATCACACCAATTTGACCTATCCAAGGAATAGGAGGGAATTTCAGCCTAGAGAAGCGAATTTCCAAGGGAATATGAAGTGAGGAAGGGAGAAATTCTAAGGGAAGATGACGTACTATGATGATTTGTTATAGGCTTTTATTTGAAGGTCATCTTGACATTTTTGATATAATTTTTTTTCTGGTACAAATTCCAGATCTTGACTCATTACAAGTTTGGAGTTATACTCAGTGGAAGTTGAAGTTTTTAAAACTAGGGTTTTCTTCTTCAAAACGAGTTATCTTTACATTTTTGATATAACTTTTTTTGGGGGATGATTCAAGGAAAACAAACTGGAGGAATTTCATAGAAGATATCAAATAATATTGGGTACAAGTTTCAGATCTTGATTCATTACATGTATTAAGTTATACTTGTTGGAAGTTAGGGTTTGTGAATAATCCATAAACTAGTTCCAAACATGTGTTTGAGATAAAATAATTAAAAATGAAGCTTGGTAGGTCCAAATTGAATTCCACTTGTTGCATTAGAAGGAAAACATATCCTAATAAATGAGGTCAAAGTTTCAGAATAAAAAACAAAAAAATGAGCTCATGGAAAATCTTACAGTTTGCAGATTTGAGGTATAGTTCTGAGCAATTTTGTATGTAGATTTAAGAAGTAATTTTGGGATTATATTCAAAGGTTGATTTGATCCTGTATCATCATTTAAAAAATTCCAATGGGATTGGTGTCTCCTTACAGTAGGTGCTGGTAAACTCAGGGAGTGGGTGCTTCCTTCAAGTTGGTGCTTGTCAAATCTTCAAACTACTTAAAAAACATTTATGTGGTTTTCTCCTAGTTGGGTTTCCACGTAAACATTTGTGTGTAATGCGTATGAGTTTATGTGATGATGAATGAAATGATTAATGATTAATATTTATGTAGTACTTGAAGGTTAAAATTGTTGAAATAACTCTATACTGATTCACCCCCCTCTCAAGTCTTGTTGTCGTACATGTTGTGGTACATGGTTGATGTTTGGTTGGCACATGCTTTGGTACATGGTTGAGACACATATCTTGTGATGGTATGTCGGTGATCTTGGTACATGCTTGGTATAGGCATGTGTTGGTGATGTTGGAAATCTAGTTGAGAGATGTCCTTGGTAAATGATCCATGTGAGAGGATATGGTTGAGTATTGGTGATAGTGATAGGTTGGACAGGTTGACGTGACAGCTTGGATATAATGATAGGTTGAAAAGTTACAGGTTGATGTGATAGGTTGGATACAGTGACATGTTGAAAAGTTACAAGTTGATGTGATAATGACAATGGTAATGAGAATGATAGTGATAGTGGTAGTGATAGTGACAATGAAAGTGACAATGGCAGTGGCAGTGGTAGTGACAATGGCATTGGTAGTGCCAACATTTGTGGCAGTGAAAGTTGGTTTACACTTATATTTTAGGGCGGTACTACGGGGCAAGGATAGTTGGTTGTAGTCACCTTCTGGTTGGAGCGGGAAAACATAGGGGGTTGTAGCCTCCTTTTGGGGTGAGCTAGAGAATTCATGGAGTTGTAGATTCCTTCAGGTTGGAGCCTAAGAATGGGGGTTGGATCCTCCTTCTAGTTGGTGATGGAGAATTGGTAAGTTGGCGCTTCCAATGAATGCTTTATTTTGATATATAAGAAAGCATTATGTGGTTTTCTCCCATTTGTGTTTCCACGTAAATTCCAGTGTACTATGTAATTGATGTGATGTTGCTTATGTTTATATTCTCATGATATAATGATGATATATTGATGATACACTAATGATACACTGATGATATATTGTTGATTAAGTTGAATTTTATATATTGTGGTTAAAAGTGGTAAAAGTGCTCATACTAATTCACCACCCCCCCTCTCAGTATTCCAACAAAATCAAGTGCTTACGATCAGACAATGTGTTAGCACTAGAATTCAACTCTGAATTGCGACAGAGGTAAGCTTGATACCTATCAGATTTTTATGTCACAGGTTGGTTTTCAAAGAGGTCAAATGGGTGCAAAATAAAGATGATATCATCTTAACTTAGAAAAATGGACTAATATGCACTAGCAGGTGAGGTCTTGATTTAAATTCAGACAATAATTTGTAGTAAGGGTGAGTAGGAGGAATACGTCGGTGAGAAAATGCAGAGGTCTTCCAAGGACATCAAGTCTTCGGCAACCCAAAGAAGAATAATTTAAACACAAGATATTCTTAAAATTTAAATCTCAGAGGAACTAAAAGAAGATGAAATAACATTATAATCAAACATACATCATAACACAGTCACAACAATCCATGTGAATCATTCAACCATGAACTCTTTCAGCATCAGAGGGAAGCAAGAGGGAGTAAGAAAGCTGACTATCATCAAACAAGATGTCTCAAATGCATATACATAACCAGAGAACCACAATGTTCATTAAAACTTTACAATACGAGAGATTTTATCTAACATCCACCATTACAAAATATAAAAGTTGAGTATATATACTCAGAGCAACTCGCCCCCTACAGAGGCGCACTTTGACTACTGCATTCAAGGCTTGACGTCCACATCTTCTTCTGTCAGTCTGCACCTGCATTCTTCTGTCAGACGTGATCTCAGATCAATATGGATTTGGTAGGGAAATTTATCCATTGAGGTACTACAGGATGACCACTCCAGAATCTCCATGTCTTCCATTTATGGGTGAAACAAGGTTTCAACTACCTTTCCTCGCTTCCATTAACTAACTTGTCTTGGGATCAGGATGATGCCTAACATCCTTAAATTCCCCAGGTGGTACCCATGACTTCTTCAATACGGCTTCAGAACCTCGGGCTTTGCTGCTTTCCTTCTGTATTCAAACCTAGGTGCTCTCGACTCTTTGGCACGACTTCTTCTTATTGTACCATGTGACCACGGGCTGCAACCTTTGCACTTAACCAACTAAATTTTTGGGACTTCTCATATCAGGAGTTCTCACGTTATCCCTTGTTCAAACTTTCGAGTAGTGAAGTTGCGACTGCTCCAGATCATTTCACGATCTCACGTTTCGCGAGATCCCATAACTCGTCTCTTGACTGCTCCCTTCTGCGAGTCAGCAACATGTTGATCCAATGGTCTGGCTCTTTTGTTTGATTGACAACCATGATCACATCAACATTTCAGGTATCGGGGCTTCGGTCTATGGATGCACTTTTAGAACGAGAACCCCGGGCTCCCGATTCCCGAACCTTCGGAATTTTCCAATGCTATATCAACGACCCTTGGCTCTTCATGATTGAACGACCCAGATTTACCTTTTCACGAATCGGGACTTCACGATTCTTGGTGAACAACTTTATAACATTTTGAACCCCTGATTACCGTGCTTGCTTGCCTTCATTGAAGACTAAACTTTCTCACTCGCGTGATTTTCATCTACTTCAAACCACCTCAAGTGTTGCGCTCGATGGTCGTGATTGCAGCTTGAGAATGATCACTTGGGTGATGGACTAGAGGCTTGGCGGAAAAAGAGGATCAGTGATAGAGGAAAAGGGAAAAATGCATCGGACCTGGGGACAACATAAAGGCCCATGGAAGATGGCTTTCAAGAGATCTGGAAAGGAAAAAAGGTCAATCAACTAGATAAAGACAAACGGAAGGAAAAACACAAGCCAAGGAAAAATACAAATCGGGTCTGCACAGGGAGAAAAGATAGGCAAAATTGCAGACCCAAGCAGGAAACACGACTCCAAAGATTTTGACGAGTTTATGTGCTAACATTAGGCTCCATGGGGGATAGAGTCCTCCCTGTGAGGCTCTAAGAACTCATTTCACAGCTTCAATGGCTTAGTGTTGGGTTTTGGAGTATTCTATTGAAAAAAAACAAAACAAAATAAAACAGAGATGGTATTTACAAAGGTGGGACGCCGTTTGCGGCTTTAAATAATTTTTTTTTTTAGGAAGTTCCCATTTACTGGGCTGCCAAAAACTTCATCTCCCTCCAAATTCTGTAACCTGTAAGTGTTATTTGGAAACACTTCGAAAATATTGAAGGTACCGATCCAAAGGGCATCAAATTTTCCATGCTTGCCCTTGTCCTGTCTGGGAGCATCCCATTTGAGCTGGAAATTATCTTTCTTCACCTTTCTGTTGAAGGCTTACTTGAATTTCTGTTTACGGTCATGTGCTTTGTCCATCACCTGCTCTCTAATCTTCCGTACCTCTACCATCTGATGTATCCTCCTAATCGTATCATCAGGTTCTTCCTGGAAGTCTTGGAAGGACTTTTCCATAGGCAGGGCCAACTGAGAAGGGAAAACTGCTTCAATCCTGTATACATGTTTGAACGGGGAGATGCCCAGGGACCTCTCTATTGTCACTCTATCAGCCCATATAGAAAATTTGAGCTTTGAATCCCATGCTTTCTTGTTGTCCTCTAGCAATATTTTGATGATCTTTACCGGGATTTTGTTAGAGGATTCTGCTAATCCATTGCCTTGCGGATAGTAGGGGGTAGAGTGAATCAGTGCGATTCCAAATTTCTCACAGAACCTGATCAAAGGTTCAACTTTGAAGGATGCAGCGTTGTCAGTGACAATTCTGGTCGGGCAACCAAATCTTACTATAATATCTTCCAGAAAACCGATGATCACCTTATGAGAGGCGTTCCTGGTGGGGATAGCCTCTATTCACTTGGTGAAATAAACTGTTGCAATTAGGATCCATATGTGCTGACCACTTGAAGGAGGATGAATCTCCCCGATAAAATCCAGACCCCATTGTTGAAAGGGTCCTGAATCTAGGATAGGCTTCAATGGCAGAGACTTGAGTTGTTGTTTTCAAGAAAAATTCTGACATTTGATACAAGCCCTGACTTTTGCACATACATCAGTGAATAAAGTAGGCCAGTAGTACCTAGCCCTGAGAATTTTGTAGGCTGTGGTCTTCCAGAAATGATGCCCCCCATAGAGGTTGTTATGGAACTCGAATATAATCTCTTTGGCCTCCTGTGGGTCTAAACATCTCAGAAGCACTCCTAGAGGAGCTTTCCAATACAAGACCTGGTCAATAAGGAAATATCTTTCTTCTTTGAGGTTTAAATCTCTTTCCTTGTTCCTTCCCATACCATTTGGGGGCCACAATTCCTACAGAAAAAGTATAATATCTTTGTACTAAGTGCATTCTGGTAACGGGGGGTTGTCCCGAGGACTTGTATCATACAATTCAACTTGCTAATTTTTTGAGCATTCATTGATGAAGCTTACCCCCAAAGATTTGCAATTAGATTTGGCCAATAGTATGGCTAAACCTTGACCTTTAATCAGTTTGGTGGGCTTTATCTCTAGGTCAAATTCAAGGATTTTGGCAATCCATTGATTCCTTCTTCCATCTATGTTTGGCTGAACGAGAATTTCCTTTACGACAATTGAAGGAACATAAGCAGTGATTTTTGACTGTAGGAGATAGACTCTGAAAGCCTTGAGATCTTTAACCAAAGCGTAAGCTTGCTTCTCCATCATGTCACATTTCACCTCAACATATCTCAATGCTCGACTGAAAAAGGAAATGGGTTGCTCCAACCCTTCAGTATTTTTTTGCAACAAAACGACTGCTATTTATCATCTGAAGCAAAGGAAAAGATCAGGAAATCCTTGGAATAATCGAGACTGATCAACACGAGTGCCTCAGTCAGTGCTTTATTAATTTGGTTGAAGGATTCTCTGGGTTCAACAGTCCATTTCACTTTGTTCCCCTTTCTGAGCATGGTTGTGATATGCTTCACCAATTCAGCTAAATTTGAAACAAATATTCTCATAAAATTGACTTTCACCAAGAAAGACTGGACTTCTTTCTTGGATCTCGGGAGTGACAAGGCTTGAATTGCTTCAACTCGGCTAGGATCAATCCTGACTCCTTCAGCTGATACTATGTGACCCAATAGATTTCCTTCCTTCATGGAAAACAAATATTTTATGGGATTTAAGGAGAGACCAAACTTTCTGCATTTCAGGAAAACCCTTTTTAAATGCTCACAATGCTCTTTATCTGATCTGGAGAAAATTGTAATATCATCGAGATAGATGACTAAAAAATTGTCCTTTTCTCCAATGAAAGCGATATCCATAGCTCTCTGAAAGGTCTCCCTCGTGTTCATCAACCCAAAAGGAATTTTGGCATACATGAATGTACCCTAAGGAGTGGTGAAGGTTGTTTTTTCTCTGTCTTCAGGCAGGACCGAGATTTGATTATATCCTGAAAATCCATCAATCATGGATGTTCTTGATGAGACAGTTACCCTTTGTAATATGTGTTACATTTTCGGCAAGGGGTAATTGTCTTTCTTTGAGCTCCTATTCAGGTTCTTGAAATCAACGCAAAGTCTTATTTCCCCACTTTTCTTTCTCACCGGGACTAGATTGGCCACCCATTCAGAATATCTCAAAGGCATGATGATCTGGGCATCCAACATATTTTTTACCTCCTTCTCCATGATAGGCAACAACATAGGATTAATTTGTCTTAATTTCTTCTTAAATGGTTTGGCTTCCTCTTTTAATGGAATTTTGTGCTCAATGACGCTAGTGTCATATGTTTTGAGATCTTCATAGGTCCAAGTGAACACGTCAGCAAAATTCTTTAATAACTTAGCATACTCGGCTCTCTGCTTCCTTGTCAGGCTACTTGACAGCTTGACATATTTAGGGTCTTTCTCTGTGCCAATGTTGTATTCGGCTATGTCAACATCATTAACCGACCTCTAGGATTTCACTGCCACATCATTGCTGTCAAATATCCTTTCTAAAGGGACTAGTCCCTTCGGAATGTGATTGCTTGGTAACTTCACAATATGATGATTAGCAATTTTCTTTAAAAATACATCAGTATGTGGGTTATTTTGAGAATCAGGATCCTGGTCTATGTGTAATGCAAAAAAATCATCAACAGCTTATAGGAACCTCTTGATCTCAAGATCATCTTCAAATACTTTCCAATGCTTGACATTGTCAGGTATAGAGGGTCTGTATTTTACTTCGATATCATACCTGATCTTGGGTGGTAGAGGGACTCTGAAATTGCTTGCCAAAACAACCAAATAATCAACCATTGTGTTCTCCTCTCTAGGAATGAATGAAATGTTGAAGGCCAAGAAAAAAACGTCAATTAGATCCCACACTTAATTCCTATAAGATCCGAGCCTCGGATTCTTGGCCTGAGACGCCTTTCTGATCTGCTTGACAATCAACTCAGCATCTGCGAACACTGCTATCTCTTCAATTCCCATCTCCTTTGCATTTCTCAAACCTAAAACAAGAGCTTCATATTCTACCACATTATTGGTAGCTTCAAACTCTAATTTGTATGATAGGGATATGGTTTCTTGAGTGGGCGAGACAAAAACTAATCCAACACCATCACATTCTCTAGAGGAGGCCCCATCGAAGAATATTTTCCACATAGTGGTGCTCGAAGGGGGGGGGGGTTTATGGAGAGTAATAGGCTTTCTGATCTTAAGAGGAGGTTTAGGGGCATCAGTGAGTTGTAATAAGATGGATCCCAAATCAATATCAAGGGAAAAGATAGGATGATTGGTGGGAACGAATTCATCACTTATGATGTAGGCCATCTGAGCTTCTCTGTACAACCTTTTATGCTCCCCTCCGAATAATGGAATGGTAGCATATGCGAGGTCCATATCTAACGTTCCTTCGATCCTTTTTATCCAAGATCTTGACAACAACATGCCGAACTTGGGAGGAACATCAACCACCATGATATCCATGACCACACTCTTAATGGGCAGCTGAAATAGGGTCACGAATAGATATTTGATAACCCCAAGACATTGTACCCTCATCAAATCAAAAGAATACAAATCATGATAGGATTTTGTAACTTCTAATCCCAACTCTTCCATGACGGTTTTGGGCATGAGATTATGGGATGCCCCAGAATCCATCAGAAAATTGTGCAACACTTTATCATGTATGTTGAGTGAGGTATATAAGGGAGGATATGAATCGTCTCTATCTTCTACCATCGGACCTAGGATGACAACTGGCTTTTCATATTGCAAATTTATTGAGTCTGAGGGAGGAAATGAGGGATCAGAATGCAATATCTTAGAGAGGATCCTTTTAAAATATTCATGTTTGACTAGTTCTGAAATGGGCATAGGGATTCTGAACTTTTGGATTTCATGATCAAAACTAAAGGAGGAAGGGGGATTCAGAATCTCTCTCACCACTGGGATAGGGTCTTTGGCTACTGGTGAGGGATTCCGAGCTTTCCTTTCTTTGCTGTTGTTTACTATATTTTTAGCTGGCTTCTCTGCTCTAAGATCTGGATCAGGGACGTTGAACTTCCCTTCTTTCTTCTTAGATCCGAGTTTGTATTTACTTGGGATATTATTGGCCCTTTCCCCCTTACTCAACTCATTTATTTGGCTATCTATGAGGGATTCATCGTATGAATATTGAGTCAAATAGGGAAAGGGGAAGGTGTCCCCAATACAATGAATTTCAGGTTCAAACTCAAGCTCATCTTCCCTTCTCTCCTCATCAACCAGGTTATTTTGCAAGGGAGCTTGAATTTTCTGATCATCCTTATCTATGATCCTTTGTTCCCTTGGCATAACTTGGGGAGAATTGATATTTGGCCTCATGAAGTTGCCTTTGTTGTCGATATTTTGAGGGTTTATGTATGTCAGCTTCCCCTTTACTTCCAATCTTTCCATCCTTGTTGAGAGTGATTTCAGCAACTTGGTTACTTCATCCATTTGAGGGGCAGAAACAGAGGAACCAGAGGTGGAAGATTTAGATCTTTTCCTCGGCATGTCTCTATCAGCCTTATCCCTGAGTCAGTTAGTTGCCAATACATTGGATTCTACTTCTAGGGTTGCATCTTGCATATGTACTAGGGAAGTAGCTCTTCTTTCTTTGAGAAGGAAGAAGAAATCGGGGTCAAAAGCGCTAGCATAAGTGATCCTGGCAGAGGATTTTGTAGGCTTTATATCAGCAGGGATCTTATTGTACATTTTATTGAATCTTTTGGAGAAGTCAGAGACAGGTTTTCCCTCTTTCCTCTTCAGGGACCCAAACTTTGTGATATAATACATAAATTCCTTTTTATCCCCCCACTGCCTCAGGAAGATGTCATCTAGAGCCTCAATCCCAGTAATGGATCCAGGAGTCAAACCTCTAAACCACTTCTTAACCTCACCATCGAGGCTCTAGACAAAGACTCTCAACCAGACATCTTCATTTTCAATATTCAGATTGTCTGCATAACTGTATAAGGAAGCAAGGTACTCTTCGACAATTATGTCTTCTTCTCCCATGAACTTGGGCATATACTTTAGGTAATCTTCAGCAGGGAGAGCATTCATTGGCTGAGGTAGGACTAGAGGAGCATATCTAGCAGTCACTATGGAATCCATTCTGTTTCTAGGAGGATTGGCACCTACCATAGGGATGATAGGTGGAGGAGAATTAGGAGGGGATGGGGTTTGAACATTAGAGACTGGAATTGAGCTTCTGGGAGGAAAATGAAACAACAAAGGATTCAATGAAAAGGCTAAAGGACTTGAAGGGAGAGAAGTTCCCCTGTCTATAGAAGCAACAATGATAAGGGGAGGAGTGGTAAAGCCTAGGGTAGGAAAATATTTGGAGGTGTTGGGTCTAAACCATGGTACAATTTCAGGGGAGAGAGGAGTGACAAGGATTTCTTTGTCCAATCCCAGACCAGGAGGGGAAAATGCAACAGGAACACTCCCAAAATTTAAAGTGTGGGGAACTCCAATAGAAGGTATAATAGGGGAATGAGAAAAAAAAATGGAGTTTCTAAAGAAGGACCATGATAATAATCAGAAATACCTAGTTCGATAGTATAAGTTCCTTCTCGAGAGGCCTTTTCTTTTCTGATAATTTTCTCTGGGTCAGCTTCAGGTGTTGTTAAAGGCAGCCTTGGAGTAGACCTCGTATGTTTTCTTCTGGAAGCCATAGTTGAAATAATGGATTCTCCAGTGGATTCACCTCAACGAAGTCACCACAGTGGAGTCTCTAGGTGCACAGTTGCAATACTTGATGTACAAAGTTCTGATGCACCTTCAGAACTAGTAAGCTTTGTCGTTCAATCCCAGGGAAAATCTTCAATTTCATCCCCGACAACGGTTCCAGAAATGTTAGCACCAGAAGTCACCTCTGGATTGCGACAGAGGTAAGCCTGATACCCATCAGAGTTTTATGTCACAGGTTGGTTTTCAGAGAGGTCAAATGGGCGCAAACTTGAGATGATATCGTCTTAACTAAGAAAACCAGACTAATATGCACTAGCAGATGAAGTATTGATTTAACTTCAGACAGTAAGTTGTAGTAAAGTTGAGTAGGAGGAAGACGCCAGTGCGAAAATGCAGAGGTCTGCCAAGGACATCAAGTCTTTCGACAGCCCAAAGAAGAACAATTTAAACACAAGATCTTATTGAAATTTAAATCTCAGAGGAACTAAAAGAAGCTGAAACAACATTATAATCAAACAAACATCATAACAAAGTCACAACAATCCATGTGAATCATTCAACCATGAACTCTTTCATCATCAGAGGGAAACAAGAGGGAGTAAGAAAGATGACTGTCATCAAACAAGATGTCTAAAATGCATATACATAACCAGAGAACCATAATGTTTATTAAAACTTTACAATACGAGAGCTTTGATCTACCATCTACCATTACAAAATATAAATTTTGAGTATATATACTTAGAGAAACTCGCCCCCCATAGAGGCGTGCTTTGACTGCTGCATTCAAGGCTTGAAGTCCACATATTCTTCTGTCAGTTCGCACTTGCATTATTCTGTCAGACGCGATCTTAGATCGATATGGCTCTGGTAGGGAAATTTATCCATAGATGTACTACAGGATGACCGCTCCAGAATCTCCATGTCTTCCATTTATGGGTGAAACGAGGTTTCAACTACCTTCCCCCACTTCCATTAACTAACTTGTCTTGGGATTAGTATGAATCATGACATCCTTCAATGCCCTGGGCGGTGCCCATGAATTATTCAATACAGCTTCAGAACATCGGGCTTCGTTGCTTTCCTTCTGTATTCAAACCCAGACACTCTTGGTTCTTTGGCACGACTTCTTCCCATCGTCCCATGTGACCACAGGCCATAACCTTGCGCTTAACCAACTGAATTTTCTAGACTTCACATATCGGTAGTTCTCACTCCATCCCTTATTCAAACTTTCAAGTAGTGAAGTCGCGACTGCTCAGATCTTGCGCCGCGTGCCCCTCCGGAATGAACGGTTTGGATCATTTCACGATCTCATGTTTCGCGAGATTCCATAACTCGTCTTTTGACTGATCCCTTCTATGAGTCAGCAAAATGATGATCCAAGAGTTTGGCTCTTTTATTTGATTGATGGCCACGATCACATCGACATTTCGGGTATCAGGGATTTGGGATATGGATGCACTTTTAGCACGAGAATCCCGGTCTGCTGATTCCCGAACCTATGAAATTCGCCAATTCTAGATCAATAGCCCTCGGCTCTTCATGATTGAACGACCCAAATTTACCTTTTCGTGAATCAGGACTTCGCGATTCTTGGTGAACAAATTTATAACATTTTGAACCCCCAATTTCTGCGCTCGCTTGCCTTCGTTGAAGACTAAACTTGCTCTCTCACTTGATTTTCATCTACGTCAAACCACTTCAAGTGTTGCGCTCAGTGGTAGTGATTGTATCTTGAGAACGATCACTTGGGTGATGGACTGGAGGCTTGGGGGGAAAAGAGGATTAGTGACAGAGGTAAAGGGAAAAATGCATCGGCCCTGGGGACAACATAAAGGCCCATGGCAGATGGGTTTCAGGCAATTTGGCAAGGAAAACAGGTTGATCAACTAGATAAAGACAAACGGAAGGAAAAGCACAAGCCGATGAAAAATACAAATTGGGTCTGCACACGGAGAAAAGATAGGAAAAATTGCAGACCCAAGTAGGAAACATGACTCCAAAGATTTTGACAAGTTTATGTGCTAACATAATGGAGGTGATTTTACCTCAAACAAATTTGAGAAATTATTTGAGATGCGTGGAATCAAAATAAAAATTTTAGTAGTCAGGACACCACAACAAAATGGTGTGGCAGAAAGAAAAAATAAGACCGTGCAAGAAATGGCAAGAACTATGTTAAATGACTCCAAACTATCATATGTATTTTTTAGAGAAGGAGCACACATTGTTGTTCATATTATAAACAATTTTTTTCTTAGAAAAAACCATGATAAAAAACCATATGAACTATGGAAATGAAGACCCGCAACAATTAATTATCTCAAAGTATTTTGGAGTAAATGTTACATAAAAAGAAGTGAAGAGAATTTGGGTAAATTTTATTCCAGAACAAATGAAGGAATATTTTTAGGTTACTCATATGATAGTAAATCCTATAGATACTATAATCTAAGGTTGGACAAGATAGTAATAAGTACAAATGTGAAAGTGGACGATGAAAAGTCACATGTTACAAACTAGATTTCAAAAGAAGCAAAATACAGAGAAGATGATGAATGTCTGCAAGAAGGACAACATGAAGAGGAACAAGAAGAAGAAGAACATCAAGAGGAAGAAAAAAAAGAAGAATAACATCAAGAATAAGAAGAACAAGAAAATAAGGATCCACAAAAAAAAAAAGATGAAACAAAAAGACATGACACAAAAAATCCTTCAAGGTATGTACAAAAAAATCATCTTGAAAGCCAAATTTGTAGATATGAGTGCAGGACCCCAAACAAGGAGAAAAATAAAAAATAAAGTAAACTTTTCCTTACTATCTATAATAAATCCTTATAAATTTGAATAAGCCAGGCAATATGAACATTGGATCAATGACATGAACAATGAATTGGACCAAATTGAAAAGAATCAAACATGGGGTCTTGTTCCTAAAACCAAGGATAAAAATGTAATAGGTACTAAATGGGTTTTCTGGAATAAAAAAAATGAAAATGGACAGGTAGTAAGAACCAAAGAAAGATTAGTAGGGAAGAGATATGCTCAAATTGAAGGATTTTATTTTCAAGAAACTTTTTCTCCTTTAGCAAGATTGGAAGAAGTCAAAATGTTTTTGGAATTTTCTTTCTACAAGAAATTCAAAATTTATCAAATTGATGTTAAATTAGCAATTATAAATGGAAATTTAGACAAATAAATGTACATTGAGCAACCTAAAGGATTTCAGTTGTCAGAAGATGGATATTATGTGTGTAAACTCCAAAAGGCCCTCTATGTCCTGAAGCAAGCCCCTAGAGCTTAGTACTCTAGACTGGACAAGTATATGCAATAGAAAGGATTCAAAAGAGGAGATAAAAAAATATCTACATCAAAAGGGAGTAAAAATACATGATAATAATTGTTCTCTATGTGGACGATATAATATTTAGAAGTAATGTTGACAAACTAAGCAAAAAAATTGTTGAAGAGATGCAAAGTGAATTGGAGATGTCAATGCTAGGAGAGCTATCATTCTTCTTAGGACTATAGATCTTTCAATAAAACAAAGGTATATTTATATGTCAAGTGAAGTACATTAAGGATATGCTCAAGAAGTTAAAAATGGAGGATTGCAAACTAGTTAGCACTCAAATGACCACATGATGCAAGATCAACAAAGATGATGAATCCATGGAATAAGATAAAAAAAAATGAACAGGTCTATGATTGGCAACTTGTTGTATGTAACAACTTCAAGGCCAGATGTGATGCAGGAAGTTGGAATTGCTGCAAGGTTTCAATCTGCTCCAAAAGAATCTCATGTATAGGAACTCAAGAGAATACTCAAATATCTGAAGGGTACTTTGGACTATGGGTTGTGGTATCCAAAAGGTGAAGATTTTACCTTGAAACCATACACTAATGTTGATTGGGAAAGATGTGTAGATGAATAGAAAAGAAGACTTGGAGGTGCATTATTTGTAGGAAATTTCCTACTTTCCTGGTTGAGCAAAAAACTATCATCAATCTCTCTGTCAACTGTAGAAGCTGAATATATTGCAGTAGCAACCTGTTGCACACAAATTATTTGGATGAAGCAGACCTTACAAGAAATTCAGATTGATTACAAACAATTGATCTCTATACTATTTAATAACACCAATGCAATAAGCATTTCTAAGAACCTTGTCATGCATTCAAAAACAAAATACATACCTATCAAGTACCATTTTCTAAGAGAACATTTTGAAAACCAAGTTGTAAAACTAGAATATTTGCCAACAAAGGAACTAGTTACATACATATTTACAAAACCACTTCCTAGAGATACATTTGAGTATCTCTGATAGAAGATGGGATTCATTCCCATGCTTTCTTAAGGTATGACAACTTTAATTCAAATTTGTTGGGAACTCAGCAGAACCAAAAGATCATTGGGATTTGCAAAAAAACAACAAGGTTATTGGTTGTAGAGGAGAAAATCAAGAGTATACTTTAAGGGGGAGAAAATCCCTATGCCATTGATGTCAAAGGGGGAGATAAAAGAGATAGGGGGAGACTTGCATAAACTATCATAATTTATGAAGGTGTTTCCATCAATGAGAAAGGGGGATATTTTTGGAAATTGTTTTGCATCGATTCTAAATGTAGATAGTTTCACGGGAAGGAGGAGACTGATTCTTGTCAATGATAGGGGGAAACTATGCACTGTGCAAATGATAGGTCCAAGTATCAAACCTGAACCAATAATAAAACATAGGAGCATTGAGATAACTAAGTGTTTCCATCAATGATAAAGGGGAATATTTTTGAAAAGGTGTTTTCATTGATGTCAAAGTGGACATGGTGTTATCCTTGATGATTTTTGTTGTGTAGTATGCTTTAAGAAAATAGTATGAATACTCCATGTTAATAATGGTGAAATATCTACAGAAGAATCACGAGGACACAGATAAAGGAAGAAGAATATGTTCAGATTAATGAAAAGGAAGAATGAGGAAGTGCAAAAAGTGCATGAGATAGAGTCAAAGTCGTAGGGAACATAAATTTTGAGCATGCAAGAAATAGAAGGGAAAAATACCATGTTATTATATCCCACATTTTTTGGGAAAATCATATTCAAAGGATCTATATTACAAAATATATTTTATGTCACTTGAAAGTTGTAATAGACCCACGACGGGGCATACAAATTTTCTCTTTTATTAAATGGAAGATTCCCCATTCATGATTTCTAATTTGGAAAGTCGGGGAACTAATTTGACCTCCCAGTCAAGGATATCTGATTCTGAAGCCAGAAGATTCTCTCAGACCCTGATGGTATCGCTCTGTAATTAAACACAAAGCCTTTCAACTTCTGGGTGCAGGTCTAATGGTACCTGTGACCTTCCCCTTCGCGCCTATGAAATATCAGAGTCTGGGCACTAGCTTCTTTTCTGGTAATCCCCTTCCTTGATATGACCTTGGACGATGGCCTTACATAACCACACGATTGCAGGCGTGACCAAGGATGGTTTGAAACCAAACTAATTTTTTCCCCACAATTCAGCTTGAGCCTCCACGTGTCCTTTCTCTAAAACCATGGTCTGGATTGCGACCCACCCTCAACTTTTTAAATTTCATGCACCTTCAGTACCTGCAATGCGACGAGACCATCGATATCATCAACCTTGATGGTGATTCTAACATGATGGCTCATATCCATCCCTTCCAAATCTATGGATCATATCTAACCTTTCTATATCAACGACTCTGATTCATTTCATGATTCGGGTTTCAGGAGTTTCAACTCTCAACCTTCGCTTCCTCCTCAGTAATTATCTTCTAGAGTGGAAGATCTGCTGACACCTGTCACTACAGATGTGCGGATATGATCTCCTCCGCGAGTTTGGCCTTCAGGAGTTTTAGTTCTCAAACTCTCATTTCTTCCGGAGAGATTTCTCTGAAATGACAGATCATCTGCCATGCATCCTCTTCAATCGATGGTTCTTCTCCTTCTTTGGGACTTTGGCCTCGTCAACTAGATCAACGGTCCTTCAACTCCCTCCTCGATCAATGATCGAGATCTTCTTTGGGTCTTCAGACCTTTTCCTCCTCTCTTTTCTTCCGGATTTCTATATCTAGTGCCGTGTGTCCACCTTCACATCAACGACTCTCATCGCTTAGGATTTTTGGACTTTGGAAATATCAAATCTGAACTCTCACTTTTTCCCCAATGGATTTTATCTGTAATTGATAATCCTTTGACATGTGTCCCTCTCGGATAAACACCTGCGATCCCTTCGTGTCTTCGGACTTTGAATTTCTCAATTATCAAGTTTCACGTCCCCTCGACGTATGTGGATTGCTACCACGTGTCCTCTTGAATTGGATGGTTGATAGTTACTTCGGGTCTTTACCCAAAATACGCATATTTATGCCACGTCCCCCCTTAATCTGGTGGCTATGAATTACTTCGGGACTTTACCCGGAGTCCATATATTTATGACATGTCTCTTTTGGTCTAGATTCACTTCGGGTCTTCAGGGTTCGACAATATCAATTCTCAACCGAAACCCTCGTGCGATTCACCCAGAGTCTGCATTTTGATGACATATGTCCTCTCACAGATCGATGACTCCCAGCTGCTTTGACTATTCGGTCTTCAATTATTTCAAACTCTTCTCCTTTGCGTTCTCCCAGAGTTCTTCCACCCAGAGTTCACGATCTATTGCTACGTCCCTTCTGGATCTACAGTCTAGATTCTCTTCAGCTTTTCGGCTCTTCGGCTTTCGGGGCTTTGAGAGTTTGTCTTACTCCTCACTTGGAAACCTCTGAAGTAGTTTTCCATGAAGTCTTCGATCTATCGACACATATCGCCTTCCGACCAATGGATATGATCTACTTCAACTCTTCGAATTTAAGGAGTTTCAAGCTTCTATGCACTCGTTTCCTTCCGAAGTGCATTTACCCAAAATACACGATCTCCTGACACGCATCCCCCTGGCGGTCAATGACCAGGATTTACTTCGGCTGTTTGTCCTCCTCCTTGTCCACAAACCTCTGAAGTTATGGATCTTATGCCACCTGTCCTCCTTGATGATGGACAGTCCCAAATTTCTTCAGGACTTTGGGACTTTGACAAGTCCACTCTCCTACGCACACAAGGGTTAAGTCTCATGCACTTACTTCCGTATCCAATAGTTACTAGTCCTTGTGCTCAGATCTAACATATGGGATCCGTTCCTCTCCTCTGCACTTTCTTTGTTCATTGGACACTGATCTAATGGTACAGAATCCTCTCCACAATCGATCTGACGACTGTTGTCGCTCCTCCTCCATAGCTTTCGACTTCCTCTAGCTTAGAGGAATTTCTAAGTATTCAAAGGCCTTGGCCTTTGTTCCTCCTACGAGTCTGTCTCTTGGACCTCGTCTTCACTTCAAAAAAGTGCTTATCTCTTTTGAGATTTATCTTCTGGAAGATCTTGATTTCCCACGCTCTTCTTGCGTTTGAGGGATCTCGTCAAACTCAGAACGAAGGTCAATGATGATCGATGGTTCACAGTAATTGAGGGGCCCCAACATGTGTGCTCTTTATCGGAGAGTTCGACCTCCACAATCTGGTAAGTGCTCGCCCAAATTGGTTTAACTGGAATCATTGATCTTCCAACCCGACAAGATCAATGGTGTTCATGAATTGTGGGCCACAAACTAGCACATCCGCTACTTTCACCTTCGCACTTCGCAATAATTCCTCACCCTCGATATCCATTCATAGATCGATGGTTCGCAGTGATTGTAGGGTTCAACCTCCTCAATCAGGGGAGTGCTTGCTCGACTATAGTCTAATCCTAGTCATTGATCTTCCATCCCCAATGAGATCCATGATGTGGGTTGAATGCGGGTCATGAATTAGAAGGTCCGCTAAATTCACCTTCTCACTTTGCAATGATTCCCGACCATCGATTGAATCAAGTGGTTGGTGTTTGATTCGATAAATCCAGTGAGTATTTGAGTCGATATAACGACCAGGATGGCCTCTCCTCCCATTAAATGGATTGCATTCATCTCCGCCATCATATTATTAAGTCATGGGTATTTCTGGTAACCTGACTATCATCTACCTCCTATATCTGATGATCGGGACAGTTCTCGGGAATCCTTAGATATAAGGCTTAGATTTAACTTCAAGACTTTGATACTTCGGGGATTTTACCTCCCTTATGATGAAATCACTCAGTTCTTCAAATTCACGAAGTCCGAATGACTCCAGGGTTAAATCCCATGCTCTTTCCCATACCCAATGGTTACAACAGACCGTGGCTTCTTCCGAACATATTTCATCCGTTCGTCTTCCAAACAAGGGACCCTCCCTTTCGATACTTTAACCTCACTATTATCCCTCAGCTTCATTAGCTCTGAAAGTCTTAATATCTTTGCACTCTTTCTCTTGAACTTAACGCTTGGAAGAATCCTTCCGCGCACCCCTTACACTCATTCCTCAACTCTATAACTTGAGTGGTTCTTGATATTTGTCTGCTTCGCAGAGAGCCTGTGCATACATGCACTCTCTCTCCCGAGCTTTAATAGACTCCCACCTTCAAGGGAATCAGAATGACTAGGAGTTTTGACATGCGTATGTGAAATTATGCCCAAGGTCGATGAACTCACAGTTCGTGGATCTAGTTTAAGCCACTACAGGGCACAAGCATTTACAAATACACAACATGTCCAATCCATACTTTCTTAAATACAAAATTTAAACAAGAATAAATATATACAGTATAACCATTAAGAAAACATACACATCTCTGGGTCCTTAACAATATATCCCATTTCATTACATAATTACAACTTAATTTCAAAGGGTATGAGAATACTTATCTATTACAAGTTGCATCCAAATAACTGACTATGGGTGTGTGCCTTTCCACCCAACCATAGGCTCAGAGGCATTCATTCTTAGCACTCTGGCCACCCCTATGCCAAGCCATGATATCACTAGGGACTTTACACCATATCTCAGAGAAACTCTCTCTATCACAACGACCCTGCGAGGTTTATCATATTCTTCCTCAGCATCAATATCGCATTCAAGTCCTTCAGGCCATGTTCTCAACACTTCCTTTGGGTTTGAACATCTCCCTTACAATCTTGTGCTCTCATCCTGTGTCTATGTATATATTTTACCTTCCCTCCTATGGAAGGTTTTTTCGACCTGTCTTGTTCCTTCTGTCAGAAGGAAGCTCGGTTCTGCAGGTCTCTGTGGTACTTCGAGTTGGCATCTTGCAGCTAGACCATTCTTCCATTCATGGGGGTGGTTGATGATTCAACCATTGATCCTTTCTTCATTAACTGAGTTATTTCCTCTAGAGATATCATGGCTTGTACTTCAAGGCTTCACCTCCCAATAATCAGTTGTGGGCAGTTTAATAATAACACATTTACATTTTCCACATGCCTTAGCATGGTAATCTTATTTTATGATTAATTACAAGATGGGGGAAAAATGGGTTTTACAAAAGTGAATAGAGGAGCTACAAAACTTTGCATACATAGTAACCTTTTGGTATGAAGAATAGTGGACACAGAGATGGTTAAATCCTAACCGTTGATTCTCTAAGATCAACTACCAAGACCAAAGGTTTGAGGCCCACGGTGGGAACTAAAAAATGACTAAGTCTCAAGACGTCGTGGAGCGACATAGAATCAGAAGTATGTGCGAAGAAATGAAATAATCATGCAACCTCGTGGACCCGCGGTGAAATCTTGAAAAAATGGATAAGTATCAAGATGTCACGGAGCATTGGAGAATCAAAGGTATTTAAAGAACAAGATAAATCCCATGAACCTGTCGTTCCTTGAAGAATATGAGAAAACGAATAAGTTTTGGATGGCGGACGGACGGATAGACAAAGCCAGAAGAATAAGGGAAATTCTATAGTCCCATGACCCACGGTGAAATATTGAAATACTACTAAGTGTAGGATGGAGGAAGGATGGATGGACAAGTGATAACTTTTCAAAGTAGTGCAGAAAACTTTGCTTCCATGGTTGAACTTAAAAGACTAAGTATGGAACATAAATATCAAAAGGAAAAACAACTAAGTACCAAGAATTGGATGGACAAAGAAGTCTTGAAAAATGACTAAGTGTTGAGACTTCATAGAGATAGTGAGCACAATGGAATATTTTGAAGATGAGAAGAATAAGATAAAATCCCACGGACCCAAGGTAATATTTTGAAGAATAATTTTCTAAATATGAAAAAATGACTATGTACCAAGAATGAGAGTTCGGATGGCCCAGAGGGTGAGAGATTTGATGACCGAGGAGGTCTCCATGTGTCATAGATAAAACTACCTAGAAGGAGAGAGATCCGATGGTTTAGGAGTTTGTCATGTGTCACAAATATAATGGTCCAGAGAGCAAGAGATATGATGCCCTGCGATATTTCCACGTGCTACAAATCAGATGATCCAAACAACCCGCAGTGAAATGTATTGAAATGTGTCTAAGTGTGGGTGTAACATGAGTGCGGTGCAACTTGGGGGTGTTGTTTGGAGGCAAAATAAGTATTAAATGAAATGACTTAGACCCATGGAGAAGGAGATCAATGGTCAATATTAATCCAAGGTCTAGATCAGATGGTTTCTATGCATTATGATTACATTGCATGTTTTGATGAATAGTGAATGACTCAATGACCACAATTGATTCAAGAAGAAGATCTGATGGTTGTTCATCATGAGTGCATAGTTTTTTTTATTGAAGACAATTAAGAAGATCAATGGTCGAGATAAAATCAAGGATAGATTGGATGGTTGTTGAGCATTGAGGGTGTATTTTGCGACAATGAAGAAAATCGATGGATGAGATTAAATCTTCGAATAGATATAACGATAACTATACATTGATCTTATTCTTTGAACAAATAAAGTGTGGAAAAGAAGGGGTTTTGGACAGGCAGGTGCATCCTATTTTTGTGGAGATCTAGAGCCAACCTCGTATTCTCTAGATATGTGGACAAATATTTGGGTGTATCTTTTTATATAAATATTCAATATCTTGTGAAGTTTAAGTGTGTGGTTGTGAAGAGATGTAACAAATATTTTGAGTTCACAGGAATGAAGGTGAGAAGAGTAATAGAAATAATGAAAGAGGAATATCTCGGGATGGTTGCTTGGTGCAAGGAATTTTAATTGGAAGAATATTTATTTTAGGGTGGCAGGGTGGTGCTTGGGAAGATTGGTGTCTTCATTCAATAGGTTGGTGCGTGTGTTTTAGGAAGTTGGTGCTTCCTTCTAGTTGGATATGGTAAATCCATGGGGGTTGGTGCCTCCTTCCATTCAGTGCTAGTAAATCAAGGAGTTGGAGCTTCCTTTAGTTTGGTTCATGTAAATCAGGGGGCAGGTTTGTCCTTCCAGTTGGTTCTAGAGAATATTGGAAGTTGGTTCTTCCCATGAATGTAATATTAACATGATATAAGAAAATTATTCTGTGGTTTTCTCCCATTTGGGTTTCCATGTAAAAATCATTGTGTTCTATATATGGTTTTGTGATAATGAATGGAATTGTTAATAGTTAATGTTTACATTTTCGTGATTAAGATTAAAAATGGTAAAAAGTGCTCAATCTTGATTCCCCCCCACTCAGTATTGGTGAATATTCCAACATTAAATGCATTAATGACATGATAATTAATGGGTTGGGAAGAGGGTCGAGACTTGATTATTCACATGATTTGTATTAAAAAATAGGGGTATACGAATGCCAAGTATTAATGTGTCATATCTCTTAGGACATTTCTTAATATTTTCAAATTTAATTTGCATGTTTGATAAACCTAAAAGAACTTGTGTATTCGTGAATCCTGCAAGTTGGAAGAGAAACAAAATGTCTAAAGATGCAGGTCATAGAGCCATAACTCCACAATCATCCATGGCCCCTCAAAAAAGTGGCACATATGAAATGAAAGTATAGGATACTAGTCACCATATTGGCCTCCAAGAATGTTGTATATCTGAACAAATGCACAACATGTTCTATAATGGAGAGTTCCTAAAGAACAAACCAAACTCCATGATATATCAAAATATACAGAAAAGCGACATCACACCATTGTTGCTTGACCTGCAATATTACCCTACAGTGAAGTGCCCAGGTGGGATTATGAGAATGTAAAAATACAAGCAGAGACCATCACCAACAATAAAGGAAACTCCATAGTCCCTTTGAATCTAGATAGTTTTCATAGGATATACAAGTTGATTAAACCATTGGTATTTTTGAACAAGGGATTCCTATGAATCTTTTCTAAAGAAAAGTTGAAGCCACTAGAGATTCTTCAAGAATGGTGAGACAAAGAAACTACCTTTATCTCTAATCTTAGCAGGGTATATGATACCCAATATTTCAAGCCACCATATCAATTGTTAATTTCTATGATCTACAAATTGTATGGGAAGGAGAATTGCATACACTTTAAGGAAGAATGGACAACCATGGCCTATGCAGTGATAGACAAGGGAGAAATGTTCAAATGGGCATTGATCTTATCAACCAACATCGACCTCAACATCCAAGAGACTCACAAAGGTGAAAAATCAGGTTTTTATGTCTTCCTTTCTCATTGATGTTATTTGTGCGTATGTCCCTAACCCAGAAATGAATTGGGATTGGAATCTGGAATCACCCCCTATTCATGTATATTGTTCCAAACTCTAGACAATCCGGTATCATGTGTACTTTTATCAAATATGTGATTATTTTATAACACTAATGTATCAATTATTTTTCGGCCATACCCTACAGAGAATATCAACGGAAGCATTAGAAACCATGAAAGAAATAAAATAATGGTATCTAGAGAAGAACTACATATACATTCATGTCTATGGATGTAATTCTCCACCACATATGTTACCTAGGTACATCTCAAATAAAATTTTGGCCCATGAGGTAGCATAATAAACAATGGAAGTTGGTATGGTAGTTTCCCTATAGAATGTGAACAAGAGTGTTATAGCGTCATTTGACGCCTTATATGCTCATGATGAATCATTGGCATCAATTACATCCCTTTCCCTATTTGCAGGAAAAAAATCCCCCTTTTTCTCCCTAAAAACATATTAAAAAATCTCATTTTTCAATATGTACGTGATTCTCCTTAAAGCAACTTGCATACATATGTGACTTGCTAGTTACCAACCCGCATACAGGTTTAATTGGCTCAAAAAAGTATAATTCTCGATATTTCAGGAAGAGTTGATGGGTTCCCTAGGTTCCTGACCTCCTATAGCTCATGCATAACTACTCCAAATGTCAAAAGGGAGTATAAAATAGAGCCTTGGGATGGAGGAAAGACATCATGAAAGAGATGCATCCTCATGCCGGCAGTTTCCTTATATCCCTGCAAGCCCTTGTTTCCCTATATTTCTAAGATTGTCTTCCCCTCCTGAAAACCCGTGTTTTCAGGATTTTTGTTCCTCTTTATCTAGTCAGGAAGAAATCTATTGATTCCTTGGACCCACAAAGACATGAAACTTTGGAGGTATTCTTTGTCATCCTGGGCATTGGGTGGATGAACTTGGATCCTGGTTCTGAGATCATGTCGCAACAATTACAGGTTGTAACCAACCCTGTTTATTGTTACCAATAAAAGAACTCTTATTCTCATCCGATTATTTGTGTTAATTCATGATTTTAATGATATTATATGCATCTTATTTCAAATCTATCAAGGAATATGAATTGATTATATTTAGTTAGTTAGCGGTAACTACTTTCTTGCAATTGCATATTTATTTGATTGCATGACTTTCAAAAGATCATCATCAATGATTAATGGAGTGAAATAATTCAAGAGGGATCTACTTCAGACATAGGGTTCCGGGTTTGTCTTTCTCCCTTTATTCTAGAAGTTAGTTATTAAAGGTAGTTATTTCTAATTGATTGTCTAATTAGAGGTTGAGAGGAGTCTTTTAAGGGCACCACTCTATTGTGACCTTGACCCAAACCCATAGGACTTATATTTCGGTAACATAATTGGTGACTCCATTGGGGAATCTATATACTTTGTGGTTCAATATAGGGTGATTTGATGGTTTTTCTTTGGTTTTCTTGATTGCTTCTTGTTTTCACTATTAAGTTCAATCTTCTAGAAACTTAGGCCTCTATTTTCAGTCCTTGAGTCTAGTCTTTTCTTTCTTTTTATTGAAATTTTGGGTACTGTACACATTGTTCTTCAATAACAGACACACACACATGTGGGTTGTAAGAGGGAAGGTCGCATACATACAATCCTTTCCTTGGTGATATTCATGTAATAGTCTTATAAAGAGGTGTTTGTGCCTTTTTTCTTGGTCAAGGTCTTGTCTTGGTCTTTGAGGGTCCTCCTGGGATTTCTTGGTTTATGTATATGTCCTTACTAGTCTTAGAAGTCAATATTGGTATATAAAACTAAACTAAAATAAAAATTGTTTTCATGTTTGTATGCTTCTAAGTCATTCTTGACTTTTCTTTTTGTTTTCCATTATTTTTTGGCTCTCTTTTGGTCTCTCTGCTGCATTTTATGTTTTAGGTTTTTTGACCTAATTTTCCAAGTTTTTCTAAGTGTATATGCCCTTTCCCTTGACAAAAAGTCACATACATACACTATTGTTGCATAGGATTAAAGTGCTTACATACACTGAAAAAAACACGTAAGTGTTGGGTCATGTAGGTGACTTGTAGAAGGCCAAAGCACATGCATACACGCCCTATAGAAGGCAAAACTGCATACATACATGAACTATAGAAGGCCAAGTCGCATACATAACTCATACCCAATTCCTACAATGATATAGGATGTGTACATATGTTACCTATAGTGGAGAGAGTCGCGTACACCTCCAAAAAGGTGTCTTTTTTATTTTAGTTTTTTAGCCTTTTTTAAACCTTGTTTCAGCTAGTTTGGTGGTCTTTTTTTGGGAGTTTGGTCCCAAATTTTTTTTTGTCCTATAGGAGGTTGATAAGGCCTTAAATTGGAATGGAAAACAATTTTTTTTAATCCATTTTTTCTTCCTTTTTTTTACCTTTGATTGCATGACTATAAGACTAGTCTTGTTCTCAGGATCTCAATTTTTTGGTCACTGTTGTGGTCATTTTCAAAACTTGGGTTTGTATTTGATCTCGATACTTTTATTTTGTGTTTTCCTTGCATTTTTCAAACATAAAAAAACAAACATTTCTTTCTCTTAAGATATTTTATTAGATTTTGATTCAGTAGAAAGAAGAAGGAAAAACAAAAAACCCTAGTTTGTTGCTAGTTAGGTTTCTTTCTTTTTGATACATTGTTTTGCTTTATATTTGAAAAAGAAAAAGACATTTGCATAGGATTTTGTTTTCTTATCATCTTGAAAGAACTAAAAAAAAGAACAAAGAACATGTTTTTTTTATTTCTTCTTTTTCTTTTCTCAAGAGGTTGCATTTTCCATCTTACATTAGAAAGATAAAGAATTGCATTTCAAGGTTTGAAATATTGTTCATGCATTTTCATTTTTTGAAACTCTTTTTCATTGAAGAATTAGCGTAAATTTTTCTTTGCCAGTCTTCTTATAAGTTTCATTTTTTAAAGAGACTCAAAAATATCAATTTCACTTCCACATCCTTTGAATAAAAACAACCAATAAAATGAACGCTAAACTTAAAATTTACTAGACTTTGTTTCTAGGGTTCATAACAAGTTTAGGGTTAGGGCCTTGGATTAGGATTGCAAAGATAACTCTCCAAGGTTGGTAAAAAACATAGGATTCTGATTTAGGGGGATTCAAACTTAATTTTCATATAAGTGTGGCCGGAAAAATCCTCTCACACTAGATCCAAACACGAGGTCTCATAAGGAAGAGTCAAGGAGATAACCCCTCTGAAGCTTGACTGAGCGTTGCAGAGAGATCGTATTTTGGGGGTTTCATTGGTGCTTTTACCTCCATAAGAGGTGGTGATTTTGAGGCTTCGATATTTTCTACCCTTCCCATACGTTCGATCCTGATTGTCAATTGTCCCCCCAGACGCTAACTGCGAGTTGGTATCCATAGTTGTTATTCCTAGGGATCTCATAGGTGACTGTGGGGTGTTTCCTATGGTACCTTGGGAGTAATTCATATCACACTTTTCTGTACTTATATAAGGTGTCTCATGAAGCAAGGGTAATTTCACCAGATAAGGTTGGTTAATGGAGGTCAAGGTAACTGCTTCTCAATCCTTTGTTAATTGGTCTCGGGATTTGATCAACCCGTACTGAAATTTAGAAGGTCCCTTTCCACTTTTTCATTGCTTTTTAATCAAGACCTTATCCACCTAGGCTAAATTTTTGGAGAATTTGTTTGTTTTTGATGTTTCTCTTAGAAAGTTTTAGTGGAGTTTTGTTTTGTATAGTTGGCCTTAGGTTGTGTCAGTATCACCACTTTTAAATTGTGGATTCAAGGTGGTCAACCAATTGCTTCGTTGGTCAGGAAGGACCCTTGGTATTTCTTTTGAAAGCATGGAGCTGCCTCTTAGAAGGTTTGGGATTTTATACCATTGGTTCACTAGAGTCAGTGTGTGATACTTTTATGGACATGAACAATCCTACAAGGGATGAACCTGCTCATAAGAATGATATAACCAATTTTCTTGAGGATACCAACCAAGGGACTCCTCCCAAAGAGGATTATTGTTCTTTTCTGTTCTTTGGAAATGTTGGTATCCCTTTGATGGCCACTTTGAACATTCTTGGGTTGAATGTAGGACTACTAGTTTGGTTATGGACCACTCTGAATTCCCCAAATGCTCTTGATGCTTCTCATATAAGCACCTTATGTCATGGGAATTATATGGATGTTGATCCTTTACCTTTTTCATCCATGAAGTATACACCTTCTAGTAACCAAAAGTTTAAAAGGAATAGGAAGAGGATGAATAAGAAGAAGAAGTCACCAACCTATACCAGTCACGGCAAGGACGTTCCACCAACCATTGTTAGTCATGATGGGGTCACGAGTCTAGTCCTTGCTAGTCATACTGGTGTCCAGTTACCAATCTATGTTAGTCATGTTGGATTTATGTCAACAACCTCTACGAGTCATGTTGAATACCAGTTACCATCATTTGTTAGTCATGTTGGAAGTGCGTTACCAACCTCTTATATTCATGTTAGAGTTATGTCAACAACCTAGGTGAATCATGTTCAAGACTAGTTACCAACCTCTGCTAGTCATGTTGGGAGCGTGAAACCAACCTCTGTTAGTCATGTTGGATTTATGTCAAAAGCCTATGTGAGTCAAGTTGAAGACGAGCAACCAGCCTATGTGAGTCATGTTGGGAGAAAATTTCCAATCACTGCAAGTCATATTGGAATTCATTTTCCATATTATATGTTCCATGTTGGATATCTGCAGCCAACCACTACTAACCATGTTGGGGTAAAGAAACCAACCGCTACTAGTCATGTTTGGGGAAAGCAACCAACCGCTAAAAGTCATTTTGGGGGCATGGGTTTAGTCATTTCTAGTTATCATGGAAAAAAGTCACTGAACTCTGTGAGTCATGTAAAAGACCACCACTCAGACTCTGCTAGTCATGCTGGGGGGAAACCCACCATCCATTTCCAATCATGTTGGGGGCATTGATATTTTTGAGAATCCTAGATGAATAGGATGTAAGCCCAATTTCCCCTGTAATATTTTCAAGGGAGATCACCTTATTCATTTGTGCCTTGATATTTCCATGGTATGAAGAGAATGATCCTCATTTCAAGGCCCTTCTATATTTGACTCATATTTGGTTTCCCAACAATATATTCAATCAGTGGTTGATGAAGTGGTCATTCTGATGCAATCTTCGACCACTGCCACTCTCATTTTGGGGGATGATGTGTCTCTTGACCATTTTGTCTCATATCATATTCAACCAATGGTTGAGGAAGTGACTGTGCCAATGTAATATTCTGTCAATCCCACTCTTCTCTTGGAGAGTGACGAGTCTACCAAAGTGGTCTCACTGATGGAATTTTCAGTTGATCCCACTCCTCTTTTTGGGATTGAGACATATTTTGACTATGTCTTTAGTTTTTCCAGTTCGGTACCTCCTGAACCAAAAGGAAATCCACTCTCTTCGAGTACACTCCCTCCAAGTCCTAATATGGTTTCCTTTAATTGGATTGATCTTGTTGAGTCTCGTCTTCCTTCTTATACACATTTTCAGATAAATTTTAATGTTAAATCAACATGTATTTATCGATGTATTATAGATGAAGGATCCTCTGAAAGTATTTTATCCTCCTCATCTTGGAAATCTTTGGGTTCTCCCAAGCATGTGTCAGTTACCAATGAGCTATTGGATTTCGATAGAAGACCTAGTGAATGTTTTGGGATTATTCCTCAGTTTCCTATCACATTAGGTGGGAATAATTTCCTAGTCGATCTGTTAATGGTGCCAGGAACTTTAGAGTTCAATATGCTTCTTGGGCATGATTATGTGTATGTTATGAATGTTGTGGTGTTTATGCTCTTTCGTGTGATCCATTCCCTCACAATGGAATCATTCTCACCAATGATCAACTTTCATCTGATAATCATCGTCCTAGTCCAACTTTAGCTTGATTTTATCCTTTTTGCATTCCTAGTGTTCTAGTCGACTCTTCTATGCCACAGGTGAATTATGTGGCATATTATCCTCGATGTTAAATTACTTCTGAGAAGGATCCTTTACAGTCATGTTGACCTTATCAAGAAAAGGTCTCAGAAATTGATCAGGTGTTGTTTCCAATGGAGGCATGTGAGCCTTTTCTTTCCCACTTTTTTCATGAACAATCTGACGTTTCCTCTCAAGTTTGATCTTACTGTTTGTGAGACCTTGAGCCATAGTTTTTGTGTTTCATCGAGTCCCTATTTCTTGAATGTTGATTTTCCTTCAGATGAGGCTGCTATCCTTGAAGATATGATTATGGATCCTCAACCTCTTCCCAAAATAGAAGCTTTATAGGTTGGTTACCAAATAAACCCTTGGCCTAAGCCTAGCAATGGGATCTACCTAGAGAACTATTATACATAAGCCGCAAGGCTATCTAGTTATTTGTACATATTGTACTTTTAGGGTTTCTTGTTTTCAAGTTTTGTATCCCATAGTACTATATTTTATCATAGGTTTCTATATTGGACTTATTAACTTCTAGGTGTGTGTTTTTGGTCTTATATACAAAACTTTGGAGACATTTTATTTGGTACCTTTTCATTCCATGTTGATCTGTTCTGACATGTAATGATCTCGAAAATGGCATATAGGTTAGATTTTCCCCTTCATGCATTGTTGCATTGTATTTTTGTTGTTTCATTTTGTCTTAGGATTGAGCCCATTGAGTTGCAACACAAAACCTTCTTTGTTGTTTAGAAGTGTTGTAATTCACGTGGTTTATCCTACATTCATGGGTGCCCTAGTTAGAACCTTGTTTGCAGTTTGGAACCCATACTAAAATACTTTCATAAGATTGGGATCCCTCTTTAGTCCTTCCATGAATTTTCATTGAAGCCTCATATCTTCTTCTCATTCTTATTTTAGCTAATACCCTATGGGGATCCATAATTTATGTGTTGAGTTGTACTTGCATTGTATATCGTCCGCTCACACTGTTTAGGGATAATTTCAGCTTCATCTTGTTGTTATATATCCCATTGTATATGCATTCTCAAAAATTTACCAACCTTGCAATACTAGCATTTGCGAATTGAAACTTGTATCCCTCGAGAAAAATTTTCCTCGAGTGTACATATCATGCACATGTTTTCCTTGCATTGAACATAGGTACGTTCCTTCTGCTTAGAACTATTTTTCTTACTCATGATACTCATTTCTTCCACTGTGATATAGCATTCTTTTATTCTTTTTTAGGCTTTATAATATGAAAAAGATAAAAAAAACAAAAAGAAGGATGGGAATGAGTCTAGTATTATATACATGGAAACTACTTATGTCTCCCTTGAAATGAACACAATCTTATGATTCTTTACCTCATGATTGGGTTATTATGGCTTTAGGAGGCCTTTTTTCTCACTTTTGAGCAAAGAATCCTCTGGTTGGTTTTTCTTCCAGTCATATGGAGCATTTTTTTATACCTCCTATGTCACAAACGTATCCCATGTTATAATACATGCTACCTAAGTCACATTTTGTGGCATGTTTTTGTTCAAGGGAAGTTATCCTATTTTTGCCATTCTACATAAACCTTTGACTTTTCAAGTTGTCCTTTCAGTGTCAGTAAAGTATCTCTCATCTTCACAAGTACCTTTGTATCCCACTCATGCTAGTATAGAAGGTCCCCATTGACTTCTTGTTAGCGGGTCTGCTCTTATCGACTACGACACGTTTCTCTAATATTATGAACTAGAGTTGCACCCTGGCCCTATTTACATTTTTGATAGGTAACCTTGTGCTCAACAGATGGAAAACCATCATTTGTCGTTGACTGAGTGGTTTCCCTTGTGTTCAACGTCAACAACCATTATCGCACATATGGATTTGTGTGGTACCTTGGTTTCCATTTGACCCCATTGGTTGATTCCTCATATTTTTTAGTAATATCCATCATTGGATACAATTCAAAGAGTCTTTGTCGTGTTCTATTCCATCTGGTGCATGCCGGAGTCGTACCTCAATGTGGTCCTTTCAATATTTTCATCCAAGTGATTCCAAATATTTGGCCTTCTGTTACCTCTTATGTTGGATGATGAAAGATGCCTTAATGCCTTCCTTCCAATAGATCTCTTCCTATTGATGTCGACACATATTACTCTGGGACAAGGATATAGAGTTATTGTTAGTACCTTGGGGCTTGTAGTCATCAGTGGAAGGCTCCCTCGCTATTGACAATGGGAATACATCAATTTCCCTTGCTATATAGACTATATCAGGTGTTTGACATCAACTCATTTATTCACACTTGCTAGATTGTACTCGGTACTTTAACTCCCACTATCATCATTGGTGGGTCGTCTCACATTTGTTAACAATATAAATCAATGACCAGTAATCAAATAGTGTCTCACTATGTTCGAATTCAACACATTTATTCACATAGTGTAGACTCATACCATGGCGTATTGTTTTGAATACTTCGGGTGAAGTACAAGCATCACATATTTTTTGCTCCTATGCGACTTTGATTGTACCACCCTCTTTGGCATGTGTACTTGCAAAGGATCAATTTTTCACTCCATTGGTTCCATATATCCTCTTTTTTATTGAGACATAGATCCACTATGTATCTATTCGTGGCTATGGTCTACATTTTTGCATGGATCCACTGTGTATTTTCTCGTGGGAATTATTGTTACTGATATATATCACATGGATCCATTGTGTATAGTTTTCTTTGCCATGGACATCATTCATGATTTCATTACTCATGGATCTATAGTGTACTTGATTTGGAAGCCATGTTTACATCACACTCAAGTATGGGAATTCCCGAATTGATAAGAGAGAATCTTGATTGTTTTGTTTTAAGGTATTTTTCGAAGACTAGTCTTCAACTACTCCTACCCAATGGTGTTGGTTGTGGAGCCTAATTATCTTCCTGATTCAGAGGTCTTTCTTTTCAGTTGTGCTTATACCCCATGAAGACTTTACACCCCATAAGAATGTACACTCATCCATGTGGGGGAGTGCAGGGGGGGTTACCCCCTGTGGGGTCTGGGGGCAAGGGGGCCCTCGACAGGGGTTCAGGCGCGAAGCCCCCAAAAGAAAAATTGCCTTGTAAATGTATATTGTAATTTCATTGTAAATATGGACCGTTCATTACAAGGTCCCAGATCTGACAGTAGAAGTTATGTTAGGGTTTTTTCCCTAGAAGGAAACCTTATTTTATGAGGGAAATGTATTGCGGCTAGGTATCATGGTGAATATTGTATTCTGAGAAAGGAGACCGTGAGAGAAAGAAGAGGAAGTTACATCAGGTGTGTTGTAGGTTGTATCCCTTCATTTGCTGGATAATAATAAAGGAAGGACCTGACAATTTCTCTAGTGGATGTAGCCCACACTAGGTGAGCCACATATATCTATGTCTCTATTGTATTATGTATCTTTTGTGTTTTATTTCCACATTTGTTTTATTTTATTGCTCCGCGATCCCGTTTTTCTAACAAATGCCCCCTCCACAATATCATGACTATTTGTAATGTATTTTGGCCATCAATTTATTTTTTGACCTCACACATTAGGGGACACCTGTTATAACATCATTTGACACCTTCTATTCTCATGAAAACTCATTGGCCTCAGTTACATCCCTTTCCCTATTTGCAGGAGAAAAATCCCCCTTTTCCTCCCTAAAAAATTGATATTAAAAAATCCCATTTTTCAAGATGTACATAACTCTCCTTAAAGCAACTTGCATACATATGTGACTTGCTAGTTAGCAACCCACGTACATGTTTAATTGGCTCAAAAATATAATTCCTGATATTTCAGGCAGATTTGACGAGTTCCCTAGGTTCCTGACCTCATATAACTTGTTCATAACTACTCCAACTATCAAAAGGGAGTATAAAATAGAGCCTTGAGATGGAGGAAAGACATCATGAAAGAGATGCATCCTCATGATGGAAGTTTCCTTATATCTTTGCAAGCCCTTGTTTCTCTATATTTTTGAGATTTTCTTCCCCCCTTGAAAACCCTTGTTTTCAGGATTTGTGTTCCTCTTTATCTCATCAGGAAGAAATCCATTGCTTCCTTGGACCTTTCAGGACACAAAACTTTGGAGGTAGTATTTGTCATCTTAGGCCTTGGGTGGAGGAACTTGGAGACTATTTCCAAGATCATTTCGTAATGGTTACAGGTTGTAACCAACCCCATTTGTTGTTATCAATAAAAGAACTCTCATTCTCGTCTGATTATTTTTGTTAATTCATGATTTTAATGATATTATATGCGTCTTATTTCAAATGTAACAAGGAATATGAATTGATTGTATTTAGTTAGTTACAGGTAACTACTTTCTTACAGTTGCATATTTATTTGATTACAGTAATTTCAGAAGATTATCATCAAGGATTTCTGGAGCGAAAGACTTCAAGCGAGATCTACTTCAGACGTAGGGTCCTATGTATGTCCTTCTCCCTTTCTTCTAGAAGTTAGTTATTAAATGTATTTATTTCTAATTGATTGTCTAGTTAAAGGTTGAGATGGGTATTTTAAGGGAAATTATTTGTTGTGGCCCTGACCCAAAGCCACAGGACTTATAATTTTGTAACAAAGAGAAGTTCTCCTAGCCTCATGATCAAGCTGGGGAATTTTACATTAATGAACATCCTGCATGCGAGGAAGGAGGTCATAGATCTCAAAGAGTTGATTTTTTGTACAAGGATAGTGAATAAATGTGATCCAATTGGATATCAGTGGCCACCCACCTTTTACAACTTGCTCAAAACATTTTTCTGGCAATTTAGGCAATTTACATTTTTTAGCAGTTTTTAACTTCTAGGGCCATTTTGAGGGCCTAAATGGAGGTTTTTCGATATAGAGATTCTCAATCATAGCCAAAGGCTCTGATTGATCCACCAAAATGAATATCCTCGATGATAAATTTACAAGGGGCTATCGTGCACCTAAAAAAGAGATTGTATGCAAAAGTTACGACCCCGAGAAATTGATGTACTAACTTACCCAAACGAGGCCCACATGAATTTTGGCACTTCATCTCCTACGGTTAGGTTTTTGGATGTATAGGGTTTTTTACATTCCTGTTTATTGTAAAAACGCCTTCAAAGCCTCATTGTAATGATCTTCTTGCGAATGAGCACAACCGTCACATCTCTTCTTAGAGATAAGCCACCAGCATTCCATCAAGCTTGTTTTCTGCTACATTTTATAGTTTCAGCTTATTTCCTTATTGAATAGAAAACCAATTTTACTGTATCTCTGTTATTTTGTATTAAGCATATTTCAATAATTTGTATTCATTTTGTTCTTCTCATAAAATATGGATTAGTGGTATCGGAGCGGTCTTCTCCTTGTTGTCTTAATGCATATCCCCAATGAGGTTAGGGTACAAAGAATTGGGTCTCGAGCTTGTTTCTCTTAAGGACAAAAGCTCTCACATGCCCAAGCAACCTCTCATGGCAGGAGAAAATAAATATTATGGGACATGAGATCCTTTCAAAATGTTGCTTGAGGAATCCCTCACGCAACAGAGGAACGAGATGATGGATAGTTTCGCGCAAATCCTTTGGCGGCTACTAATAGGCGACACATCTTCCTCGAGTGGAGGCGCTGCCCCCTTCAAGGTACAAATCAACTTCAATATTCCTATATTTGAAGGTCAGATAGACACATATGTTGTAGGAAAGTGGTTGAATCTACTAGAAGGGTATTTTTATGTCCATAACTTATTGAATAGAGAAAAGATTACTTCTACACTCCTCAAAGTCGTTCCCCGTGTCAAAGATTGGTGGGAAACTTTCTGTGAGCAAAAGGAAATAGAGGAACCCTCATTATTTATAGTCGCAGCCACCTAGGAATCCTTTGGGGATGCTATTAAGGAACAATACTACCCTTTCAGAAGTTATGACAACTTGTATACCAAATGGACCACATTGCGGCAAGAAAGAGACCAAGAAGTACCAGATTTCACAAATATCTTCCATACCTTGCACACCGAGATGGGTATCAAAGATTCAGAGATACATCTAGTGCTCAAGTATCATGGTGCTATGCATAGATACATCCAGACTAAAATGGACTTTCTAGAAATCTCTTCCTTGGGCACGACCTACCAATATGTCGTCAAAATTGAGCATAAGCTCAAACAAAAGACGTGGTAATTTGGGCCTGGGAACCCCTCACAAAAAAAGCCAAGAAGGGGCGGCCCCAACCCATAGAAAAAAGGACAGAGAAAATATGGACATTATTAGGAAAATGAGTCCAAGCCACAAACAAAGAAGGACATTGGAAAGACAAAGAAAGATATTGGGAAGTGGTGCGACTTCCATAAGATCCCTTGGCACAACACTACTAACTTCCACTCAAATAAATCGCTGGTGGATGAAGTGAAATCCTATGAATCAGATGCAGGTTCTGACTCTGAGTTAGAACCAGAAAGGGGAAGATGGATCATTGATGTGGAACCCAATGCCACCATTTCTACCACCAAGATCCAACCTGGCTAACCAGACGAGCCAGAAGAAGGTGAGTGCCTCTTCCATTCACATATGTGTGTAAAAGGCACCCCATTGCACTTCATCATGTATAGTGGTAGCCAAAAGAACCTCATCTCAGTATAGGTCATCAAGCGGCTGGCCTTGCCGACAATGTCGCACCCACAAACCTACACCATTGGATGGCTCTACTAAGGAAGCGATCTTCGTGTCATCCAAGGGTGTCGACTATCGTACGCAATCAAGACCTTCAAAGACAAGGTATTGTGTGATGTTGCTCCTTTATAAGTTTGTAATGTTCTTTTGGGGGAACCTTATTTATGGAAATGACATGTTATATATGAGTCTAGGCATCGTAGTGTTTTTATTACTTTGAACAGGAAATTGTACAGGATACTCGAGGTAGTCCCTCCTAGTTCTATTTCCTTGATATCTTCCAAGAAATGCAGGAAGGTCATCTCTCAGACCGAGAAATTTTTCTTCTTCGTGATTCACTCTCAAAGTGAGTGAAAGATCGCAAACACATTGTTGTGAGGGAAATCCCCTTACGGACTAGCAAATAGGGTTTGACTTTGCATGCATATATGACCGAGAGAAAAACTTCTTTCTACCTTCGTCCCTAGACTTAAATCCCCTTTTATTTATTGTAAATGCATGGAAAGATCAACCTACCTTGTTCCAGGTGTTTGATGTATATCCTCCATTGTACTTGATCACTTGTTTGCAATACTCCTTCCAAAGCTGACCTGCATACAAGACATGCAACAACTACACATGCATCCTACTTATATACTAATGGGTTAGAAATCCAAACATATACTAATCAAAATATGAAAAGTTCATGAATTGGGACGGGAAAAACATTTTCTTTATTTCTTTGAATGAATCAACTTACAAAAAATTGAGACTGGCCACCGCTCCGCGAACCTGATCCTGGGCTCCTCTTTCGATTGTCCTCCAACTTCTTTGCTTTGTATCTCTTCTACCACAAGGATGGCTAAAGGGTTGGGACAATGGGAATATGCAAATGGGAAGAGTTTCTTTGCTATATTTTTCCTCTCTCCAAATGAGACCCCTACCCCTTATTTTATAGGCTAGAAGGAGCTAGGTATTTGGACGAACCCTCGACCATGCATGGCTGGGAGTTTCAGTTAACTCACCCAAATATGTGTGTTCCGTTGGAAACTTTCTTTTTTTTGTGATTTTGTCGGTCCACACAGGTTTTTCTAGGTCAGCCAGTGTGTACACGTGTGCAGTAATGAAGTAGGGCGCATGGGCCCTTATAAAAGAGGTTTTCCAAAGATTTTGTTCAACAATGGCTTGACAAAGAAGAGCTATGATATGGCCAGATGCCAGGTAAGCATGTATGGTGCAATTTAGGGTTATAACAAATGCCCCCTAATGTATGAGGTCAGAAGAGCATCTGATGGCCAAAATACATTACCAATATTTTACTGATGTGTCGAACAAGTGAGCCCAGGAACCAGGAATTGGGAGGCTCCATTTGCAAAATAACAAATGTCTCACTGAGGCGGGCATACCTATGCTCGAGATAAAATAAATGCATGGCTACCAATCAAATACGCTGTAGATCCATGTCATATAACTATATAAAGTGTAGCCATGAACAATACACAATGGAGCTACATCTCGAAATCAAAAAGATATACATGCAAAGTATCCATCTTCGTAGAAGCTGATAAGGTCTGATGGCTGGAGATGAGGGCTTCAGAGCTCAAACAACAACTTCAAAATCTTCAAAACTCAGGTAAGAGTGTAATATGAGTGTACGACTTCACTACCTAGAGGTCTTCGATGACTCATCGGTCATGGACTAGAGAATCTTGATGATCAGACTGAAAGATTCATTGATTTCAAACAAGGACTTGATTGGACGTTTAGGATGGCCAGGTATGAGGGCAAGAGACAAAATGTAGAGGGGTTGACTCAGGCTTGGTAAAAAAACTTCCCTTGGACAACAGCATGACAAATCATGAGACTCAAGCAGCATGGCATTAACATAAGTTTACGAGGTAGGAGGCAATGCAAAATCTCCATATGTTTGGAAGAATAACCAAACGGAGGAAGACACAACTCTATGTAGTGGGAAAAACTTCCTAAGGTCATATTAAATCCTGGGGTTTGATGAACAAATAGACAGATGTGCTTTATCCAAGGGTGACTCATTATGCTGCCAATAAAGAAAATACTTTTCCCTTCCTCTTTTTGGGGCATATTTTATTTGTTTGTCTTTTTTTTTCAATAATTTTGGACGAAAGAATAAAGGAATGTTACGTTACAATGGAGGAATGAGTGTTACAAACATACAAGTTCAAGGTGCAAGGACAATACTGATGTTCAAAATAATGATACTCGGGAAAAAGCCTCTAGGGACCAAAGGTGTCAAGACGTAGAGGCAAAGTTCTACAAGGCTTGTGTATAAGGCATGCTTCATATGGTTTAGTTGAGAGAAACATGGAGCCATCATTAGGCCAAAGAGACAGGCATGCAAATGCGATTTAACAAAACACACAATCGTAACATCCTTCGATGTAAGTTTAATGAGCCCAGAGAAGGTAAGCTCGACGGTTTTTCATATTTAGAGAGTCTGAAAAAGTGTAAAAGGAGACTCCATTCGGGTACCTTTTTCGAAGATAGTCTAGCCGGTTTGAAAAAGGGGTAAACTAGCACCGACAAGACGTCTATTCAAAACCATTTTAACGAGTGTGATAAGGACAAGATCACTTGGACATTTTTTCACTTTTAAGGAGTCTGAAAAAAACTTAACTATGGACTTCGTCAGGAATGTTCTTCTGGGCCATTTTAACAAGTGTGAAAGAATAAGGTCACTCTATGATCTTTTCAATTTTAGGGAGTCTGAAAAGAGCTTAACTATGGACTTCGTGGGGGTTACTTTTTCATAAATTTAGTCCCTCGGGCATGAAAAAGGGGTAAAATTATACCTGAGGGTACTCTTCTAAGGAATGGAAGTTCTATAGAGTATACCTTTGTTCGTACAGTTGACCTTCTGGACCGAAAAAGGTGTAAACTACCGCCGGACAGACGTGACTTCGAATTTCAGTTTAACGAGCGTGAAATGCCACAAGATCGCTCGACAATATTTCATGGTTAGAGGGTCTGAAAATGGCTTAAAAGAAGATCCGTTGTGTTTTTTGGGAGTCCCGAGGGTGAGGTCAAGAGTGAAGAAGAATCATGCAAATGAGGCTCAAACTCGTTAATCAGGGAAAATACAAAGGACTCCCTAGCCGACAGTGATGACAGATGGCATGGACACCTTAATGCCACCAGGATCTACCTAGGGCATCCATGTTTAGGTAAGTTCTACCACCAACTCGCGACACTTCTAAAACAGTAATGATGGTTCCATGTTGCAACTTGATGGGATCGATCCTATGGAAGAGGGATAAAGACAACGAGATACAAAAGTCATGGTAGAAACCTAACCTATGTGCTCAAGTTGGTCATCTAAGATTTTTCCATGAATCATAAAAAGTGTCCCAAAACTCCTAAAAAGGTCCCAATACCTTATCGAAACCCTCCCTTGCAACTCCCAAAACACTCTAAATTGTTTTTGATTTAAAGAAACTAATAAGGGAGGCCAAAAAAGTGACAAAAAGAGGCCAAAAAGTCTATAAATAGAAGCTGGCAGCTCATTATCACCATTGCTGATTTGGAAATTGACTCTGAAGCCAAAATACCCCCTTTGATAAACGTAGTGATTCTGGGATCTACAGTGGACGAAACGAGCTTCCGTCTGGACCAAGTAAGTACAAACTCCCTTGTCTAGTTATTCAATTATTTACTTTTGTTTTTCATTTCATTTTTTGGGTGGGCATCGACCTTTAAAAGGTCATCCCTAGGTCCACACGGGCTGTCTCTTGACAGTCCGCGTGTACACTCGGGCAGGGTAAAACTTCCATGTTTGTACATGCGACTGTCACCTAGAAAACACGCGTGGACCCCCCCCCTATATAGATAAAAAATCAAACAACACTTACTCACCCTCCTGAACCTTGTTGTTTTGGCAGGATGTATGTCCACTGGAGGGAGAGGGAGCATGAAGAAGTTGGTGAGTTGGTCGCAGAATACCCGAATGTTGTGGCTGCATTAATGCAATGCGGTTTACTAAAGTTTTTCCTATGTCCTTTTATGCAGGCACAACTGAGGCTACTGAATGCCTTGGTTGACTATTGGCATCCTAATGCAGAGGCTTTCATGCTAGAGGGGAAATCACTGGTGCCCACCACCGAGGATATCTATTTTTTGACTGGCCTCTCAAGGAGAGGGGAACCAATCAACTTCAGGACATTTTCGTCGGGGCCACATAACATAGGGGAACTGATAGCCCTATAATGTGAGGTTGGGACAGACCATTCAAGATCCTAGGTGCATATAAGAAATATCACTAACCTATCGCTGCAAGCGATAGTATTGCTTATTGGGCGGATTACCGGTTCAACGACCTTGCATCGGGCGTCCCACGCACAGATGAACTGTGATGTCCAGTGCTTGAATGCACAAATTTTTGACTGGAGTAAGACACTGCTGGAGTGCATGAAGAGGCAATTGACAGATTGCCGTCAGCGGACACAGAGGAACTTTGGGTTTGGTACTATTTTGTGTTCGTTCTTTTTCGAGAGAGTTGCGAGTTTTAGTCCTCGGGTAGTGGTACGAGTGGTACGAGGACATCAGGCCTCATTTCCTGCATTGTGTAGATGGGTTGTACTGTTGCCACGATAGGGTGGTGGAAGGACAAATGAGTCCTTTGACGATGAATGTTTTTCCTGGCTTTCGTGACAGATCCCCGTGATCAAGGATTATCCATAGGCAGGGATAGAATTTTCAAGGGATCCTGAGATACTCGTGCCTCCTAGTGAGGAGCAAGGAGAAATGGGTAAGTCTTCATCTTTGTAACTGTCTTTATTTTTTATGGGTTACATGTAATTTTTATGTCATTTTTTTATATATCATTTTTGTTGTATGCTGGAGTATTTGACGGATATATGTTTGTTGCATGCAGATGTGGGACCAGTATGACCTGTCGATTATGCAAGGAACATGCATCGTCCTTGGCCAGGGGCCGCAACCGCCACTGCCGGGGGCCCAAAAATAGCGGGAGATCTCCCAGCCAAGGAGGCTGAGAGGGTACTTAGACGAGTTGAGTGGAACTTTACTGCACTCACTCGCACAGTCCCGATGGCAGATATTGAGGACCTGCCGCCATCCATGCAGCCTCATGTAGTGGGGGCACCTCAGACATGGGTCCGATTGTTTAGGCATTTAGCCCATGCTGTGGACCAATATAACAGGGCCCACAGGCCCTGACCTCTCTTTAGACACTTTACGTCCTATGAGCACTACTTGTACATATTGTTTGAGGGCATAAGCCCTGTGACTTGTATATTTTTGAGGCGCTTGCGTCCATCTATATAATCTGGTTACTTTTATGATTATATATGGATTTTTATGTCTTTTTTTGTATTATGGATCATGTGTGTAAAAATGTATTTACATGTTTATGTGAATTTCCTTTTATGTGTGTGCAAGATGCCAATCTAAAATGTGATTAGCTAGAGTAT
>ML787451.1:771447-783461 GCA_009831015.1 Picea engelmannii | reverse complement strand
AGATGTAGGATAGGGAGGAAAAATATAGATAAGGAAGGAAATGATTTTTAGGAGCGCACATGTGTTCCTAGAGCACATGCGTGCTCCTAGAGTGCATGTGTGCTCCTAGGGTGTGTGCACACTTGTTTGAATTCAATTTTTTTGGGAAGGATTGAAAAGGATTATGCTGACTTGGTTGGCTCATATTTAGGTTTGGGATGACAAACCTAGTGGTTCGATCTGTAAAATCATAAAAACCTCCATTTTTGTGAATACCCCTCTATATCTTTGTCTTCGACGTTATTTTTCTATAGGATAAAAAATTCAGTTGTTGACGAAATTATAGACATAGATCGAGTCAGCTATGCAGATTTCAAATATATTATTTTTTTTTAAATTATTATTGTTTACTATTTTTAATCTATTTTTGTCTTCACATATATCAAAATCCTAGAATACATACCTCTCTTATTTATGCTATAACATTTTCTATGCTTAACCATTTCTCAAATGAGTTCTACGCAACACTAGAGGATATTGATACCTATGATATGAAAAAATATAAAATTGTTTTGATCATGTTAAGACCCTTTGAGACGACACGAACAAAAGATGTTTTAATTTCAGGCATATGGTGACTTTGATAATTTTAAAAATATATAAAATTAATATTTAAAATTTCCAAAAAATACACAACACAAGAAAAATGGGTTCTCTACAAGTATGCAAGTTTTTGGAATGAAATTTCATCCCTAAGACACTCAACACTTGCACGAACGAAAACATATACCTTATATTTTGTTGGAAAAATAACATACTATTGTTAGAAAAAATCAAATTTGACCTCGGTATTCACAATGTCTATGAATAAAAGTTGTATATTCGGAAAGTTAATTCAATTTCCTATCCATTGTAAAAGTACCTTGAATAATCCCTCCAAGTTAATAGATTGTTGTTTTTCTAAGTTCGCATTGGCACTAACTCGTCATGAGAGACCATCATTAGCTTGCACTCACCCATATATAATATATATGTAAATAGGTTGATAACTTCATCACAAAAGGATCAAGATGTAAAATATCTTAGAGCAATTTCTTTGTGCATCCATTGGATAACCAACATTGAGTCTTCCAAAATTTGTAATTTGGTTACAACAAACTCTTGTGATAATTTCAGGACTAGCTTGAAAGCCATCATTTCATTGAAGTTATTGGTTTCTTTACCAATTCCATATTTAAAATAAATATCGTGATCTAATGATAGGTGTAATATGCATTTTGAACCTCCATTAGAAGGGTTCCCTTATGAAGCACCATCAATAAAATCTCATGGAATATTATTATTTATTGCCACTTTACCTTTCCTTTAAGGGATATTTTTTTCCTACACCTATGGCTAGGCATTTAAAATATTTATAGTCTGAACAACACATTTTTGGGGAGTGTCTCTTTCTCTTCAATCTACTTTAGATTTTTGGCAATCCATAATCCCTAGGTTGAGAGAAAGTTCTATGATATTGGAATTCTCCTTTCTATTCCGCCAGGTTTTGAAGGCATCTTCAAGACTTCCATCTTCCCATAAATTCCCAATCCCTGTTGACTTTTACACCTCTTTCCATACCTCCTTGGTGTATTGATAATCAAGTGTGAAGAATAGTTTCTTTTACTTGAAGACACTGATAGGCCCATCCTATCCCTATAAAATTCATCTTGTGGAGAACATCCCATGTGAGGGCTTTATTATGTAAACTTAGCCACATAAAAATCTTATTTTTAGTTGGGAATTTTAATTTCCATATAATTTTCCACCACCAGATCTAGTGGTATTCTCTTCCTTCTTATGCTATCTCTTTGTAGCCTCATATAGGAACACATGCTCTCTCGGGTTTGATCAGATTAGCTAGTCCTCTTCTTCCTTGAGTATATCATTGCTGAATATTAAGAAGCTTTGTATATTTTCCATTTCTCTACATGCTCTACCCCAAATCCATTTTATTCATAGGTTTACCATTGTACCATTGGAAATTAAAATATAATTTGTTCCTTAAGTCCTAAATCAATTGGGGTAGAAGTATGTGCATACCTTTTCTCCCTACCTAAGGGTGGTAAGATCAAAACCAATTTATATTTTATCCCCTTTTCCAATTTTGCAAATCATCCAATTTCCAATCAGATTGAAAGAATGGATAACAAATTATTATGTTCTTTGATGGGATTTATGATCCAATCCTCCACTATATTAAGGAATATATACTCAGTTGTGGCATATATAGTCAACTCTTACCACCTGGGAAATTTGTTCCTTGAATTAGACTCCATACATCCACTATATTAGCTCTGGGATATATACTCAAGTCTTACCACCTGGGAAATTTGTTCCTTGAATTAGACTCCATTTTTTGAGGCAAGAGCCTTTGAAAAGAGAAAGGGATTGTCCATGTTTGAGGAGATCCGCCTAGCCATAATTTTAGAGAGGAGTCATGTGGTGATTAGGAGAGAGCATGGTGGGCTTGTTGTGGAGACTGTCGGAGTGGAGGATCATCACCCAGAGGAGAGAGCCATAGTTCCATAAGTCAAACCATCATTATGAAGAGGGATGCTAGAGGAAGCTAATGCAATGGAAGCAGACTTCCCCGCTTTGATCTGGTAATGAAGTAAACCTTGGGGAAGCACCGTTAGATCTCCTACGTTCAACGTTTTGTTGTAGGCAACATTGCCCGAGGACATGAATCCCGCATTTATCACATTGTAAAAAACTAATTTCATTTATTTTATCCCCTTTTCCAATTTTGCAAATCATCCAATTTCCAATCAGATTGAAAGAATGGATAACAAATTATTATGTTCTTTGATGGGATTTATGATCCAATCCTCGACTATATTAAGTAATATATACTCAACTCTGGCATATATAGTCAACTCTTACCACCTGGGAAATTTGTTCCTTGAATTAGACTCCATACATCCACTATATTAGCTCTGGGATATATACTCAACTCTTACCACCTAGGAAATTTGTTCCTTGAATTAGACTCCATTTTTTGAGGCAAGAGCCTTTGAAAAGAGAAAGGGATTGTCCATGTTTGAGGAGATCCACCTAGCCATCGTTTTAGAGAGGAGTCATGCCGTGATTAGGAGAGAGAATGGCGAGCTTGCTGTGGAGACTATCGGCGTGGAGGAGCATCACCCAGAGGAGAGAGCCATTGTTCCATAAGTCAAACCATCATTACGAAGAGGGATGTTAGAGGAAGCTAGTGCAATGGCAGCAAACTTCCCCGCTTTGGTCTGGTAATGAAGTAAACCTTGGGGAAGCACTGTCAGATCTCCTACGTTCAACATTTTTTTGTAGGCAACATTGCCCGAGGACATGAATCCCGTATTTATCACGTTGTAAAAAACCAACAGAACCTCAGAACATCCTGGATGGATGTGCAATGGAATAACACCATTGGGCGCAATGTCGAGCCTATCGAACTACACACCAAGGTCGTTCACTGCAGGAAACTGTGCCGAGGTGAGAGTTACAACAACACTGATGTTGTTACTCACTTTCCCAAATGCTTCCAATCCGGTGAAAGAAAAAATAATTTGCGGTTAAATATGAAGCTGCCTTCCAAGGATAACCGCTCAGAGTGAGCTCCGACAACAAGTCTGCTATGCAGAAGTCTGGAGAAAATGTAGGCTCAAGCGAAAAAATGTAGAGGAATAGAATGACTAGCAGAGAGACCATAGAGGCCTCCATGATCGATCAATCAAATCCTAGAATTGCAGAATGGTATTTTTCACAAGGTGCAGTTTCTGGTGAATAACCCAATGAAATTTATAGGACAAGAGAAAAACCCCAGAAAGGTCTTAGATGATATGGCACTTGGAACATGGACGACTTGAGAAGCACCTTCTCCACCCTGGATTTGGAGCATAGCCTGAGATCTGTCAACAGTAAAGAGCCCGAAGATGGCTAATAAGAGCACATAGATCCAAAGGAGAAATAGAAAACAAGATGCACATCAAAACTAATTTTCATTACGTATAATCACAATATAAATACAATTACAAGTAGCTTAAGATAGATAGATATCTTAACTACACAATTGATATAGTTGACCGAATATAATCATGGTATTTAGCCATTATTCTCCAACAATCCCCCTAATGGAGAAATGAGATTTTTTGTTTTTACAATATAGAAACGACATACAATTCATATCTTTCATTTTTGTCCTACTGGTTTTCATTAGCAACTCTACCCACTCTGCAATCACTCAGTTTCGCTCTTTTCTTCTCCACATTTTCAAGCTACCTCTTGATCCATTTAAAGTATAACTGCTTCAGACCATCATTGACATATTCACACGATTGACGCTTCTTGACTACCCTAAAGTATAGCCTCGACATTGAATTATCCTATGAATACACTACCATTTGTGAAATTCCACTGAAGAGAAAATTTCAACAGTTATATAAGATAGTGATCTAATTATTGGACGTTTTCAACAGTCAATCATACAATTGACCTTCTTTAAACGCACATACAATAATATATAAATAACCTATAACTGATGATCTTAAAGCACCAAAGTACAACAAATCCCACCAACATCTGACATAATGTAGACATAATCAAATTAATGATTTGTTCTCTTGGTACCGGAAGAATGTTGAGAACCACTAATTTAAATTATGATACTACTATGTTAATTGATTGTTTCTCCAATATAAAAAAATTTACAAACCAAACTAATATTAACACACTAAATACAGACTAATTATTATAGGTTGGCCCTCTTTGCTTTTGACCAGAATTAACAAGTCATTCGTTGTATGTTGCATTGCCTCTTTTGTATGTAGTGATGGATGTTGGCACATATCAAATTGATCTTGGTTGGAGGGTAGAAGTAAGCAACGTTCTTGTTGACCCATTGGACTCTGAATGATTGGCTGGCCGCCACATTGACAATATCTTCATTCATAACATTCATAATGACCTCCACGAACGGAAATAAAGTGAGCGTCCCCTGCCACATCTTTTTCTTCATGCCTGAGAAGAGATTCGCTATTGTTTGCCGATCAAGCCCATATATGCCACACCCTTGTGGCTCTGACTCGCGATGCTATTGAGCTCGTGGCAGTGAATGACGTGTATGCTCAGAGGTTTGAAATAACTTGGAAACTATATCACCCAATTTAAACGTTGAATTAGCAAATGCCACTACCTTCTCTACTAATCTTGATCGGATCACCTGATTCAGCGGAAAATTTTGTAAATAGAGGCCATCAACAGATTGTTTCATATGTTGTCAGGGATGTGGATAGTATAGTAGAAACCTCTTTGTCAATGTGACTCTTCCACGTAGGTGACTCCAACGAATTAAAGCACAAAAAAAACGTTGCAGTTGTAGAGATCTGAACAGCTCTCTCTTGCACGCCCTCCAGCACCCAGCTCCAAATTCTCTTCACCACGCGGATATACTTCCACTTGATAGACGCACGCAACTCCAGAAAAAAAAAATAGTTATCTATAGTAATAAAACGGTGAACTCACAGGAAGCAAAACACTCTTCACACCAGGAAATAAAAGCACCACTTTACTCTCACATATACCCGGTAACTCCCTCCCATGAGGGAGTTACCTAGAGCACTCGACTCTCATACCAAAATAGAAAACAAGATGTACATCAAAACTAATTTTCATTATAATATAAATACAATTATAAGTAGCTTAAGATAGATAGCTATCTTAATTACACAATTGATATAGTTGAGATAATATCTCAATTATCTGTAACAAACTTAAATTAAATATAATCATGGCATTTAGCTATTATTCTCCAACACTTTCCTTTAATAAAGAAATGCCATTTTTTGTTTTTATAATATAGCAACATACAATTCATATCTATCATCTTTGTCCAGTTAGTCTTCATTAAGGAAGCCGCAAATTTCAACAACATTAAAAAGCCGAGAACACAAAATATTGTGCATACAAGATCTAAATTTGTGATTTGCCACAAATCTACATAATCTTAAGTCACGGGTGTTGGTGCTTGTGAAGGAGCCACAAGTGCAAGAGAGGCAAAGCTATGTGGATACTAGACAATATTATCTTTATGATTACGGCCCACTTGTGCAACATGGGAAAAGATGTATAGTATGCACAAAATAAGGGTATATGTGTTTTATGGCCAAGAGAATCATTAATATCTTTTGTTAAAAATGGTGGCTTGCGAAATGCACAAGGTGCAATGAGATGTTTATGAGAAGGGATACTAAGTCTCGATCCAAACTTCACAAGAATGAGATCTATAAGCTTGCAGCATGAGTCCATCAATGTTATAATGGAATGCTTTGGCTACGGTAAAATTAAATGTGTTTTCTAATTTGGAATTGTGAAGAGAAACCTGTTGAGTCTCGTAAACTCTCAATGTGTGATACATTGTTAGATATGACCAATTTGACAATTGTTAGTGAAAGTGTGGAAATTTGAAAGAAGTATTAGTAATTGTTTTGGAATTAGATGCATTTATGTTGAATTTAGCTAACTCAATATGAATGTAGGACTTTTGTTAGAATTAACTACACTAACAAATAGCACATGAATCCAAGATAATGAATTGATAGTGATTGAAGGTTCAAAGGTCAAAGTAGCAAATAAAGACTCCAAACATGTAAACAACTGAAGAGGAGGAAGATGATATTATCTCTTGCTGATGAGTTGAAGTCTTACTTGGAAATATTTTGTGATGTAAAACCATTTTTTAGTTTCCTTGAAATGTTTGAGCTTGTACCTGGTATCTCCATAGGGATGGAGTATGTAATGTATGTACTTGTATCTATGTAACATGTAAAGGGAATATCGTTGTAAAACCTAATTAGGCATGCACACTCCTTTGTCATGTATCCCTATTGATTTGTAGTGAAAAAACCTCTATGATAGAGTTGCTTAACACCTATAGTGAGCCATGTCATGAGTAGACTGGATGTTCTATGAGTGGACTCTCAGAGGTTCCTAGAAAACCATGAGGTTTACATTCAAGGGGAGTTCATCAAGATTTTGAATGAACCATGTATCTGAAGGACATCCTACTATACCGACATTTGTAGTGGTTAATGACCCATGCATTCTGGTTGATGGTTGTCTTTTTATATGGACTTTGACAGTTTGGTGATGCGAGAGACGAAGAGAAAGTACTATGTTAAAATAGACATAGAGTTTGTTGATCAAGAGGTTCTTCAATTCAAAATACTTGGTGATGATGAAGACCTACTTGACGATTGTAAAGACAAGTAGTCGTTAAGGGGAGTGTCGAGATATCTAACTCTAACTCCCAATTGTATTTAGTGTGATCATATATGTAATTATAATGATTATTGGTCATGATTAGATAGATTTTTTTATCTACCTAGAGAGTTTGTTCCTTGTCTTTAGGAAGTGGTTGAAACTAGTTGAATTTGAGAGACTATGTCCAACTAGATGCTTCCTAGTTTGTGTATCTTGAGACAAAGTTTCATGTATTTATATGTACTATATTTCATAGTTTAATAGATCTCTCACTCACAATTTTGATCTGTAAGAATCTCCCTCTCTCATTTCCTAATAATGCACTTGTGTTTTTTTATTTTAAATAAAAAAAATGATATTTAATCTTTTTTTCATATTCCAACCTAACAATGATCAATTTTAGTTTTGTTTTAGAGCTTCGGCTTGTACTTGGATTTAGTTTTCATGTGTAAAAGAGTATATATATATATATATATATATATATATATATATGAACACAACCCTATTACAAAATACAACTATTAAAAAAAAATCGTCACAAATTCATAACCATTATCATATATATATATAAAAGTTACCATAGATTTTTGCAAGGAATTGTATTAAATTATAAGTTCATAGTTTTAAGAAGGGTCATGTAGATATTTTTTTTCCATTGTACTCTAGTAACTAAATGAATTTCATAGAAAATAAATTAACACTATGCATATACTCATACATCAATTAAGTTTAGCTAAGCACAATAACAATAGGGAAATAGGACCTCGGATGGGGTGATAGTGGGAACCACGTGTCTAGAGGAGCAGTCAGGAGAGAGCCACCGTAGATTCAACCACGTGAAGGATGCATGCCTCCCCCTCCCACCAACTTAATTCTATTAACTCGACCTTTCATGAGACAAGGCGTCATTAATCTTAGTGTGCCCTACTCTGGCTTGTCGTCCCCTTGATGGACCAACACCATTGTTATGCTTTTACTCTACACGTGTGTTGGTTTAATGGAAGGAACCAACTCTTTGGTTACTATGAATTGCACTAGTTGTTTTGGATGCCACATTCTCCTATGGTTGATTTCTCCAGAGCTCGTCCTCCCGCTCAGCAGCTCCTTCACCTATTATCGTTCTCTCCCGATTGTTTCCGCCCTCACTGTGTCTCAGAGATGCCAAGGAAGAGAGGGAAGTCCAAATGAGGCTCGGCATGGCAGCCCAGTCGACCGCAATTGGCCCTCCACCCCCCGCTCACACCTCCCACAATTCCTGCTCCTCGTCACCTACCTCTTCCTCCTCCCTGGTGCAGTTGAGTCATAATCCCGATAGCCTCCCACCCCTTTCATCGTCATTTTCTTACATGTTGGAGTGGATTGATTTCTCAGGGACCTCTATGGGATTTAACCCAGACCCCCTGGGAAATTTGGCCTCCGCTTCGAAGTCAGTACTAGTAGCTCCTCCCAACTTGCAGGCTCGCTCGCCCTTCGAGTCGCCTCAGGCCCTGCTACTTGGTGCTCATACTCAGGATGATGGCCTTGAAATAAGCCAAGGTATGCTTCAGCGGCCTCACTCCTGCGTCAACTCTAGCGTCGACCCATAATTTGAATTGCAAGCAGGCCTTGCACTGTTTCAAGGCTTGGTATTTGAGCTACGTTGGGACTTGGATGATCTTCGGTTTCACTTGGATATTATGTAGGGTGCCCACCATCCCCCAGTAGGAGAAGCTCACGCAGCAGAGGATGATCCACCATTATTGGCACAAGCTCCCCCACTTGGGACTTCGAAGAACGCTGCACCAGTCAAGGAGGAGAATGTGCCACCAGTTCGATCGAAGGACGCAATGGAGGTGGACGCGACACCACTCGAGGAGGAGCTAGCTCCTCTTGGGGACCCGACACTCGACGCCACCTCCATGGATGTGTGTCCACACTAAAGCCCCACCACTTGACATGTTCAAGTGTCTCTTTTATTCTGCTAAGTTGGAGAGTCGTTTAACTATTGTTTTGCCTCATGGACACCATAGTGATAATCTATGTCATTTACTGTCTGTGTCAATTACTGTCAAGTTTTTCACCCTTAGGGGCCTAAATTTTTCTTTTGTTATATCTTAGTATAAAGGTCAAAGTGTAATATTTTATTGTCAAGACTTGCAGAAATCTTTGCTATGACCGACAGTTTAAGACTTAAACTTTGGAACTGTTTAGCTAGTTGAGTTCGTTTTCCCTTGGGGTAGCTCAGTGTTTACAGTCTAGAATAAAGGAATAATTTTGTAATATTTTATTTTGACAGGTTTTTTATACAATCTTACTTACAAAAAAAAAAAAAAAATAGGGAAATAGGGGTAACAAATCAAAGTAAATTCTATTTAGGCTAATATAACAATTATAATGTAATGTAATTAATAAAACAATAAATAATAATTCTTAGGTCAAGAATACATCCCCTCAAAGTAACCAAATTAGGGTCAAGGGGTTCATTCTTTTGGGTTACACTATTTTCAAACAATTCTCTATCTCTAAGAGGCACCTAGTTGTGAGAAACTTGGGCACCCACAACTATATTTAATTTTCCTTTAATTCCAAGAAATTTACGCCAATCCCATATAAGGAATCCATTACATCAATCATAACTTGAATAATCCAATAAATCAACCATAACCATATAATTGAAAGCATATGAAGTTGTAGCAGTGGAAACATTAGGTACTTGCATTCCTTCATCTTGGTAAAGGCCAACCACTAATCCCAAGAACTACTTCACAAGTAGGATGTTGACCATGGGGAAATTGCATCCAAGAGACATCTTTCAATCCAACCTATGTAGATACCTAATCCTAGGTGCTTGCCCCTAATTAGGGATCAAGAACAATGAGGATGTAGGATAAAAACCCCTACTACTCAACAAGTTTACCCACTTAATCTCATACATCGATTCAAGGATTATATATCCAACTAATCAACCATAACATGGTGGAGAGGATCTAGGACTTACAACATCCCCATACCCTATATGATTATGGTGTGCAGTGATATTGCTAATCAAGGATAACAACTCCCCCCAAGAATGTCTCTTGGAATCCTATTATCAATACAATGTTTTCCTTTTAATTGGGGCTTATATTTATCTTCTCAGATTTAAGGACTCATTAGAAGCACTCATAGATTTTCTAGCAATCTTACATTGTTTACCATACAAGGGTTGGTCATTCTCATTTCCTCTTTACACAACACCTAGATAAACTTGTTAATAGAGAGATGTAATACAAATTTTCATAGATAAAACTTTTTAAACATTCTTAGTTTAGAAATAGAATGAAAAATACAATATTGAAAAGTGGAGATACATATAATAGTCACATCTTATTTTAATCTCCACCTTCCAATAATTTGACTATTCAAAAATTAATAAAAAATAATAATAATTACAACATTAGAAATATCTAAATGGTTAATAAACCCTATCAGCTTTCACCATCAACTCATGAAAATGTGCTATTTTAATATACTCACTAAAGATATGCATCGTCTCGGTGGACAATGTCCATATGTATGTGCTAGTATCTATTCAATGCACCCTAGACACACCCTAGACACAAACATAACGTACTACTAAAATGTTTTGGATCCTATCCCCGGGACTGCATAATGTATCGAGTGCTTTTCCTTTAACGAGATAAAAAAACAATAATCTTAGAAAAGCACTTTAGTTATGAATGTTGATAAAGGATTTTTTCAACTCAATTATTTGATTGGTAAAGTTTACGGAGATATACAAACAATACCTCTCTAAATTTAAACTTATAAACTTTTAAAAAAAAACACATATATTTAACCATTAAACTCTCATATTCTGATCTGACTTCAAAACTCTTATCTTTGTATCTTTGTAAGTATGATGCAATTCTTAAGTCCATTGATTTGAATACTATATTGTCGAGAACAATATTTCTTCTCTATGGATTATTTGAGTACAACAGCTGTAACGAGCTTGTAGCTGCTCAGTCAGCGGTGACACGAAGGATCTCTACCTGAGTTGGGACTTGTAGGTTTAGGGGTTTAGTGTTCCAGCGATGACACGAAGGATGTCTACCTGAGTTGGGACTTATAGAATTAGGGTTTAGTGGAGTATTGTGTTTTGTCTTTATTAGTCTATATTTTGTGTGTGAGCAACGGGTGGTAATATGTGTCGATAGAAATGAAACTGTTCTGATTGATTCAGGAGCTTGAGATGTTTTAATTTGTTCAATAAATCAGGAGCCATTATTCATTCAAAGCGCACCATTTATGTTCCTGTTCATATACTTTGGCTCGTATCGAGCATTTTCCCATGCTACTTTCTTTCATTTCCGAAAACCTGTGTGCTATATTTCTGATATTGATCAGACAATGAAAAAAAGAAAAAGCTGGAATGTCCATTCAGAGCTCCTGAGGTACATGGGACATTACGGGTGCCTACAGGAGCTGAGATTCCAATTTATTAATAGGACAACGGGAAAAAGTTTCTTTACTTTATAGGAAAAAGAATTGGGAAAAGGTCTCTTTACTTAATTGTTACTGTTAACATTTTGGACTTAGTATAGATACTGATTTTATTCCTGATTTCACTGCATTTGTATATAAGTCCAACTAGTAAATCAACTAAATTAAATTAGTCCAGTAATAATCACATCATAAAGTGCAGTTTCACTGTTCTAGAGAACTTTGCATCTATATTTGATGTTGAATGTTTGATATCTATCATGTTGATTAATGATATTTTGTTTCCTTTATTA
>ML787451.1:745090-762204 GCA_009831015.1 Picea engelmannii | reverse complement strand
AATGTATGCATTAATGTATTTAATGGATTAATGCATTTAATACATTAATGTATTAAATACATTTAATACATTAATTATTAATGAATTTAATACATTTAATGTTTTTAATACATTGATGTATTAATGTTATTTTAGGCATGTCGATCGTCAACTAGCAACAACCACATTTATATAAAAAGTGGTTGATATACGCCGATCGACGCCATTTTCCACTTTTTTAAATTAATGGCGCCGATCGGCATATATCAACCACTTTTTACATAAATGTGTTTGTTGCTAGTTATATTTGGTATGGAAATCCGGGATTGCAAGATGGAATAGTTGGTTAGATATGAAAAGGAAATAAGTTTCCAAGCGAATGTTTATACAAATCTGAAACCAAAAAGGTTGGATTGGTTTTAGGAAAACCGACATGCATACTGAGCAAGCAGGCACAACTGGTGGGCACAGCTGGTAAGCACAGACTTGCATGAAGATAAAACGCTTCATTAATTTTTCCCATTAACTTAATATCCTATGTTGCAATTGACATCTAGTAAGCACCGGACGACACCTCTCCACGAATTTAATTTAAAACGCCCCATTAATTTAAAAACTTGTTGTGCAATTGACATTTGGTAAAGGAAGCACCACAACTGGTAAGGGATGTTCAACTTACCTAGCACATCCCACTCACCATCCAACGGACATCTGGTAAGGGAAGCGATAAATTGTTTTGAAACAAACATATCTTATTTTGTCATGTAAGAAAGTTAATGTTTCATTTAATGTAATTTTCAAATCTTAACCCTTCATTTAATCTGTTGATCAAGAATATTTGACCAAATGAAATTGTGGCCATTAAAAACTAATTTGTGATTAAAAGGCCATTTTCAATAGATATACAACTATGGGCATAATCAAATAAAAAAAGATCAAAATAATATAGGTCATTCATTATTTTCAGGTTCCAGACTTAGTTCCTTCTCTTCTTTTAAAAAAATGATTTAAAGTCAAATTTATTCCTTGTATTTTTTGAAATAATTTTTTTTTATTTAAAGGCAAATAATTAGTTTGAGATCCATGATTGAAAATATGATCTCGATGGTGCTCGTTAAGGAGGAGGTACTTGATTATTATCCTCTACTTTCAAGTTCACCTATCAAACAAAGGTTCGTGAGAAAGAATTTTGCATAGAATTATATTTAAACATCTAATATATACTCATTTTAATAACTATCCATAACAAATTATATATATATATATATATATATATATATATATATATATATATATATATAAAGAAGAGAATGATATTATTTTATTGAATATAAACAAGTAAAAGAAAAATAAGTTTATTATTATCTTTTTATAAATATAAATATTTTTGATAAATTTTATTAATTATTAAAAATATTAATTAATATCAATCATAAATGTTTGATTATATTTTTATAAAAAAATTAAATTTTTTATATGTTTAAAAAAATTGTAAGTTTTGAAATAAAAGAAAATTTACTTTATAAAAATATAAGAAAATTATTTAAAAAAAAATATAGAATTTCACAAATTAGAAAAGAAAATTACCTAACTAGTGAACTTTAGTAATAATTTCACAATATAACATGAACAAAATAATACTTTTTATTCAATCATACTAATTTTGCTTCTTATTTAATGTAGAAATACCACTATCACCTTAAAACTTATCAATAAAGTATAAGAGAGTTGTGTACTTTTATAAAGACATTATCTATTTATATAAATACATTTAATTCAAAAAAGATCTTGAATAATTAAAGACATTATCTATTTATATAAATACATTTAATTCAAAAAAGATCTTCACTATTAATGAATAATTGTTTTATAATTTCAAAAGATATATTCATTATTGATAACAAATTATTTATAATTTTTATTTAAATTTAATATTTTTTTATAATCTTTATATTTATTAATATAATAAAAATATATAGTTATATGTCCATATCATGTACAATTGTTTTTAATCTCTTTACATGGCATTCCAATGTCTAATCTATATATATAAAAGAAGAAGATATTTTGTGTTTAGTTACATGTTTAGCCGCTTCAAAAAAACAAAAACGATTAAAATTAGTACAATTATTATTCATCCAGTGATAATTCCTTAGTCTAGACTAATTCTAGATTTTGAGAGCCCATCTTCAACACTATTACCATTCCTGTAAATATGAGACACATGTATATGATAAAGATCTAAGTAGATTGAGAACTTCACCACACAAGGATTTTATTGTAAAGTTCCTTAGAGCATTTTCTTTTCACATCCATTGGATAAGAAACACTGAGTCTCAAAAAATTTGCAATTTGGTTACAACAAATTCTTATGCTAATTTCAGTACTTGCTTGAAAGTCATCATTTCATAGAAGTTAATTTTTTCTTTACCAATTCTATCTTTAAAATAAATATTGTGATTTGAATATATGGCTAATATGTCTTTAGAACCTCCCTTACAAGGGTTACCCTATGAAGCAACATCAATAATATCTCATGGAATATTATTATTTATTACCACTTCACCTTACCTATGAGGGATATTTTTTCCCTACACGTGTGGCTAGGAATTTAAAATATTTTTGGCTGAATAACACATTTGCGGGAGTATCTATTTTTCTGCAATCAAAATTATATTTTTTTCAATTCATTCTGCCCACATTAAGTTGAGAGAAAGTTCTATGATCTTGGAAGTCTCCTTTTCATTGACCAAGTTTTGAAGGCATCTTTAAGAAATCCACCTTCCATAAATTCCCAAACCCTGTTAAATTTTCACCTCTTTCTATAGCTCCTTTATGTTTGGAAACTCCTGAATGAGGTGAACAATAATTTCTTCTATTTGACAACATTGATAGCACCATCCTAGCTCTATTAAATTCCTCTTTTGGAGAACACCCCATGTGGACGCCTTATTATGTAAACTTAGCCACATAAAGATATTAGTTTTAGTTGGGTAATTTTAATTTCCATTTAATTCCACCGCCTATTTGTATTCTCTTCCTTATTCTACTAGATATTTGTAGCCTAATCTATGAACATATTCTCTTGCAGGTTTCAATGACTAGGTTATCTAGTCTTGTTCTTCCTTAAGTCTCTCATTGTTGACTATTAGGAGGTTTGTGTATAATGACGAGTTTATATAGTCATGTTCTTCCTTGAGTCTTTCATTGCTGACTATTAGGAGGTTTGTGTATAGTTTTCATTCATGTGCATGTTCTACACGAATTACATTTTCTTTCGAGGTTGACCATTGTTGGTGACAAGTAGTGGACCTTGCCTAGTTAGCAACTTGTTGGAGATTCAAATATTGTTTGGAAGTATGTGCATTCCTTTAATCCATACCTAAGGGTCAAGACTGATTTGTATTATATATCATTTTCTAATTTTCCAAATAAGCGAGTTGCTAACCAAATTGAAATCATGGATAAAAAAATTCCATATTATCCAGGCATTATTCTGTTGTTTGATTAGATTTATGATCCAATACTCCACTATATTAAGGAATATATACTTATCTCTTACCATTTGGACAATTTGTTCCTTGAATTAGACTACATACATTGTTTTTAGCAATATCCTTTTAAAAGAGAAAGGGATTTTTGAGGTCCCAATCTCCAAAGGATTTTGGTAATGTAAGATTTTTCCATGAGGCTGGCACTAATTATTTCTTTTTTTGGTATCTATACAATATAAACTTGTAGGAATTTTGGGACCTAGGAAAGTGATATAAAATAGACGAGAATTTCTTCCAAAATTTCTTTTACCAAGACCAAATAACACCCCCTTGATAACCATCTATTGCAGTAGGTTGTTATTTTTTTTCTCCACTTTCTTTAACAACCACTATCAATCACATTTTTCATATTGATCTCGATACAAATAAAATCCCATATATTTCATACCATGTTCAATGTGAGTCACCTTAATCACCTTAAAGAGAAATAATTGAGTAATAAAATTATTTTCCTTCTTAGATACCCCCATAAGATCATCATATGTTTTTTCATATTAATGACCATTCTAGTTTCTTTACAAAATAAATCCATGATACCCTTGGATTTCTCAATGAACCTATCTATACCTTCACAAAAATTAGAATATCTTCTATCAATAGTAGATGTGTGATAATGTTTGAAACTCCAATGGAAACCTCTTTTGTACTACCAGTTCCTTTTTTTCTTTAAGAAACTTACTTAAGCTTTCAAATACTAAAAGAAAAACAAGGAGAAAAGGGAGACAACCTTGTTTAAGAAACCCCATGGATTTGAAGGGGTTACTATTCAATTTAGTAAAATAAAAAATATCAAAACTTTATTATTTTGGAAATAGGATGGAGAGTGCAAGGTGGATTATGGAGTTACATCCAATAATAACATCTTCTTTTAATCTTCTCCATCTGATGGAATGTGCTAATTTAATATACTCACCTTCTACAGTGATAATGTCCAAATGTATAATACACCTAATGTTGATTTGAAAAAAGTAGTTACTACTCCATTTAGTAAAACAACCAAAAAAAATACCAAAACTTTTTTATTTTGGAAATAAGATGGAAAATGCATAGTAAAACATGAAAATGAATCCAATAATAAAATCTTCTTTTAATATTCTCCATCTAATAATTCAATTGTTCAAAAGTAAATGTCTTAATAGTTGGTGATCCCTATAGTAGTTTTTATGGAATAGTATTTTTGATGGAATGTGCTAGTTTAATATACTCTCGGCTGACAATGTTCAGATGTATAGTACACCTAATGTTTTGTGCTAATATATATTCAATGCAACCTATACACAAATATAACGCACCATTCAAATGTTTTGCATCCTTGTCACAATCATTTGTTATATATATTTATTTGACTTATTAAATATAATACTAATTCTTTGTTTAGTTTCATTTGTTATATATATTTATTTGACTTATTAAATATAATCTTACATATTATCATGTAGTTTAATGTTTAATAACATATATAATGATTATTAGGGCCTAGGAGGCCCACTCAACATCTTCCCCACACTGAATTTCTTACTTGTTCCCCACACTGAATTTCTTACTTATGCATTGTTAAAATGTGTTTGTTAAAATGTGTAGATAACTAATGACCTGTTATTCTTTTATTTTCGTCTTTAATCTGGTAGATGCATGTGCAGTCAGTGAATCTCTCACTCAACAATAGTCCTCTTAATCCTATTGTTTTCGAGGTCACAATTCAAAAACTATTTTGCAACTTTCTACCAAATGGATCCATGAATTTAATTATTTTTTGTGTCATCATCTCGTAGTTTAAGCTCTCATGTGTTTCTGTGAAAATATGTCTCTCTTGGATGTCTGTAACCGCTGCCGACATGTTCATCGCTCTTTCAACTACTATGTGCTCATTGTTCCTCAAACTTTCTTCTCTGCTGCTGGTTACAATTTTGTTTCTTCTTCCAATCTTTGGTAATGTATGGAGTCTGTGTTTTTACATTACATGAAGGAGAAGCTCTAGTTCGACTAAGACTCTCTATATTTTAGTAAAGAAATGAAACAGTTTGCCTGAGTAGGGCTTAACGGGCTTAACTTCGTGTCATCGACTGGGTATCGACTGATATGGACGGTTGGATATCCTTCCCAACAGGGATTGCAGCTACCCGGTCGACAGGAAGGATGTCTACCTGAGCTGGGACTAGTAGGTTTAGGTTTAGCAGAGCATCTTCCTGGATCTCGATAAGTGTGGCAGTGGCTTATTGTGTTTGTCATTATTAGTTGATATTTTGTGTGCGAGCAATGGTTGGTAATATGTGTCGAAAGATTTTATTCTGTTCTGATTGATTCAGGAGCTTGAGATGCTTTAATTTCTTAATAATTCAAGACTCGGTATTCATTCGAAGCACACCATTTGTCTTCCTGTTCATATATTTCGGCTCGTATAGAGCATTTTCTCAAGCTAGTCTCTTTCATTTCTGAAAACTTGTCTGCTATATTTTAGATATTGATCAAACAATGAAAGAAAGTAAAGGCTTACGGGTGCACACAAGAGCTCAGATTGCAATTTAATGACAGGATAATAGGAATAGGAATTGTAACTATTTAAATTTTGGTATTAATATATTTATTGATTTTAGTCCTGATTTCACTGCATTTGTATTTAAGTCCAACACAAATAAACAAAATTAAATTACTCCAGTGATAATGACTTCATAAAATGAGCATAGACGGTTCCAAATAAATCTTTCATTTATATGCTCCCCACGTGTATGTTGAATGTTTGATATCTATCAAGTTTATCATGTTCATTAATGATATTTTATTTCTTTTTTGAAAACAAGGATGTTGATTAATGATACATGTGATGGAATATGCTTAATTCGTTAAATCTGGATCGTAACCAGTGGATGAGAAGGTTGATTAAAAATATGTTTTGTTAAACACATGTGTAATTTTGTTAATCAATCATTATTAATAGAATGTGAATCATGATTATAACAAGATAATGAAAATGTTGATTAATGATTTTTTTTCGAAACTTATTAATCTCGTTTGAAATTTTCCATTTTTTATGCGAAAACTTATCGGTTAGCATAACCCTAATCCATAATATGACTAAATTAATGACATGACTTGTGTTAACCATAATTTTACCATGTTAATGAAATGACTTATGGATGGCTTCTTTAATGTCTCCAACGAACAAAGAACAGAAGGAAGAAGTGATTGGTTGGGTGAAAAAAGATGTTTGGGTATGAGGTGGGCACCTTGGGCACACGAAACCAAGGGGGCACATTTACCTTACCTTCTTTAAGATGATAGAGACTTGGATGGAATTTGGGAAAGGGTGGGGAAACTTGAGAGAATGCCCAAGGAGTGGACTCATCTACCCTCGACAACATGGGAACACTATAGAGGTTGAACGACCCCACCAACACACCCATGAGGAGCCACTACAATCACCATGAGAGAGTGCACAAGGAAAGGAGCATGCGGGGTTTGGGGCCCTCATTTTTCTTATTTTTATGATCTGATTTTCCTTCTTATAATGCTTGTATTTATCATTTTGTTGTGCCACTAAGGCTTTGTTATATGTATATCCAGTGTTGATCACTCAAAGATGCAAGAGATTACCTTTCTCTCTAATCAAATAGTGACAAAAAGATTCAAGAGTGAGTGCTTTGTAAGAAGCCAATAGAACCTCACTTGTAGAAAGAATAGCATATATACATTAGTCATCCTTCCTTGGTATGTTAAATTATTCAAGTAAAATTTTAAGTCTTTTGAAATTAGATAGATAATCTTCAATGCAAGCGAAATCATTGGGATTTAAATAAATAAATTGGTTTTTGGGCTAGTGGGCTTGAATCTCATTGTGTTTATCAAATATAGTTTCCATCTTTGTCCAAACTTCATCTATTTTTTCAAATTCTTGAAAGCTTCAACCACAAATCACTAGATAGGAAATATCCACATACTTCATCAATTTTATTATCCCATTTTGATTTGTAGAAATTTACAATCTATAAAAAAATCTATTGAAAAAATACTTAGTTTAAAAAAGGGGCATTGAAAACAGATTTGAATGTCAAAGTTATGTCATTTTAAAAAAACTCTTCAAAAATAACTAAAATGCCACATGGAAAGTACAGGTTGGCCTAAGTAGTGATGTGGACAATGAGTTTAATTACCTCATTCTTTAACTTTTCATATAAGATTACTTTTACAAATAAAATACTTTTACAATAAGTGACCCACTTTTATAAACTAAGTGAAAATCAATTTTACAATGAATTTACTTTATAAATTAATGTTTTAAAAAATAATATCAAAATCTACTTTATAGTGAAATTCATTTTACAATAAAATTATGTGATAACTTAAACTTATATTAACTTAAAAAAAAATAATAATAATAAACACTTGAAACCTTTTATTTAATAAATAAATTTTCAACCAAGCTAGTTGATGCAAAAATATATAAAAAAATGTTCAGTTTTTTTAATAATAATTTCTTCAAAGAATGTGATTACCCAAACACCATTTTTCTGATTTGGGCATTGCATAAAGCATAGGGAAAAGATAATATGCAACAGAGAAGACACTTTTCACTTTATTTGTAGATTACCTAAATTATACAAGGCACATAGAAAACAATATATGCAAATAAAGGTAGAAAACCGAAAATATAAAAAAAAAAAAATTAAATATTAACACAATATAAAAAAATTTAAAATGTGTATTTCTAGATATAATAAAAATGGTTGTATTTTGGGAAAATAAAAAATCCTTTTGAGGTCAAAGAAAAAGTGTTTCCAATCGAAAGAAGTTCTGTGTACACAATGGAAGGGCTCTCTTAGCCAAAAATTACTAAAAACTAGTAGAAACAAGAATTCCTTTGATGCATGCAATGACGTGGGTTTAGGATCTCGATCAATAATGGGAGTGGCTCTTTATATAATCTGTGATACTATGTTCCATAAACAAAGGTATTTCCACATAGGTCAAACATCTTAAGGAATCACTTGCACAGGTAGATCAAATATTAGTACACCAATGCATTATGTGGTTAAAACCCTTAAAGAAGGAAAGAGTCTATGGCCCTAACCAATGTATCCACTTGAGACAATATAATAACCAGAAAGGAAAATATTTTACATATGAGTTTCTCACAATTAATCATTAACAAACATTCATTCATTCTCTTTAAATAGAGATCATGGACAAATCCATTGGTAAGCTACATACGAGTATAACTATTAGTATTGACGAGAATATGAACCCTTCGATCACTTTATGTGTGGAATATATAGCGACTATTGAATTAGATAACTACAAATGAATACTAATACATATTAAGGAAACACGCTTTACCTAAAAACATATTCGACAAAGTTTATCTTAGGTAACTCCTAAGTGTCTAAATATTCTAACAAGTATTCATACTTCTTGATCTTATATTTGGAAATATTAGATAATTTCTCTCAAGAATAAGTAATGGAATTTATAATAATCTCCAATATAGCAAGGGAATTTCATCACGATTTGAATTTTGTTCATATATAAGTTTCATGAAACCATAATCTATACACTATAATTGAGAAAAAATAAATCACTACTTTTTTTAATTTGAAGAAGTTGAAAAGTGAAAACATAACAATAGATAAATAAACCTAGTTCAAATTGAAAGGAATAATGGAGAAAATATCTCTACCACTCCTTAAAAGCAATAATGAAAACCTCCCTCATCCTCATCATGTGGTTAGATCGACTACTCAATTACTCCAAGACATGTTTTTTCCTCCTAAAAATACGTGCCTGATGTTTTGAAACAATTAAGAATCCACACCCCCTTTTTTTTTTATAGACACAAGAATGCACACACATTTAGGAACATGTGCACATTATTAATGCCTGTGCATTCTTACAATATGCATGCATAAAATACTTGGTAGGTCATATTGAGGAGGCCCCGAAGGTAATTTTAATGGAACATGTATGGAATTTTGAAAACACATGTGCATTACTACATGAAATGCACATTTTTATTTTTTTTGGCCATCAATTTATAGGAAAATGTTAAATTCATTGAAAATTAATGAATAAAATTATTATTTATCATTTTTATAGAAACACATGTACATTACTATATGAAATGTACATTTTTTTTTGCCATTAATTTATATGAAAATTTTAAATTCATTAAAAATTAATGAATAAAATTATTTATCATTTCTATATAAATGTGTGATTTATATTTATAAACATTTAAAACATATATATATTGGGTTTAATGGTTAAGAACATATGTTTCCTCTTAAGAGGTCACAGGTAGGGTATGTATACCTTCGTAGACTTTACGAGACAAATCGTTGGGGGGTCGTGACCTTAAAAATAGATTATTATTATTATTATTATTATATAATTCTCTTATATGGATGTGAAGTTTGTGGTTGCAGTATATCTAGATAATCCTCTACAAAAATAGAAGAGATCCAAAAGAATTTTATAACTTTTAATCTCTAAATTAAGGGAAACACAACTTATATTATCCTCCTCATAGAAGCAAGATTTCCCCCCATTGAGAGAATTGCTATGATTAGATACCTAACATACAAGAACAAGATAAACAACATGGATGACAAGAGGCTCCCCTAAATTGCTTCAAACTCTAGCCAAAACCATCAAACCTAGATGGCATAAAGATGTCAAATCTTGGCTAAATTATTGGGGAATACAAGAAGAATCCATCATTCAAAATATGAATAATATTACAAATATTATCACTTCTAAAATTAAGGAGAATATGTGGTGCGACAAAGAATTACTCGATAAAAGAAAATTAAGATACTACAAGGAGGTGGTCAACCCTAATTTAGAATAAGTGCAAAGAGAAAAATCAACATTGCTAAAACTCTTACGAGCTACATACTAAGCCCTGGTAGAAGATGAAAAACACTTCCTCTTAGATTGACCTACATATACCCATATTAGATCCCAATTTGAAAATATTTGTCACAATACAAACCTTCCTAACCTTCTAAATCATCAAAACTATGGTGATCTTGGAATGCTTCTCTCAGTGCTTTTTGAACATATAAATACATTTTTGAAGAAATCATAATCTCTTACCTTCTTAAGGTCCAATAAACCAATTGATCTCAATAGATGTTAATAATCATCATCATATATAAATATAAAATTAAATAATATTTAAATTTTAAATTAAAATAAACCAGTAGTGTTATAATTTTCATATATTTTTAAAAAGTTGAATTTGTCCCATCATATATTCAATGAACTCAATGTATCAATTGAGGCTATTATATTACTATATCACTATACAGTACCCAGGTTGCTGCTACTGTATAGTAACCAGGTTGCAGATACTCGGTCAGCGACAACCCGAAGATTGTCCATCTTTGCTGGGAGTTAGGGTTTGGCCTGGGTTTAGTGGGGCATCTTCCTGGCTTTTAGTGTGACAGTTATTTATGGGGAAGTGTAAACCTGGATTTTAGTGTGACAGTTGTTTATGGAGAAGGGTAAACCTTTTATATTTTGGATATTTAAAGTTGGTCATATTTCGAATTTGGTTGAGAATTTTTTTTAAGAATTTCGTAGTGTAATCTTTTCAAAATTGCAATTTTATATTTAATTTTTTTTTTAAATTACAATTTTATATTTAAATTATATTTGTTTAAATGATTATTTATATTTATATTTGTTTAAATGATTATTTATATTTATATTTGTTTAAATGGTTATTTTTATTGTTGAAATTGCTAAAATTCCTTAGTGAGTTCTTAGTATAATTATAATTTTATATTGTTTAAATGGTTATTTTAAAGATCAAAATTGTAATTTTATATTATTTAAATGGTTATTTTCAAGATCTGAATGGAGGTGTTTAGCTCAAAATCTTTAAATGAGTTTAGCACTACAAACCAGATTGTATTTACAATTTTATTAATCCCAAATAAACTACCTAATTGCTTCTTGTCCATATTTGAGTGTGCAGCAACGTGTGAGAATTTCTGTTCGTAGAAATCATAATGTTTTGAATGTTTCACGAGCTTCAGATGTTTAAATATTTTCTTCGATAAATCAAAACCCATCGGTCATTCAAAGCGCACCATCTGTGTTCCTGTTAACATTTTTTGGCTTGTATCCAGCATTTGTCCTTGCTAGTTGCTTTGATTTCAGAAACAAACGTAAAACACGGTAAACCTGTTTGCCATTTACAGATATTTATGAGACAATGAAAGAAAATAAAAGCCTGACTGTCCATTCAGAGGTCCCTAGGCACATGGGACGTTACGGGTACATACAGTGGCGGAGATTCCAATTTAATAACACAAGACAGTACAAAAAAAGATTTCCTGGTTGAGTTATAGAGTAATAATGACGTCATAAAATCCGCTTGATTGTTCCACTGCCACTTTTTAATTATATTTGCTAATCACATGTTGTTGGTTGTAAAGCTGGTCGGTTTGATCCATCTCTTCCCTGAACCATAATCCGATTACGTTAATGATATGACTTTGTGCTAACCAGAATCTGACTACGTTAATGACATAACTTGTGCTTGGCTTTCTATAAAGAGAGGACTGTTTTCGAATATTTACACCATTTTCTTTGCTTAATGAACTGACTTGGGTTTGGCTCCATATTAGGGATTCTTTTCCACAAGTGTTTCAGGACAATTATATGACTTTTTTGGTTTAAAAAATATTTAATTCTTTTTAAAATGATAAGGAGGACAACTTACAATTTGCTTTAAATAACCTTTATGAAAAGGTCGATAAAATATATCCGTAATTAAAATGTGAAATTAATTGTTCATTTACACGATTACATTGTTTTATGTACATGACATTTATAAAAAATATTTAAATAATAAAATTTAATATGCTAGTAAAAACATGTTCATATTGTTTTACTTAAAAATTAACATGCATATATATATATATATATATATATATATATAATTTCTTTTTTGATGTTAAGAGGTGAGTTGATTGTAAGAGGGAAATATACTTTTTCTAAAAAATAATATATATAAATAATAATAATAATAATAATAATAATAATTTAATATGGTAGTATAAATATGTTTATATTGTTTTACTTAAAAAATAGGTAATATAAGATTATATATATGTGTTTTTTTTGTTAAGAGGGTAGTTGATTGTAAGAGGGGAAAGATACTACTTTCTATAAGAGGCTTGGAGCTCCAAGAATGTTTAATGTTTAAAAGAGATGTTTCATGTTTTATTATTGTTGGTTAATTTGTTTTCAAAAGTTTAAGTTTTGGATAGAGTTTTTAATTAAAAAAAAAACTATTTATTGTTATATTTATATTTATTTGTTGTCTATAAATGTAGAATTTGGTATTTTTAGATGATTTTGATTTGATATTATAGTTGTTTTTTTTTTCCATCAATGTTATAAGAGTTTTTTTCTTCTTTTTGGGTTGATCTGTTCACATAAGTATCTCTACTATTTTTTAATGTTGCCTTGACCTTCTTGACTTAGTTTATAGTACAATGGATCTATAAGTAGTGTAATCTAAACATTGGACTTTTAGACTTTTGTACATATTTTCATACTAGTTTTGTTCAATATTGTAAATATCAATGGTTAAAATTGCACAATTTGGGTGCAACACTAGTTTTTAAGGGAATTGAATTTATCTATGCATTCACAAATACAATTTGAGTAATGAAAAATTGCATTTTTAGCATGTTTATGGGATTTTCCCCTATGACCTTGGGTCATGTCATAGCAGAACCTGACTGTATTCAAAAGAAAAACCCTACCCTCACACATACAAACTAGTAATCAAAGAACTACGTTTGGAAGAGAGAAGAGAAGAGGTCACACCTTATATCCTATCATTTCATGTCATTCCTCGCTCTCAACCTTTGATTCACTCCTGATATCTACCAGTATTAGCCTGCAAAAGGAGATCAAGTCTATGGTGCCACCAGGCAGTTATGAAAACAAGTCATACAAGTAATAATAAAATTTAGATATGTAAAGCAAGTAAGAATATACAAATGGATTGAACAATATTACACAAATATGGAGGAAAATATAACTATTTTATTTAAAACAATATTAGTAGGTAGTTACAACCCGACTCTAACCATTGAGACTGCCTTGAGGCCAACTTCTGAGGTTCCTTCGCTGGTCCTTCAAGCATCAACTCTGCAAGATAACTCTTCTTCAGATGACCGATAAGGGATAAGAAAACTCCCTATGGTCATATATAGGGGAGGAAGGAATGTTGGAAAATAAGTTTCCATAACAGGGATGCTACTCGGAGGATCATGGAATGAGGGAAGCTTGAAAAACTGTTAGCATAATCGTGTCGTCATAGGTTATTTTATACTATCCTCAAGAGGTTGCAGTGGTTGAATTTCATTTTTTACTGGGAAAGGGAAGTTTGGGAATGAGCCCAACCCAGAAACCCGCCTGAAAATGTGGAATATTTTTATTTTTTTTATATTTTTTAGGAAATTTGAGAGTTGCAAAATAGCAAGACACAAACATCTGTGGTCTTCACATGGCTGACTCATGGATGGAAACAAAAATGTTGTTTTTTAGGTGATTTTGATGAAGGGCTATGAGATTTAAGTTTGCAAGCTAGGGAAAAGTACTAAGCCATCTCACAAATGCAACTGATGTGTAAATTTGTGGTATAGCATATGCCCCCTAATGTTTGAGGTCAGAGGGGAAATTGATGGCCGAAATATAATATAACTCTAAGATGCAATGGCATATTGAATTAGATCCAAAGAATGTTCCTTGAACAACTGATCTAAGAATAGAAACCGTCAATAGATATCAAGTACTTGAGTATTCCTTTCCCGAGTTGGGCATACCCATGCTCAAAAGTAATGTAAGCATGGTTGCTAAATCAAGTACATTGCATATTCATGGCATATATGAAAGTATGACTAATGTCCATGGTCACAAACAATACATAGTGGATCCATGTGATATATATAAAGTAGCAAGCATGGCCACAAGCAATACACAATGGATCCCTGCAATGGTGCTACCAACATCACCCTTTTTTTTTGGGTTCAAATTACAACTTAATTGAAATTGTGGCCTTTACAGTGAATATAGTTTGGAACAAAATCCTTAAAATAAAACTCCAAAACAAAAAGTTGTGCGAGCAATAGCACCCCATTTTTTAAGAGTTAGCATTACAACTTGTTCAAAAGTGTGTTTTGGACAATCAGTATCGTTTTTAACTAAAAACATGAAATCAACCTTTGAATCAAAACATGGTTCTACAAGTAGCACATTTGTTATTTTTTTAGGCATAAATTGCAAAAAAAATAAACCATGACCCAATGTTGCAAAAAAAATTACAAGAAAAGGGCAAAATAATAATAAAAAGAAAATGAAAAAATATAGAGAGAAAATCCCAGGAACAAAGAGAAAAAAACACATTTTTTTGGAAAGAAAAAACAAATGAACTTTTGAACTAAAAAACATGATGATGATGATGATGATGATTAATGTCCACTGAGACCCAATTGATTTATCAGACCTTAATAAGGAAAGGGATTACTTTAAATTCTTTATAATTTTGTTTCTGTGCCCAAAAAGAATTAAGAAAATCTTTCCAAGATCACCGTAGTTTTGTTGAGTTAAAATGTTAGGAAGGTTGGTAGTGTGACAAATGTTTTGAAATTGAGATATAATCTTGGTATATTCTTGAAAATATAAGAGAAAGTGTTTTCCAACTTCAACCCTCTTAGTGTCATAAAGGTGACACACTCTTTCATCCCATGGCGTTTTAGGAATCAACCAACACCCAGTTTCATTATGGAGCTCATGGGAATTTTTTCTTATTTGAGCAATACTTATTTCTTTCTTTACACTTGTCAAAACAAAGAAACATTATTGATCTTCTAGATTAGGTTTGATTTCCTCCTTATAATACCTTAATTTTATTTTTTCCTCTAACTCTTTATCACACCACATTTTCTCCTTAAATTTTTATTTAATAATACTTTTAATAGTATCATTACTCTGCAAAATGATCTCTTCCATTATTACCCAGTGGCTTAGCCAATACTGAGCATATTTATGCCATTCCCGCTTGAGTGGAAGGTGGTTTTGGCTGGAGTTTGATGCAATTTTAGGAAGACTCGTGTCTTACATGTTGTTTAATGTGTTATTGTACAATAGCTATCTAGTCATAGCTGTGATATCAGTGGGGGAAAGGCTTACCTCTAAGAGGAGGACATGATAGTGCGTATTTCCTTTAATTCTGAGATTTTAGGTTATAAAATTATTTTGTATCTTCTCTATATTTCCATGACTCTCTAGAGATATTGCATCTCCAAACTTCACATCCATATAGAATAACATGAGTAATAAGTGTCTCAAGAGGAGTTTTTCTTATCTCATATTCAAATATTGACTCATTTACAATTGTTTTCAAGCCCATAATAAGCTTTCCAACCTCCATTTGTCCTTTTCTCAATGTTATAATTCCAATTGAGCTTGTAGTGAATATTGATTCTAAGATATTTGTGTGAAGTCACTTCCTCCAAGTTATTGTTGTCATATGCAAAATTATCATGTGTGATCTTATCGTATTTAATGATCATGACTTTTGTTTTGTCAGTATTAACAATAAATACCCATATTGGAGAAACAATCCTTGAGGATTCTTACTTGCTTTCCAGGATCGTGGGGACTCCTCGCCATAAGAACAATATCATTATCATAAAGAAGAAGATTGATGACTATACCAGTGAGAGTTGGGTCGACACAACCTGCTTCTTTGGTGACATCCTTGCTTGACTCCAATATTGTAATTAATTTCTTTCGACCAACCCTCAATGTTCTTAAAATTGGAAATAACATTCTCATACAACCTTATTGAAACAACCATCAACTCTAAATGCACTTTATATCTTCCAACCCATCCCAAAGGTTTTTCCTGGGCATTGTGTCAAAATATTTTCTAAAGTCAACAAAACAACATAAAAGATTGCTTTTAGTATTCTGAAACTCCTCTGCCATGATACTAAGGGTAAAAATATGGTCCACAGTTGAATGATTATTAAAAAAAAATTCAATGGTCATTACAACTTACTTTGACACAGATCAACCTATTTTTATGTTTAGTTATGGGTGAGTGCACGATGTTGGTGGAAGATAAAGTGGCAATGGGGTGAGAAGGAACGCGTCCATGTTTCTATGAGAATGCACACATTCCTGATGTGATAGGTTCAACAAACCCCCAACCTCCCCTCAACAATCCACATAGGAACGTTCCCAATAACTTGCGCACATGCTCAAGAACATGCACACGCTCCTGAGAAACATGTGTACAAGAACGCATGTGCATTCCTAAAAAACAATTGAAATAAAAATAATGCACACACGCTTTAGGAACATAGACACGTTCCCAAAGCGTGTGTTAGTTATTATTAATAGGAAAACATGCACGCTCTTGTTAACATGAAATATTCTCTACACCCCTCTCTCACTGCCCCCTATGCGACCCCCTCTCTTTCTCTCTCTCTCCATAACTCTCCCCCCCTCTCCCTACCTCCATCTATCTTCCTCTCTCTCTCCCTCTCTCTCATT
>ML787451.1:678675-731086 GCA_009831015.1 Picea engelmannii | reverse complement strand
TTTTGATATCACGAATCCAATCTGAAAGCGAATGATCGCGCCTTCACAATAACACTGACAACTTAACTGAATGACTGGGTACGGTATGCCATTAGTCATGTGCGTTACTGCCTGGTAGAGCTTCACATATGACAGGTACAGATACGTGTGCAGTTTTTACAGCGTAAGCGATTTCCTGCATTCGGATTCTACGTCAATATCAACAATAATATTCCGTGCATGTCACGCTAGCAACAATTATGATCGAATCAACATAATTCTCGGGCCATGGCTATTCACATGGGAAGTACTTCCCAGTAAGAGTTATATTCCTTATATCAATACCGATGGTCCTAGACGTTTTTTTCTGGTTGGGGTAACCCTACTGGTTTTAGGGTCTTTTCTTGTCTCTGGGCTGACTAGTGGTTTTAGGGTCTTTTTCTTGTCTCTGGACTGACTGGCTGTCTCTATTGCAGTAGGCCTCATTGAACGTTAAGAGTAAACTCCTCCAGCATCTGAATAAGAAAGTTAACAGTTAATTCCTGCAGGCTCCACCATCCGAAAATTCCATTGAAGTGGCGGAATTCCACAAACGAAAAACACAGTAAACTTGTGTGTCATATTTCAGACATGGAAAGAAAATATAAGCCTGAATGTCCATTCAGAACTTACGAGGCACATGGGACGTTACGGATGCATACAATGGGGGAGATTCCAATTTAACAACACAGGACAATATGAAAATGATTTCCTGCGTGACTTATAGAGTAACGATGACGTCATAAAATCCGCTTGATTGTTACACCGACATTTTTGCAGTTAGATTTGCCACTCACATCCTGTTGGTTCATTGATGTCGGTCTTCTGTCTTAAACATACCAGAAAGAACGTTGATTAATGACATTTTGTTTCATTTTTTAAACATAAGAATTTTGATTAATGATATATTTTATGGATCGCATGCTTAATTTTCTTAATTGTCTCAAGAGAATGAGAATATTAATAATGTTGATTAATGATTGAAACTTTCCATTTTGATGGTAAAGCTGGTCTGTTTGCACAAAAACACTCCATCTCTTCCCTGAACCGTAATCCGACTACGTTAATGATATGACTTTGTGTTAACAAGAATCCGACGACGTTGATATTTAAAGGGAGTGAATCCTCTCGCAATACTACTTCTTCATCGTGGACTAGATGAAAGGGAGTGAATCCCGTGGCAGTTTTAGCAGAATTCCTATAGGCAAATAAGGCTGGGAAGAGCATGTGATGCTAAATGGTTTTGTCTTTATCAAGTGTATGCTGAAACATGGTTTTGACGATTTTGTTGATCGCCTCAGCTTGGACATAGCAGGAGAAAGAATACTAGCGCTCGAAAGCCAATATAGATGCAATATCATTCTATATTTGATCTTCAAAGTGTGAGAGAACAATTTCTTTGGGGCACCAAAACAACAATCGGGCTATAGGAGCAACAATGTTGTTGACTGTCTGCATGGCTTCGACCCATTTAGTGAAATAATCAATAACCACAGCATATTTATGATCTAGGAAAGAAGGTCGGTTATACTCTATGAAGTGAATGGTTCATTTACAAAATGGACCGACAATGGTGATGGCTCAAAATGGACCAATAATGGTGATGGCTCGGGTCCTGAATTATTGTCTTAAAATTTGTAAATCTCTCAAATAAACAAATTAAAGATTAGTATAATGATGTATTATGTGGTTAAAATTCTCAAAAAAGATAGTGAACCAATGGTGGTGTTGACTAGTTTTAAGGTCAATAAATAAGGTTTTGAATTATTGTTTCAAAATTTGTAAATCTAATATATAATACTGGAGAGAAAGCCCAAAAACATTCATAGAGAAAGACAAAAACAACATAGAAAATGAGTAAGTAAAATGAACTATTCATCTTATTTAGTAGAATAGGGAGCCTTTATTTAGGATAGGCTAAACATAAAATTGTTATAATCAAAAGTAGACCAATTTTAACTAACCAACAACTAGAAAAGGTCCCAAACCCTAACAACTAACTTAGTTGACCACTCTATGGTCCTTGAGACTTGTGCCCAACCTCCCAGGTAGAGATGCACTCTATTTGTCCTTTGTGGTGAATTGCTCTACATCTTGAAGGAGGTACACCTTTGTGGTAGGGCCACACTGCTCTACCTAGAGATGAGTGCGGCTAAGAAAATCAACCATGCTATTGGTGACCTATTTCTTATATTTGATGACCAAGTGGAAGTGTTGTAGATAAGAAACCCACTTGAAGTGACGTTGTTCCTGGAGCTTAGACTGAGAATTAATAAAAATCAAAGGATAATGATCATTGTGAATAATGGTCTCCTTACCCAAGATATAGTGGCGCCATTGTTTTAAGGCTTGGACCAAGTTGTAAAACTCCTTATCATTGGTACTGTAGTGTTGTTTGGCTTGAGCCGATGTCTCATAATGATAAGCAATATGATAAGCAATGGGATGTCCTCTATGTTTAAGAACTGCACCAATCACATGTTGAGAGGCATTAGTATCAATTTCAAAAGGTTGTTGAAGATCAAAAAAACATAGGACAAGTGTTGAACAGAGGGTCTTTTTAAGGCATTATAATTGCTCATGAGCAACTTAAGTCTTGTCACTATTAATAGTCATATCCTTATTGGAGAAAAAATACTTGAGGATTCTTAATTTCTTTCCAAGATTGTGGAGACTCCTCTCCATAACAACAATATCAACATAAAGAAGAAAATTGATGACTATACCAGTGAGAGTAGGGTAGACACAACCTACTTCTTCCAAACAATCTTCTAACTTGTCAAGGTATATGCCAAAAAGGGTATGGGACAAGGGACATCCTTGTTTGACTCCAATATTGTAGTTAATATCTTCCGACCAACCATGAGTGTTCTGAAACTTGGAAATAACTTTGTCATACAACCTTATTGTAGAAGCCCTCAACTCGAAAGGAACTTTTATCTCTTCCAACTTATCCCAAAATCAAAAAGAGGTTTACACTTTATTAAAAAAACAAAATTATATATAAAAAAATTAAACTTTATTAAAAAAAAATGAAACAAAATGGGCCAGACACCACCCAACCCCATCCTCTCCTATCCCCACCACAAGCCCATCCCCACCACAACCCACTAGTGGGGGGAATAATACAGAAAACATAAATATGTTTTCTCTATTATTCCCCCCATGGCACGGTAGTACCTCTAGGGTTGTCTATCTCAGCTGGGAGTGAGAGGTTTAGAGTTTAATCTCGGTTTACTGGAGCATTTCATGGTTTTTAACAAGTGTGATAGTTTTTTATGGAAAATGGTAAACATTTTATATTTTTTATATTAAAAGTGTGTTATTGGTTAATTTTCCCCAAAAATGTAAATTTTTTTATTATGATTGATCATAATTATGTAGCCAAATTTTTTCAAAATTTAATTTTAAACTCTTTAAATGGTTATTTTTAAGATATGAATTGTAGATGTTTATTTCAAAAACCATAAATGTGAATGTAAGGACAAGTTGTAAAAAATAATTTGACACCATAAAATGCTCCTACACAACATGATGATAGTAGGTTGTACACTATTGGCATTTAATATTTACAATTTAATTAAATTGTAAAATGTTAATTTAATATTTACAATTTTCTTAATCCATCTATCCATGCTAGTGGTTTTCGAAATAGGTTGTACACTATTGGAATTTAATATTTACAATTTTATTAATCCAGACAGATTGTAAAATGTTAATTTAATATTTACAATTTTCTTAATCCATTTATCCATGCTAGTGGTTTTCATTTCGAAACAAATGAAAAACCAGCTAAACCTATGTGCTATATTACATATATTTATTAGACAATGAAAGAAAATAAAATCCTGAATGTCCATTCAGAGGTCGCGAGGCACATGGGACGTTACAGGTGCATTTCAATTTAATAACATAGGACAATATGAAAAATATTTCCTACTTTACTTATAGAGTAACGATGACGTCATACAATCTGGTTGATTGTTCTAATGCCACTTTTAGATCTATGTTTTCTACATGCATGTTGGTTGATTAATGAACATAAGAGAAGAATGTTGATTAATCAACATTTCGTTTCCTTTCTTAAACATAATAATTTTGATTAATGATATATTTTGTGGATCACATACTTAATTTTCTTAATCGTCTCAAGATAATGAGAGTGTTGATTAACGATTGAAATTTTTCAATTGGATGGTAAAGCTGGTCGGTTTGCATAGCAACGCTCCATCTCTTCCCTGGACCATAATCCGACTACATTAATGATATGAATTTATTTCAACCTGAATATTTGTTATGGAATATTTGCACCATTTTCTTTGCTTAATGATCTCTCTCGTGTTTGGAATCATATTACTTTTTTCACAATAATTTTTTGGTTTAATATATATTTTTTAAAATGATGAGCAATAGAACTTACAATTTGTTTTAAATAATTATAAAATGGTGATAAATGACAATTTTATAACACATTTGTTGGAAATATTAATTAGAAGCAGTGAGTTTTACGCTTATGTCACAGAAAGTAGGAGACTTAGTCACTTACACACGACAAGGAGGAATGTTAGCAGGGACGATATTAAATAAGGCGATCTTTTATGTTTTTCGAGATCTATTATGAAGATAGAGTCAGTCGAAGTTATTGTCGTCTTCAATGTTTGAGTCAGTTCACTTCTATAGGAAGTCTCAGTCTTAGTCTATATAGGTCTGAGTCAATAGGTAGTTGACACAAGGATATAGAGTGTGTTAGTTGATAGTTAAAAGAAACAACAACTGTGAAGAGATTCAAAGAAGTCTGTGAGCAAAATCTTTGTGTTTCTAAAAGTCTGCAAAAGTTGTTGGAGCCGAAGCTCGACATAGTTTTGTATTTTGTAACTACGTGCAACATCCTAGTTGGTAATGCATTAAGATTATATGTTTGTTGATATATTTATGAGTTATAAACATGAATAATTTGAGTTATGAGCTATGTTGTGTTCAAACACCTTAAAAATATCTTCTCTTTGTTTCTGAACAAACTTAAGTTAGTTTATGCGTTCTTGAATATGCACTAAAAGTATACATGTGAGTTTATGTGCTAAGAATAACACAGTGTTAAATTTATGACAAATAAATAATATTTTTAAGTGTTATCATCACAACGCGCAGTATATCGTGCAGTCTAGGAACTGCATGGTAATAACTGAGAGCTCAGTGACAAAGAATTTAATTGCACGGTCTTTGCAACTGCATCTCACTAAGAAAAGTCTTTGCACTCTAGATCCGAGATCTAATATTAGAGAAGATTTATCAGAGAAGGTTTATCGGAGTAGGTTTCAAGAGCAGTTTCAAAGAGAATAAACTCTGTTGTAAGGTGAAATCATGGCTTCTACGTCAAATTTGCAACATCCAAATTTTACAGGTAAAAATTATGAGTTATGGTCCTTGACCATGAAGGAACTATTTTGGGGTCAATATATATGGGAGATAGTTGAAAATGGCTATGTGGAACCATCATATCAGGAATCATACAATGCTCTCACATAAGCTGAGAAGGATGCCTTGAAAGATCAAAGGAAGAAGGATGGAAGGGCAATGTTTTACATACATCAAACCATGCATGAGAGAATACTCCCAAGAGTATCATTAGCAAAGCAAGCCAAGGAAGCATGGGACATATTACAAACTTCTTATCAAGGTATGGACAAAGTCAAGACTTCAAAATTACAAATTCTTAGAAGATATTTTGAAACTCTATCAATGAAAAATATAGATTCAGTAGAATCCTTTTACACCCATGTTATTTCCCTCATAAATTAGATTAAGTCTTATGGAGAAAACATATAGGATAGGAAGGTTGTCTAGAAGGTACTTAGGAGTCTTCCTCCTAAGTTTGATTCTCTTGTTGTGACTTTGGAAGAGAACAAAGACTTGAGTCAGTTCAATCTAGATTAGTTGCAAGCCTCCCTCATTAATCATGAACACATATTGAATAAGTCAAATATGTCATTAGAAAATGCATTCTTCACAGAATCAACTATAAGTAGTGGAAGAGGAAGGGGGAGATCTAAATCTAGAGGCAGAGGAAGGATTTCTACTAGAGGTGAACATAGTAGTAGTCCCACAAATACTGGTGATAAAGGTCAAAATCAAAATACCAGTCAATCGAGTGGTCAAAAGTATGATAAATCAAAGATTCAATGCCATTACTATAAAAAGTATGGACATTATGCATATGAATGCATGAAGAGACAATATAATCAGAACAAGCAAGGTCAAGATTATTCAAACAACACAAATATTCCCTCCAGTTCTATGTTTATGGAACACGTTGAAGAAATACCTATAGTCTCACGAGTTGAATGCAATGTTTCTCAAGAAATCCCATGTGACATATGGTATTTAGATTCAGGATGCAGTAATCACATGACATGAAACTTAGAACTATTTTCTAGTTTGGATAAGTCAGTCCAAACTAAAGTTACACTTGGAATAGATATCCAAGTCACTGCCTTGGGTAAAATAAGTATTAACATTTTAACTAAAAAGGGGGTGCAAAATGTTATGCCGTATGTATATTATATTGCTAGCTTAAAACATAATTTGATGAGAACATGATAGATGTTACAAAAAGGGTATAGAATCTACATAAAAGACATCCATTGTGTGATTTTGGACATATATCCAAGAAACCATTTTATTGCAAGAATTTAGATGACAAGGAATACAATGTTTCCATTGACATTGAAGCCAACCATGAAGAGAAAAGAAGTGCAATCCATTTATGAAGAAAAAAATGTGACGTATGACACTACATTTAAAGAAAAAAGTGAAGAAGTAAGTGCACAATGTTGCAAGGAAGGAAAAGTTAGTGCGCTTTGTTCCAAGAAAGAAGAAGACAATGACGTAGAAATGCAGAAAACATTTCAATGTGAAGTATAGGATGATTCCTGGCTGTGGCATTTCAGATTTGGACATTTAAACTTTGAAGGTATGAAACTGCTACATACAAAAGATATGGTGAAAGGTTTTCCATTGATTGAAAAAACAGAAAGAATATGTGAAGGCTTCATCTTTGGAAAGCAACATGGAGATCCATTTCCAGTTGGAAATTCATATAGAGAAAAATATACATTCGAATTTGTACATTCATATATATGTGGACCAATGAAAACACCATCTATAGGAGGAAGCGCTTATTTCCTTACATTTATTGATGATTTATCAAGAAAAATATGGATATACTTTCTAAAACATAAATATGATGCATTTGGTTTTTTTCAAAAGTTCAAATCACTTGTGGAGAAGAAAATTGGTTGTCCCATCAATTTTCTAAGAACTCACAGAGGTGGTGAATATATTTCAAGATATTTTCATAACTTTTGTAAATCATGGCATTCACAAGAAATTCATTTCTCGGTATACACCAAAAACAAAATGGTGTCGCAAAGAGGAAGAACCGAACTATCATGGAAATGGTGTGCATTATGTTGGAAGACAAACATTTTTCAAATGAGTATTGGGTTGAGGAAGTAGCAACTACAGTGTACATTGTGAACAGATGTTAGACAAAGAGTGTGAAAAATAAACTTCCTCAAGAAGCATGGACAGGTATGGAGCATAATGTCACGCACTTAATTTTTTTTGGTTCTGTCGCATATGCACATCTTCTAGATGAGTTGAGATAAAAGTTAGATAACAAAGGACATAAATGTATATTTGTTGGGTATTTTGAAGATATAAAAGAATACAAACTCTATGATCTTGTTGCAAGAAAAGTCATAATCAGTCGTGATGTTCAATTTGTGGAGAATGAAGATTGGGATGGAAGCATAGAAACGATAGTTAAAATTATTGATGGTATCGTGCATGATGACATGGAGGATGAAGTGGTTCAAACATAAAGTACAATTCAAATCACAATTCCTTCCACTTCTTGAACTGCGACACAAATCACAACACAAATTACTCCAGTGAGATCTGCAGGTGTGTAGTCCACACCTAGAGCGCAACAAACTCCAACAAGCAGTCCAAGTAGTTCTACATCTCTAGATACAACATTAACAATTATGTTACCAAGAGAGAAAAGAAGTTTGCGCAACATTTATAATGTTGACACAACAAATTCATTCTCATTCTTTGCTATGTTTTCACAAATAGATGTTCCGTTAACTTTTGAAGAAGATGTCAAAGATGAAGTATGAGAAAAATCCATGGATGAAGAAATTGAATGCATAGAGAACAATTAGACATGGAAATTGGTAGATGTACCTCAGGACAAGGATGTGATAAGTATCAAGTGGATTTATAAAACCAGGCAAGATGCATATGGAAATGTGAAATATCACAAGGCGAGATTAGTAGCAAGAGGATTTACACAACAACCTCGAATAGATTTCAATGAAACATTTGTGTCGGTTGCATGCATGGACAAAGTAAGAACTATGGTGGCTATTGTTGTGCACAATAAATGGAATGTTTATCAAATGGATGTAAAGTAATCATTTTTTAATGGACATTTAGAGGAAGAAGTATATCTAGAATAGCCACAAGGCTATGAGATTCCAGGACAAGAAACATAAGTATACATATTAAAGAATGCACTACATGGATTAAAGCATCCTCCCAGAGCTTGGTACAGTCGCATAGATTCCTATCTCACATATAATGGATTTTAAAGAAGTGATTGTGATCCAACATTGTACATCAAAGAAAATCAGCAAGGAAATACGTTAATTGTTTTCTTATATGTAGATGATTTGATTTTTACAAGTGATTTTCTCATAGAAGAATTTAAGTTAGCCATGAAGGATTTTGAAATGACTGATGTGGGGCTTATGAGATATTTTTTGGGTATTGAAGTTCACTAGTCCAAATATGGTATATTTATTTTACAATCTAAATATGCACATGAAATGTTGAAAAGATTCAACATGATAAATTCCAAAGCAACCCCAACACCTGTCATAACAAGATTGAAGTTAATCAAGGAAGATGAAAGATCTAAAGTGGATCCCAATCTCTTTAAAAGGTTGGTAGGCATCCTTATGTATCTTATATCAACAAGATCTGATATTATGTATGCAGTGAGCCTAATTTCAAGGTTCATGGAAACTCCAAAAGAATCCTATTAGAAGACAGTAAAAAGAATTTTGAGATATGTGAATGGAACGAAAGATTTTGGCATAAAACATTCTACTTCAGAAGAATTGATACTTATTGGATACAGTGACAATGATTGTGGAGGCAACATAGATGACAAGAAAAGTACCTATGGGTACACATTTCATTTTGGAATAGGTATAGTGTCATGTGCATTAAGGAAGAATCCCATTGTGAGTCTTTCTTCATATTAAGTTCAGTACGTCGTAGAAAAACACATCTTGTCAAGTTGTTTGGATGAGAAGAATGTTAAAATATTTGTTACAGGAACAATAGGGACCAACTACAATGTTTCGTGATAACAATTTTGTCATTGCGCTACACAAGAATCATGTGTTTCACAAGAAAACCAAGCACATTGATAGAAGGTATCACTTTATTAGAGAATTGGTGAATAACAAAGAAATTTGTTTAAAGTTTTGCAGGTGAAAAGAACAAGTTCAATATATATTTAGAAAATATTTGGCAAGGGATGCATTTTAGAAACTGCGCAGTTGTCTAGGAGTTGGAACGACTGCGGATATTTGACAGTTCATGTCAATCCAAATTTTTGATTTAAATTTTGTGTTTTGTAATCCTAGGTACTTATAATAAGGGGGATTGCTGGAAATATTAATTACATGTCGCGATATTTATGCTTACACCGACTCTGTCTTTCATGGAAAGTAGGATAGTTAGTAAGTCAAACATGACAAGGAGGAGTGTTAGCATGATCGACATTAAATGAGTCGATATTTTATATTTCTTGAGATCTGTTATGCAGATAGAGTGAGTTGAATTTATTGTCGTCTTAAATGTTTGATTCAGTTCACTTCTACAGGAAGTATTAATCTTAGTATATATATGTCTGAGTCTATAGGTAGTTGACGCAGAGATAGAGAGTGTGTTAGTTGATAGTTATAAGAAACAACATCTTGGAAGAGAGTCAAATAAGTTTGTGAGCACAAGCTATGTGTTTCTGAAAGTCTACAGAAGTTGTTGGAGTCGAAGCTTGACATAGTTTTGTATTTTGTAACTGCGCACAACATCCAAGTTGGTAATACATTAAGATTCTGTGTTTTTTATATATATACGAGTTACAGACATGAATGATTTCAGTTCTGAATTATGTTGTGTTCAAACACCTTGAAAATATATTCTCTTTGTTTCTGAACAAGCTTAAGTTATTTTATAAGTTCTTGAATCTGTATTGAAAGTATACATGTGATTTTATGTATTAAGAATAACACAGTGTTAAGTTTATGAAAATTTTTTTATCTTGTTAAGTGTTATCATCAAAGCGCACAATATATCGTGCAGTCTAGGAATTGTGCGGTAAGTCCTGAGAGCTCAGTGATGAAGAATCTGATTGTCCAGTCTTTGCGACCGCGTCACACTGAGAAAAGTATGTGCGCTCTAGATCCGAGAAACGTTGATATTGTTTTACTTAGGGAAACTTTTAATGTCCAAAGGAAATCTGTCATTATTGTTGGTTAATTTTTTGTCTCAAGTTTTAGTTTTCGATACAGCTTTTATTTTCTTAAAAATTCAACTTCTTGTTACATTTATATTTATTGATTTTCCACCAATGTAGAATTTTGTATTTTTAGATGATTTTGATTTCATATTATAGTTGTTTTTTCTTCATCATTGTTTAGAATTTTGTATTTTTAGATGATTTTGATTTCATATTATAGTTGTTTTTTCTTCATCATTATTATAAGGGCTTTTTAGGTTTCTTGAGTTTATCTATTCACATAAGTCTCTCTACTTTTTTTTTTATATTACCTAGACCTTCCTTACCTATAATTTATACCAAGTTAGATCTATAAGTAGTTTAGTCTAAACATTCTATTTTTTATATCTTTTTTATCCATTTTGCTGAAAATCTTGAAATTTAGAGGAATTGTTTCAATGTTAGAGTTCGATTCCATGTTTAAAAAAAAGAGAACAAAGTCTTTTAAACTCAAAGGAATGAAACTGCAAAGGAAAACAAGTCCATGCCAATTGTGATTTTCATCTACTTAAATGATTTAAGTCTACTTCTGGTTTCAGAAACCAACCGCCTTTTCTCGTTAAAGAAGTGCAAATCAACTTTGTTATGCAACTGTTATATTTTAAATTTAAAAACCTCATCGGCATAAAAACTTTATCCCCTCGACTATCCCAAGATTAGCTCAAAATCCCCAAAGATATTACGTGTTACTTCCTAGTTTCGTTTGTGAAGGAATAGTATCACCCATAGTCATTTGAACATTTATATTTGATTTGTTATGGCCTTAACTAGAGCTTCCAAGTGAAGCGCTTCTTTTATGGCCAAGAACCCAAGAAATAAATGGCTTCGAGAAGGTGCATGTAAAATTAAAAATCAGGTATTTATAAGACGTTCATTGAAAATTAAAAGTCAAAGGGTGCTTCAGGCTCATAGTTTATTGATTAAAAATCAGGTATTTATACAACGTTGAAATTATTATAACTCATTCCTACTCAGACTTGACATGATTGATTGAAGTCTCTAAATCAACATTGTTAAGAACGATTGATTCTCACCGCGATGTGGTGAGATTTGTATTCTAATTAATTCTTACTAATTGTAACGTATATAGTTGCAACGAGTCTGCAACTGCAAGATTGCTCAAGAAAATATCTGTAGTAAGTTGATATTTTCAGAACACTTGTAACTGCAACAATTTACTTTCAAATTTCTATTAGGGAACGGGCTTGGTGAATATGTCTGCAAACATATTTTTTGTAGAGCAGTACTTCATTACAATTTGAAAATTCTGCACTTGTTCCCTACGTAAATGGTATCATATAGCAATGTGCTTTATTCTAGTTAGTGTTATAGCTTCCTTTCAGCAGCAATAGTTTGCAATACTTCCAATAGCAGTAGTTCTTTTGTTCAAGGGAATGAAATTCGTGGTTCTTTCAATGAATACTTCTGGCATTGCAAAATCAATATGAACAACAGAGCACACAAACGGTCTGGACAGAAGAGGACATAGAGAAACTTAAAAATTTTGCAGCATAAAAATTTGCCATTTGAACTTATCACCAGCTCAAATTGCAGATCCAATGATCAACGATAAACTAAACCATCATACTGAATTAAATCTTCATGTCCCTTCACCATATTCTCTTTGAATTGTTTGTTAACAAAATCGTAAGCGATACTTCGAAAGTGCATTGAACAATTTCATATGCCACTTGTTAAGAATCTCCTTTAACTGTCATTAATACAGATATAATCATATTTCTTCATAGCATTTATACCATCAGGGATTTTGTTGAATAATATATCCTTGGTTCTCCCATGAAAATAAATTTACGGGTTCAGAAAAGGTTGAGCAACAATTATTGTCGATCCATAAAGCATTCATATATTTTTCATAGATTGACAGTGCTGGCTTTTGATATCACGAATCCAATCTGAAAGCGAATGATCGCGCCTTCACGATAACACTGACAACTTAACTGAATGACTGGGTACGGTATGCCATTAGTCATGTGCGTTACTGCCTGGTAGAGCTTCACATATGACAGGTACAGATACGTGTGCAGTTTTTACAGCGTAAGCTATCTTCCTGCATTCGGATTCTACGTCAATATTAACAATGATATTCCGTGCATGTCCCGCTAGCAACAATTATGATCGAATCAACATAATTCTTGGGCCATGGCTATTCACATTGGAAGTACTTCCCAGTAAGACTTGTATTCCTTATATCAATACCGATGGTCCTACACGTTTTTTCTGGTTGGGGTAATCCTAGTGGTTTTAGGGTCTTTTTCTTGTCTCTGGACTGACTGGCTGTCTCTATTGCAGTAGGCCTCATTGAATGATCCCTATTTGTCTAGTAATCAATAAGAACGTTAAGAGTAAACTCCTCCAGCATCTGAATAAGAAAGTTAACAGTTAATTCCGAAAATTCCATTAAAGTGGCGGAATTCCACAAACGAAAAACACAGTAAACTTGTGTGTCGTATTTCAGACATTGAAAGAAAATATAAGCCTGAATGTCCATTCAGAGCTTGCGAGGCACATGGGACGTTACGGGTGCATACAGTGGGGGAGATTCCAATTTAATAACACAGGACAATATGAAAAAGATTCCCTGCGTGACTTATAGAGTAACGACGACGTCATTAAATCCGCTTGATTGTTACACCGCCATTTTTGCAGTTAGATTTGCCACTCACAAGCTGTTGGTTCATTGATGTCGGTTTTCTGTCTTAAACATACCAAAAAGAACGTTGATTAATGGTATTTTGTTTCATTTTTTAAACATAAGAATTTTGATTAATGATATATTTTATGGATCGCATGCTTAATTTTCTTAATTGTCTCAAGAGAATGAGAATATTAATAATGTTGATTAATGATTGAAGCTTTCCATTTTCATGGTAAAGCTGGTCTGTTTGCACAAAAACACTCCATCTCTTCCCTTAACCGTAATCCGACTACGTTAATGATATGATTTTGTGTTAACAAGAATCCGACGACGTTAATATTTAAAGGGAATGAATCCTCTCGCAATACTACTACTTCATCGTGGACTAGATGAAAGGGAGTGAATCCCGTGGCAGTTTTAGCAGAATTCCTATAGGCAAATAAGGCTGGGAAGAGCATGTGATGCTAATTCGTTTTGTCTTTATCAAGTGTCTGCTGAAACATGGTTTTGACGATTTTGTTGATCGCCTCAACTTGGACATAGCAGGAGAAAGAATACTAGCGCTCGAAACCCAATATAGATTTAATAGCATTCTATATTTGATCTTCAAAGTGTGAGAGAACAATTTCTTTGGGGCACCAAAACAAGAATCGGGCTATAGGAGCTATTTGATCTTCAAAGTGTGAGAGAACCATTTCTTTGGGGCACCAAAAGAAGAATCGGGCTATAGGAGCAACAATGTTGTTGACTGTCTGCATGGCTTCAACCGATTTAGTGAAATAATCAATAACCACAATATTATATTTATGATCTAGGAAAAGAAGGTGGGTTACACTCTATGAGTACAATGATCTAGGAAAAGAAGGTGGGTTACACTCTATGATCTAGGAAAAGAAGGTGGGTTACACTCTATGAGTATTATAATTTGTAAATCTCTCAAATAAACAAATTAAAGATGAGTACAATGATGTATTATGTGGTTAAAACTCTCAAGGAAAAAGATAGTGAACCAATGGTGATGTTGATTAGTTCTAAGGTTAATAAACAAGGTTTTGAATTATTGTTACAAAATTTGTAAATCTAATATGTAATACTCTAGAGAAAGCCAAAAAACATTCATAGAGAAAGACAAAAACAACATAGAAAATGAGTAAGTAAAATGAACCATTCATCTTATTTAATAGAATAGGGAGCCTTTATTTAGGAAATCTAAAAGTAAAATTGTTATGATCAAAAGTAGACCAATTTTAACTAACCAACACCTAATAACTAGCTTAGTTGACCAGGTTCTTGAAACTTGTGCCTCCAACAATTAGAAAATGTCTAAAACCCTAACAACTAGCTTAGTTCACCACTCCCTGGTCCTGGAGACTTGTGCCCAACCTCCCAGGTAGAGATGCACTCCATTTGTCCTTTGTGGTGATCTGCTCTACATCTCGAAGGAGGTGCACCTTTGTGATAGCGCCACATTGCTCTACCTAGAGATGAGTGCGGCTAAAAAGATCAACCATGTGATTGGTGGCCTATTTCTTATATTTGATGACCAAGTAAAAGTGTTGTAGATAAACAACGCACTTCAAGTGACTCTATTACTGGATCTTAGACTAAGAATTAATAAAAATCAAAGGATGATGATCAATATGAAGAATGGTCTCCTTACCCGAGATATAGTGGCGTCATTGTTTTAAGGCTTGGACCAAGTTGTAAAATTCCTTATCATTGGTACTGTAGTGTTGTTTGGCTTGAGCCGATGTCAAATAATGATAAGCAATCGGATGTCCTCTATGTTTAAGAACTACACCAATTACATGTTGAGAGGTATCATTATCAATTTCAAAAGGTTGTTGAAGATCAAGAAAACATAGGACAATTGTTGAACAAAGGGCCTCTTTAAGGCATTAGAATTGCTCATGAGCAACCTAAGTCTTGTCACTATTAATAGTCATATCTTTATTGGAGAAAAAATACTTGAGGATTCTTAATTTCTTTCCAAGATTGTGGAGACTCCTCTCCATAAGAACAATATCATCAGCATAAAGAAGAAAATTAATGACTATACCAGTGAGAGTAGGGTAGACACAACCTACTTCTTCCAAACAATCTTCTAACTTGTCAATGTATATGCCAAAAAGGGTATGGGACAAGCGATATCCTTGTTTGACTCCAATATTGTAGTTAATATCTTCCGACCAACCATGAGTGTTCTAAACTTGGAAATAACTTTGTCATACAACCTTATTGCATACGCCCTCAAAACTTATCCCAAAATAAAATGAAACAAAATGGGCTAGACACCACCCAACCCCATCCTCTCCTATCCCCACCACAAGCCCATCCCCACCACAACCCACTAGTGGGGGAAATAATATGTTTTCTCTATTATTCCCCCCATGGGAGGGTAGTACCTCTAGGGTTTTCTATCTCAGCTGGGAGTGAGAGGTTTAGAGTTTAATCTAGGTTTATTGGAGCATTTCTTGGCTTTTAACAAGTGTGATAGTTTTTTATGGAGAAGGGTAAACATTTTATATTTTTTATATTGAAATTGTGTTATTGATTAATTTTCCCAAAAAATGTAATTTTATTTATTTATTATAATTGATCATAATTATGTAGCAAAATCTTTTCCAAATTTAATTTTAAACTTTTTTTAAATGGTTATTTTAAAAATATAAATTGAAAATGTTTATCTCAAGAACCATAAATGTGAATGTAAGGACAAGTTGTAAAAATGAATTTGGCACCATAAAATACTCCTACAACCAGATGATAGATTGTACACTATTGGCATTTAATATTTACAATTTTATATAGATTGTAAAATGTTGAAATATAATATTTACAATTTTCTTAATCCATTTATCCATGCTAGTGGTTTTCATTTCGAAACAAATGAAAAACAAGCTAAACCTATGTGCTATATTACATATATTTATTAGACAATGAAAGAAAATACAATCCTGAATGTCCATTCATAGGTCGCGAGGCACATGGGACGTTACAGGTGCATTCCAATTTAATAACATAGGACAATATGAAAAAGATTTCCTACTTTACTTATAGAGTAACGATGACGTCATAAAATCTGGTTCATTGTTCTACTGCCACTTTTAGATCTATGTTTTCTACATGCATGTTGGTTGATTAATGAACATAAGAGAAGAATGTTGATTAATGAACATCTGGTTTCCTTTCTTAAATATAATAATTTTGATTAATGATATATTTTATGGATCACATACATAATTTTCTTAATCGTCTCAGGATAATGAGAGTGTTGATTAATATTGAAAATTTTCATTTGGATGGTAAAGCTGGTCGGTTTGCATAGCAACGCTCCATCTCTTCCCTGAACCATAATCCGACTACATTTATGATATGAATTTCTTTTAACCTGAATCCGACTACGTTAAATGAGATAACTTGTGCTTGTCTTTCTATAAAGATAGGATTGTTATGGAATATTTGCACCATTTTCTTTGCTTAATGATTTGTCTCGTGTTTGGAATCATATTACTTTTTTCACAAGTGTTTCAGAATAATTATATGATTTTTTAGTTTAATAATCTTTTATTTATTTTTAAATGATGAGTAATAGAATTTACAATTTGTTTTAAATAATTATAAAATGGTGATAAATGACAATTTTATAACACATTTGTTGGAAATATTAATTAGAAGTAGTGAGTTTTATGTTTATGTCACAAAAAGTAGGAGAGTTAGTCACTCACACGCGACAAGGAGGAGTGTTAGCAGGAGAGATATTAAATAAGACGATCTTTTATCTTTCTCGAGATATGTTATGAAGATAGAGTCAGTCGAAGTTATTGTCGTCTTCAATATTTGAGTCAGTTCACTTCCATAGGAAGTCTCAGTCTTAGTCTATATAGGTATGATTCAATAGGTAGTTGACACAAAGATAGAGAGTGTGTTAGTTGATAGTTAAAAGCAACAACAACTATGAAGAAATTCAAAGAAGTCTGTGAGAAAAATCTCTGTGTTTCTAAAACTCTGTAAAAGTTGTTGGAGTTGAAGCTCGACATAGTTTTGTATTTTGTAACCTCGCGCAACATCCCAGTTGGTAATGCATTAATATTATATTTTTGTTGATATATTTATGAGTTACAAACATGAATAATTTGAGTTCTGAGGTATGTTGTGTTCAAACACCTTGAAAATATCTTCTCTTTGTTTCTGAACAAACTCAAGTTAGTTTATACATTTTTGAATATGCACTGAAAGTATACATGTGAGTTTATGTGCTAAGAATAGCACAGTGTTAATTTTATGACAAAGAAATAATCTTTTTAAGTGTTATCATTACAACGCGCAGTATATCGTGCAGTCTGGGAACTGCACGGTAATTCCTGAGAGCTCAGCGACAAAGAATTTAACTAGATGATCTTTGCAACTGCATCACACTGAGAAAAGTCTGTGCACTCTAGATCCGAGATCTGGTATTAGAGAAGATTTATCAGAGTAGGTTTATCGGAGTAGGTTTCAAGAGCAGTTTGAAAGAGAATCAACTCTATTGTAAGGTGAAATCATGGCTTCTACGTCAAATCTGCAACCTCCCAATTTTACAGGTAAAAATTATGATTTATGGTCCTTGACCATGAAGGAACTATTTCGGGGTCAAGATGTATGGGAGAAAGTTGAAAATGGCTATGTGGAACCATCATATCAGGAATCATACAATGCTCTCACACAAGCTGAGAAGGATGCTTTGAAAGATCAAAGGAAGAAGGATGGAAGGGAAATGTTTTACATACATCAAACCATGCATGAGAGAATACTCCCAAGAGTATCATTAGAAAAGCAAGCCAAGGAAGCATGGGACATATTACAAACTTCTTATCAAGGTATGGAAAAAGTCAAGACTTCAAAATTACAAATTATTAGAATATATTTTGAAACTTTGTCAATGAAAAATACAGATTCAGTAGAATCCTTTTACACCCATGTTATTTGCCTCATAAATCAGATTAAGTATCATGGAGAAAACATAGAGGATAGGAAGGTTGTCTAGAAGGTACTTAGGAGTCTTCCTCCTAAGTTTGATTTTCTTGTTGTGACTTTGGAAGAAAACAAAGACCTGAGTCATTTCAGTCTAGATTAGTCGCAAGCCTCCCTCATTAATCATGAACACAGATTGAATAAGTCAAATATGTCATTAGAAAATGCATTCTTCATGCAATCAATTATAAGTAGTGGAAGAGGAAGGGGGAGAGATAAATCTAGAGGCATAGGAAGGAGTTCTACTAGAGGTGGACGTAGTAGTACTCCCACAAATACTGGTGGTAAAGGTCAAAATCAAAATACCAGTCAATCAAGTGGTCAAAAGTATGATAAATCAAAGATTTAATGCCATTACTGTAAAAAGTATGGACATTATGCATATGAATGCATGAAGAGATAATATAATCAGAACAAGCAAGGTCAAGATTATTCAAACAACACAAATACACCATCCAGTTCTATGTTTATGGCACATGTTGAAGAAATACCTATAGTCTCACGAGTTGAATGCAATGTTTCTGAAGAAATCCCATGTGACATATGGTATTTAGATTCAGGTTGCAGTAATCACATGACATGAAACTTAGAACTGTTTTCTAGTTTGGATAAGTCAGTCCAAACTAAAGTTACACTTGGAACAGATATCCAAGTCACTGTCTTGGGTAAAAGAAGTATTAATATTTTAGTTAAAAAGGGGGTGCAAAATGTTATGCCTTATGTATATTATATTGCTAGCCTAAAACATAATTTGATGAGAACATGATAGATATTAAAAAAAGGGTATAGAATCTACATAAAAGATAACCATTGTGTGATTTTGGACATATATCCAAGAAACCATCTTATTGAAAGAATTTAGATGACAAGGAATAGAATGTTTCCACTGACATTGAAGACAACCATGAAGAAAAAAATAGTCCAATCCGTTTATGAAGAAAAAAATGTGAACTATGATACTACATTTAAAGAAAAAAGTGAAGAAGTAAGTGCACGTTGTTGCAAGGAAGGAAAAGTTAGTGCGCGTTGTTCCAAGAAAGAAGAAGACAATGACGTAGAATTGTAGGAAACATTCCAATGTGAAGTACATGATGATTCCTAGCTGTGGCATTTCACATTTGGACATTTAAACTTTGGAGGTATGAAACTGCTACATACAAAATATATGGTGAAAGGTTTTCCATTGATTGAAAAAACAGAAAGAATATGTGAAGGTTGCATCTTTGGAAAGAAACATAGAGATCCATTTCCAATTGGAAAGTCATATAGGGAAAAATATCCATTGGAAATTGTACATTCAGATATATGTGGACCAATGAAAACACCATCTATAGGAGGAAGCACTTATTTCCTTATGTTTATTGATGATTTATCAAGAAAAATACGGATATACTTTCTAAAACACAAATCTGATGCATTTGGTTGTTTTCATCAGTTCAAATCACTTGTAGAGAAGAAAAGTGGTTGTCCCATCAATGTTCTAAGAACTCACAGAGGTGGTGAATATATTTCAAGAGATTTTCAGAACTTTTGTAAAGTTCATGGCATTCACAAGAAATTCATTGCTCGGTATACACAACAAACAAAATGGTGTCGCAAAGAGGAATAATCGAACCTTCATGGAAATGGTGTGCATTATGTTGGAAGCCAAACATTTTTCAAATGAGTATTGGGTTGAGGAAGTAGCAACTATAGTGTACATCGTGAACAGATGTCAGACAAAGAGTGTGAAAAATAAACTTCCTCAAGAAGCATGGACAGGTATGAAGCATAATGTCACGCACTTAAATTTTTTGGGTTATGTTGCATACGCACATCTTCCAGATGAGTTGAGAAAAAAGTTAGATAACAAAGGACATAAATGTATATTTGTTGGGTATTTTGAAGATATGAAAGCATACAAACTCTATGATCTTGTTACAAGAAAATTCATAATCAGTCGCAATGTTCAATTTGTGGAGAATGAAGCATGGGATGGAAGCATATAAATGGCAATTAAAATTATTGATGGTATCGCGCATGATGACCTGGAGGATGAAGTGGTTCAAACATAAAGTACAAGTCAGAGCACAACTCCTTCCACTTCTCGAACTGCGACACAAATCACAACACAAATTACTCCGGTGAGATCTGCATGTGTGTAGTCCACACCTAGAGCTCAACAAACTCCAGCAAGTAGTCTGAGTAGTTCTACATCTCTAGATACAACATTAGAAATTATGTTACCAAGAGAGAAAAGAAGTCTGCGCGACATATATAATGTTGACACAACAAATTCATTCTCAATCTTTATTATGTTTTCACAACTAGATGATCCGTTAACTTTTGAAGAAGATGTCAAAGATGATGTATGAGAAAAAGCCATGGATGAAGAAATTGAATGCATAGAGAACAATTAGACATGGAAATTGATAGATGTACCTCAGGAAAAGGATGTGATAAGTGTCAAGTGGATTTATAAAACCAAGAAAGATACATATGGAAATGTGAAAAATCACAAGGCGAGATTAGTAGCAAGAGGATTTACACAACAACCTTGAATAGATTTCAATGAAACATTTGCGTGAGTTGCACGCATGGACAAACTCAGAACTATGTTGGCTATTGTTGTGCACAATAAATGGAATGTTTATCAAATGGATGCAAAGTAATCATTTTTTAATGGACATTTAGAGGAAGAAGCATATCTATAATAGCCACAAGGCTATGAGATTCCAGGACAAAAAAAAAAAGTATACATATTAAAGAAGGCACTATATGGATTAAAGCAACCTCCCAGAGCTTGGTACAGTCGCATAGATTCCTATCTCACATAGAATGGATTTCAAAGAAGTGATTGTGATCCAACATTGTACATCAAAGAAAATCAACAAGGAAATACATTAATTGTTTTCTTATATGTAGATGATTTGATTTTTACAAGTGATTTTCGCATAGAAGAATTTAAGTTAGTCATGAAGGATTTTGAAATGATTGATTTGGGGCTTATAATATTTTTTGGGGTATTGAAGTTCACCAATCCAAATATGGTATATTTATTTCACAATCTAAATATGCACATGAAATGTTGAAAAGATTCAACATGATAAATTCCAAAGCAGCCCCAACACCTGTCATAACAGGATTGAAGTTAATCAAGGAAGATGAAAGATCTAAAGTGGATCCCAATCTCTTTAAAAGGTTGGTAGGAAGCCTTATGTATATGATATCAACAAGACCTGATATTATGTACGCAATGAGACTAATTTCAAGGTTCATGGAAACTCCAAAAGAATCCTATTGGAAGACAATAAAAAGAATTTTGAGATATGTGAATGGAACAAAAGATTTTCGCATAAAACATTCTACTTCAGAATAATTGATACTTATTGGATACACTGAAAATGATTGTGGAGATAAGATAGATGACAAGAAAAGTACCTATGGGTACACATTTCATTTTGGAATAGGTATAGTGTCGTGTGCATTAAGGAAGAATCCCATTGTGAGTCTTTCTTCATCTTAAGTTCGGTACGTCGTAGAAAAGAACATATTGTCAAGTTCTTTGGATGAGAAGAATGCTAAAATATTTGTTACAGGAACAATAGGGACCAACTACAATGTTTTGTAATAACAATTATGCCATTGCGCTATACAAGAATCATGTGTTTCAAAAGAAAACCAAGCACATTGATAGAAGGTATCATTTTATTAGAGAATTGGTGAATAACAAAGAAATTTGTTTAAAGTTTTGCAGGTCAAAAGAACAAGTTGCATATATATTTAGAAAATATTTAGCAAGGGATACATTTTAGAAACTACGCAGTTGTCTAGGAGTTGGAACGGTCGCAGATATCTGACAGTTCATGTCAATCCAAATTTTTTATTTAAGTTTTGTGTTTTGTAATCCCACCTACTTATAATTAGAGTGTTGGAAATATTAATTACAAGTCGCGAGATTTACGCTTACGCCGACTATGTCTGTCATGGAAAGTCGGATAGTTAGTAAGTCAAACATGACAAGGAGGAGTGTTAGCATGAGCAACATTAAATGAGTCGATATTTTATATTTCTTGAGATCTATTATGAAGATAGACTCAATTGAATTTATTGTCAAGTGAATTTATAAAACCAAGCAAGATCCATGTGGAAATGTGAAAAATCACAAGGCGGGATTAGTAGAAAGAGGATTTACACAACAACCTCAAATAGATTTCAATGAAACATTTGTGTCGGTTGCACGCATGGACAAAGTTAGAACTATGTTGGCTATTGTTGTGCACAATAAATTGAATGTTTATCAAATGGATGTAAAGTAATCATTTTTTAATGGACATTTAGAGGAAGAAGTATATCTATAATATCCACAAGGCTATGAGATTCCAGGACAAGAAAAAAAAGTATACATATTAAAGAAGACATTATATGGATTAAAGCAACCTCCCAAAGCTTGGTACAGTCGCATAGATTCCTATCTCACATAGAATGGATTTCAAAGAAGTGATTGTGATCCAACATTGTACATCAAAGAAAATCAACAAGGAAATACGTTAATTGTTTGCTTATATGTAGATGATTTGATTTTTACAAGTGATTTTCGCATAGAAGAATTTAAGTTAGTCATGAAGGATTTTGAAATGACTGATTTGGGGCTTATGAGATATTTTTTGGGTATTGAAGTTCACTAGTCCAAATATAATATATTTAATTTACAATCTAAATATGCACATGAAACGTTGAAAAGATTCAACATGATAAATTCCAAAGAAACCCCAACACCTGTCATAAAAGGATTGAAGTTAATCAAGGAAGATGAAAGATCTAAAGCGGATCCCAATCTCTTTAAAAGGTTGGTAGACAACCTTATGTATCTAATATCAACAAGACCTGATATTATGTATGCAGTGAGCCTAATTTCAAGGTTCATGGAAACTCCAAAATAATCCTATTGAAAGATAGTAAAAATAATTTTGAGATATGTGAATGGAACAAAAGATTTTGGCATAAAACATTCTACTTCAGAACAATTGATTCTTATTGGATACATTGATAATGATTGTGGAGGCAACATAGATGACAAGAAAAGTACCTATGGGTACACATTTCATTTTGGAATAGGTATAGTGTCATGTGCATTAAGGAAGAATCCCATTGTGAGTCTTTCTTCATCTTAAGTTCAGTACATCGTAGAAAAGCACATCTTGTCAAGTTGTTTGGATGAGAAGAATGTTAAAATATTTGTTACAGGAACAATAGGGACCAACTACAATGTTTTGTAATAAAAATTCTGTCATTGCGCTATACAAGAATCATGTGTTTCACAAGAAAACCAAGCACATTGATAGAAGGTATCATTTTATTAGAGAATTGGTGAATAACAAAGAAATTTGTTTAAAGTTTTGCAGGTCAAAAGAACAAGTTGCATATATATTTAGAAAATCTTTGGCAAGGGATGCATTTTAGAAACTGCACAGTTGTCTAGGAGTCGGAACGGTCGCAGATATTTGAAAATTCATGTCAATCCAAATTTTTTATTTAAATTTTGTGTTTTTTAATCCCACCTACTTATAATTAAGGGGGGGTGTTGGAAATATTAATTACAAGTTACGAAATTTATGCTTACGCCGACTTTGTCTGTCATGGAAAGTAAGATAGTTAGTAATTCAAACATGACAAGGAGGAGTGTTAGCATGAGCGACATTAAATGAGTCGATATTTTATATTTCTTGAGATCTGTTATGCAGATAGAGTCAGTTGAATTTATTGTCGTCTTAAATGTTTGAGTCAGTTCACTTCTATATGAAGTCTTAATCTTAGTATATATATGTCTCAGTCTGTAGGTAGTTGGCATGGAGATAGAGAGTGTGTTAGTTGATAGTTATAAGCAACAACATCTTGGAAGAGAGTCAAATAAGTTTGTGACCACAAGCTCTATGTTTCTGAAAGTCTGCAGAAGTTGTTGGAGCCGAAGCTTGACATAGTTTTGTATTTTGTAATTGCGCGCAACATCCAAGTTGCTAATACATTAAGATTATGTGTTGTTGATATATTTATGAGTTACAGACATGAATGATTTCAGTTCTAAATTATGTTGTGTTCAAACACCTTGAAAATATATTCTCTTTGTTTCTAAACAAGCTAAAGTTATTTTATAAGTTCTTGAATCTGCACTGAAAGTATACACGTGAGTTTATGTACTAAGAATAACATAGTGTTAAGTTTATGACAAAGAAATTATCTTGTTAAGTGTTATCATCAAAGCACACAGTATATCGTGCAGTCTAGGAATTGTGCGGTAAGTCCTGAGAGCTCAGTGACGAAGAATCTAACCGTGCGGTCTTTGTGACCGCGTTGCACTGAGAAAAGTATGCACACTCTAGATCCAAGAAACGTTCATATTGTTTTACTTAATGATTAAGTAATATTGTTTTACTTAGGGAAAATTTTAATGTCCAAAGGAAATCTTTCATTATTGTTGGTTAATTTCTTGTCTCAAGTTTTAGTTTTCAATACAACTTTTATTTTCTTAAAAATTCAACTTCTTGTTACATTTATATTTATTCATTTTCCACCAATGTAGAATTTGGTATTTTTAGATGATTTTGATTTGATATTATAGTTGTTTTTTCTTCATTATTGTTATAAAGGCTTTTTAGGTTTCTTGAGTTTATCCATTCACATAAGTCTCTCTACTTTTTTTTTATATTGCCTAGACCTTCCTTACCCATAATTTATACCACACTAGATCTATATGTAGTTTAGTCTAAACATTCTATTTTTTATATTTTTTTATCCATTTTGCTCAAAATACAGCTTGAAATTTAGAGGAATTTTTTATATTTTTTTATCCATTTTGCTCAAAAAACTACAAAGAGCACAAGGCATGGAAAGAGGAAAATTTTCCAAATCTATCTCGATGATGATTGCTAAGAAAACAACCAACAAAAAGACCATCTTATCAGAGGAATAAGAGGAAGAATAGTCACCATATTATGGTTACATAGATGCTACAATGAGAAATAGTTTAGATGATCAAGTCACTTATGCTAAATTCTTCTCAAATCATTGTTATGAGTAGTAAAAGATGATGGAAAAGTTGATGACCCAAAGTTTTCAAATATATACAACCTGGTAATATCATCAATAATTATAGTTGCTTGGACATTCTTAGGATATTTTAAGTCCTTGATTACAAACTGGTGAGGTGAAAACTCTATTATTTTACCTCATTCACCTGAATGATTGATTTGATATACCGATACAATATTGCAGGAGGGACTTGGAACACATAATGCATCATTAAAAAGACCAACATCTAGTTGAATTGTTCCATACCCTACAACACTAAGAGATCTATTATCACCAATAAAATATTTTTTGTGTTACATTCATTAAGAGAAGAAAAATGTCTTTGTCCTTAGCCATATGATAAGGTGCTCCAAAATAAGTAATTCATTGTTTAGAAGGAGAAATAGATGTTGAATTGAAGGAGAAAACAAAAGAAAAAATTTCATGTCCATGGGAAGTAGAGTTAAATGATGAAGAGTCGAGATTGAGTTGTTCGTATTCATTATTTCTTGTAATACTTCTATATTATTAAAACATTTAGACTCTATATGACCATCTCACCCACAAAAATTGCAATGTCTCTCAAACTTCTTACTTTTCAATTTAGTTCATTTGTCACCATTAGGAGTAGGAGTTGGCTGAGAGGGTCCAAGGCTTTCATTTTTCTTATTTTTATGAGGATGTTCCTTCTTTTTATGCTTGTATTTATCCTTTTGTTGTTCTGCTACTTGGATTTGTTAGACGTACTTGCACTACCAATCACTCCAAGATGCAAGAGATTACCTTACATTCTAATCAAATAATCACAAAAAGATTCAAGAGCGAGTTATTTGTAAGAATCTTGTATAGCCTCACTAATGGAGTTAAAAGTAGATACACAAATAGAGCATGCAATACCAAGATTAGCAAGAATAGCATATATACATTAGTCGTCCTTACTTGGTATGTTACATTCTTCAAGTAAAATTCTCAGTGTTTTGAACTTAGATATATTGTCTTCAATGTAAGAGAAATCACTGGGATTTAAAGAAAACAATTGTGTTTTTAGTTGGTGTCCTTGAATCTCATTGTGTTTACCAAATATGATTTCCAACTTTACTCAATTTTCATCTATTTTTTCAAATCCTTAAAGGTAAAACTGCAAATCACTAGAGATGGACATTCTGATTAATCCATGTACTTTGTCATTTTTATTATCCCATTTGGATTTCTTTGAGGTATTAGTGGAGGTAGATTCTTTTCCAAAGATAATTTGATAAAGTCATTTACTTCATAGTACATCCTCCATACGAGATTTCCATGAAATGTTTTTTGAACTAGTAAGAAAAAAGATCGCTTAGATTAGTCATATTAAAATATGTAGGTAAGATGGATTCAAAAGTCGAAATTGACCATTTCAATGGAAATCTCTATAAAAAAAAATAGGTAGTTTAAAAAAGGGGCATTGAAAAGGGACTGTCAAAGTTATTCCATTTTCAAATAAACATAAAAAAATAACCAAAATGTCACATGGTAGGTAGAGGTTGGTCCATGTGGTGATGATGTGGTGATGGGTGCACAATGAGGTGGCTGAGTAAAAAAACAATTTCTCCCTTCTTCAACTTTCCGTATAAGTCCACTTTTACAAATAAGTTACTTTTATTATAAGTTAACCATTTTTATAGACTTAGTGATAACAATTTTTAAAAAATAAGTTAAAGTTATTATATAGTGAAATGCACTTTACAATAAAGTTATCTAATAACTTGAAGTTGCATTAACTTTTTCAAAAAGTAATTTAATGAAAAGCACTTGAACTCAAGACATTTTATTTAATAAAGTGACTTTGAACAAAGTGAGTTAATACAAAAATATATAACAAATGTTATAAAGAAGAAGTTTTTTTTTTTTTTTAATAGCATTTGCCTTGAAGTGAAGTGTGTGCTTACTACAAACACCCTTTTTCATGCTTGCAAAAATTTTCAACATAATTTCACACAAAATACAAACAAAACTTTGAAAAAGAAATTTGAAACTTGATAAGCTCAATGTTAGATCTCAATTATTTTACCCATAAAATATTTTCTCTATTTCCGATTTGATAAGATTGCATAAATCTCAGGGAAAAGAGCATATGCAATATATAAAACACTTTCCACTTTGTTTCTACTTTTGGGGGATCACACAAGGCACAGAGAAAAGAATATATGGATATTGGAAAGGTAGCAAACCTAAAATATAAACAAAAAAAAAACTGAAATATTAACATAAAGTAAAAAAAAAAAAAAAATTGCAATGAAACAAAATCTTTTTAATGTCAAAGGAAAAGTGTTTACAATTGAAATAGGCACTTTGTACGTAATGGAATGACTCTCTTAGCTTATAAATTCTCAAAATAGTAGAAACAAGAATTCTTTTGATATATACAGTGACAAGTTTAGGTTCTCAATCAACAATGGGAGGGGGTGTTCATATAATCTCTAATACCATGTTCGATAAACATGATATTTTTATATAGGTCGAACATCTTAAGAAATTACTCACACAAACATATCAAAGATTAGTACACCAGTGCATTATGTGGTTAAAACCGTCATAGAGGGAAACAGTCCATGACCCCAACCAACGCGGCTACTTGAGGCAATATATTAATACAAAAGGAAAATATTTTACATATGAGTTTCTGACAATCAATCATCAAGAAACAATTATCCATGCTCTTTAAATATAGATTATGGACCAATTTGATATTAAGCTACATATCCATATAACCATTAGTTGGATCACTTTATGTCTAGAACATATGGTGACCATTGTATTGGATAACTACAAATTCATAATAAGAAAACAAACTAATGAAACACACTTTACCTAAAGACACATTAGGCCAAGTTGATATTAACTAACTCCCAAGTATCTAAATATCCTAACATAACAAATATTGATACTTTTTGGCCCTATATTTAGAATTATTAGATAATTTCCCTCATACACATGTAATAGAATTTATAATAGTCCAAAAAAATGTAAAAAGGGAAAAGTAAGTTGACTTTCTAGTTCTTTCAAAAGAGTCATTTTCAGTGAATGCCATTGTCAGTGTTTACATCTCAACATAGTGGTTGGAGGTTAAAGTAGGGAATTTCTTCGACTAGTGATGATAGCTTTGGGTTTTGTTAATGTCTAAGTTTGATAAAAATACAATTTATGTGATACAAGAGTAAAATAGTGTTATTTCCTTTGTTATTTGAAGAATTTGAAAAGTGGAAACATAATAATGGAGAGATAAACCTACTTTAAATTCAAAGGAAATGAATGAAAGTAATGAAAACCTCCCCCATCCTCATCATGGTTACATAGACTACTCCAAAACATGCGCACATTCTTGTTTAAAAAAGGACATGGGTAATTTTTAGGAGCATTACAACATGAGATGCACGTTGCTATTTTTTTGACATCAACTTTATTTGAAAATCCTAAATTTATTGAAAATTAATAAATAGTTTTTTTTTATAATTTCTATATAAATTTGTGATTCATATTTCAAAAAGTGTATTTAAAGTGTCCATTATTTATTTTTCCAATTTAAAGTTTTAAATTAAAGTGCACAAGCTCGTATTATAATTTCTATATTTCTTAACTCAAAAAGTTATTTTGAATTCTTAATAAATTTGAGATTACGTAAAGTTTTTTAACAAAAAATAATAATTTTGTATTTTTTATAAAATAATTGAGGTTTCATAAAACTTTTAATTTATATTTTAAATTTGTTTCTTACCTATTTTTTTTCCAATAGAAAATTTGTTCGAAATTATATTAGTGTATAATTTTTTTTACATCTGCAAGGATTCTTGATCAAAAAGCATATCTATGTTGCTTCAGTTAGTACTCTTTCTATCACAAATCCAAAAAGGCTTAACACTAATGTGTCTCAAATACTATCCAAAATGATCTTTACAAAAGGCAATATATCTTAGAGAAGGCTAAAATATTAAAGGTTCATCTCCTCAAAAATATTTCAAAATACTTTGAAACCATGATCCAACATCCTGAGCCAACTCATAAACATGAGAAATTAAAGAAGTTTTAAATGTGAAAGTGGACCTGTCGTCCCATTTTCCCAAGTGAAGTAAGTTAATCTTCCTTTCGGCTCCAGGAGGGGTTGTTTAGAAAGTTGATCTACTTCCTTGTTAAATTCCCTGAAAATATGATGAAAGCTAATTTCATGGAATATAGTAGTCAAATCCTTGGTTCTGCACTTCCATCCTTCGATGTTGATGGCATGTAAATTACCTTTATGATTTAACCAATCTATAATCACCTTAGAGTCCCCCATCAACTGTAACTTTGGAATATTCCAATGATTTGCAAGTGTTAGAGTGACCCATACCCCCATCAACTCTGCTTTTGTATTTGTTCCTTCCCCACAATTGATGTGCCATCTGTAAACATTCAAGTCTGGAATTTTAGTGACTCCCCCAGCTCCACAAATCAAGCCACCTGTTATAGACGCCCCATCAAAATATGCAATAGTATAACCCTCAAACTGTGTGATCAAGCACATTCTTTTGGTGTTCAATGTTCGTGTTTGTGGATGGATGTTGAGCGCTCCTAGTGTCTTATATACCACTACCCATACCGATGAATCTTTCTCATCAAATATTACTTCGTTTCTCTTAAGACAAATATTCCAACAGGAAAGTGCAGCCATATTTTTCGAAACATTCTTGTCTTTTGTCTAGAAGGCTATACAATCATTAAAGGAATTTCCAGCCCAAGGTTTTTTAAATTTTAGTAAATAAGAAATTATGGCCCAAATTGTCTGAGTGAAAGTGCAGTGAAGGAATAGGTGGTTGATATCTTCATATTTTTTTTTGCACAGAAGGCATATACCAAGTCCTTGCCAACATCTTTTTTGTAAGACTTCCTAGGATAAAATCCTATTTTTAGCTTCCATTCAGCTGAATAATTTAATCTTCAGCTGGAGGTTCCATTTCCATAAATTTACCTTCCATCCACTCCAGATTGGATAATCATATGTAGAAATGAGTGCATAGTAAAAGTTTTTTACAGTTATGTTTCCAGTGGAGTCTCCTCTCATCCAGAGTAGAGTATCATTTGTATCATGGAGCGATACACCAGCACCAATAAGTTCATTACAGTAGCTATCCCATTCGGATGCTAGAGTTCCCAATAAGCCCAAATCCTCCTTGCTTATCCATGACTCGGAGAAATTAAGGGGATCCCAGGCAACAGTGGATTGAGCCAAAACAATGATCCTTCTTTGTTTTAAATGAGAGATAATCACTTCCGACAAAAATGATCTTGCATCAATGCCTAAGATCTTAGGCATCGACGCAAGGATCTTGTTTATGCCTAAGGATAGAACAAACATATTATTTTGTCAATTTCCCACCATTCTTGTAAGGTAGCCCTCGTCATAATTAGAACATCATCCACAAACAATAAATGAAGAATATTATACATACGAGATACTTTTATACCTAGAAGAGTGCCTTCACTGATGTTGTTTTTCAGTAATAGACCGAGACCCTCCATAACTAGGATAAAGAGCAGTGGAGATAATGGACAACCTTGTCGCAATCCCTACCACTTCTGAAAAAATCAGTAGCCTCACCATTAATTAAAATTGAAAAGGATGATGAAGTCACGCAACTCATGATCCAGTTTGTCTCCTGGATCCCAAAGCCCACTTTTAATAGGATCAATCTTAAAAGTTCCCAAGCAATACAATCATACGCCTTCCTTAAGTTCAATTTTAAAACCAGAGATTTTAATTTTTTCTTCTTTATGCTGTGTAAACTTTCATGAGCTGCGCCAATAACATCTTGAATCCTCCTACCTTGTAAGAAACCCAACTGTTCATCAGGATAGTGAACTAGAAAGTATCAGTTTGATCCGGTTTGAAATGATTTTTGATATCACTTTATAACACAAATTGCACAAATATATCAGGTGGAAATCAACAAAGGTAGCAGGTTTATTAGCCTTCGGAATCAGAGTCAGGAATGTCGAATTTAGGCTTCCCACAATAGAGCATAGCCTTCTCGATTCCTCCACCATATCGAGGAGATCCTCACCAACTAAATAAAAAAAGAATGTAAAAAACTCAGTCATCCAACCATCCGACCCTGGGCTCTTATCTCTTTTGAATTTAAAAAGGACATGCTTTAATTCCTTCAATGTAACATGGTTGAAAAGTGTGCATGATTCCTTGGCATTTAACATCCAGGGAAAAGCTCAATTATTTTGACTTGTTCGATAGTATTTGTGGTAACCGGAGCTTTATAGAAATTCTTGAAATGATGAACCGCTTCCTCCTTTAAGGCTCCTTGCTCTGATAAGTTAAAGCCATTTCCATCAGTGATCTCCCAGACATGTTTTCGGATCCTATTGTGGCTAGCATAATTGTGAAAAAACTTAGTATTATTGTCCTCGCTAACCAACCAAATAGCCCTGCTATGGAGTCTCCACTATTCTTTTGAACCTCTTAATATATTGTTTCTTTCGAGTTCCAGCTGCCGGAGAAGATTTTCTTCTTCAAGATTTGATGAATCGTCGACCAGTCGCATAATTGAGTCCTTTGTACCAGATTCTAGGTTCCTCAAATTTTCTTTGTTCCTGGCCATACTAGCTTTATACCAGACTTTTGTATGAGTCTCAAGAAATTTTAATTTCCAAACCAGTCTTTTTTCTCTACCACCTTCGGATAAGAAGTTTGGATCCTTCAAGATCTTATGTACTAAATCCAAATAATCTTGCTCATTCAGCCAATGGGCATTTAATTTGAAAGGATATGCCTTGTAAAAGGGATGAATCTCCAACTGTAAAAGGACAGGAGAATGATTAGAAATGAATGGAAACTTGACACATGACCTATAAATTCCCACAACAGATAATAACTCTTCAGAAACTAGACATCTGTCCAATCTCCTAGCTACCGGTTCATGACTAGAACGTCCGTTTCACCATGTAGGAACCAATTTAGCTGGTTTAATTTCTGTCAACTTTTTGGATAGAAATTGATCACTGTAAAAATCATCTAACGATCCATGCCAAGTAGATTCTCCCTAGAACTCATCCGAGGAAAAGATAATATTCAGATCTCCAGCTATGATCAAATTCTTGATAGACAAAATACCACTATCAGCCACCGACTGCCATAAGAGTTTTCCATTCGTGCACAGTCCATATATATTAAGCATAGCTATCTCTCGCTTATCTTTATAACACATGCATGTTAACAGAATACCACCAATAGTAAAATAGGGAACTATTTCATATAAATTAGGATCCCATGAGACTAATAAGCCCCCCAAAGTACCCATAGAATTTACAGCACACGAAACCCAGGAGGGGCGCAACACATGCATGAAGTATCTTTCTTTCTGAGCAGTAACCAAAGTTTACTGGATAAAATAATTTCTGGACGGGAATGATCCAAAAGTCGCCTAACAGAGGTTGCTTTGAGGGTGCCTCCAATCCATCTAATATTTAAGGAAAGTAATAACATCACTTAGCCCGTGCCAGGGCTTTCATTGCTCTAAGAGATCCATAATCAGTGGAGGAAGGGGTAGATTCATCAAACTTGGAAGATAATACTGCCATTTTTTTCGAGGTACTTCGAGTCTTTATAAGAGAATGTTCTATGCCAAATCCCCTTGACCAGACAAATTCTTTCCCAATCCCCTCAGTATGTGACCGAGAGGTATTTTCCCCCGAGTCCAATGAAGGATCAATTATAGCCTTCCCCAAATAGGTCGGCAACTTAATGGTATTGTTACTGTTCCGTATGAAAGGGATCAAAGATTATAATACCGCACTGAGGGTACGATCTTCCTCCTCTGATTCTCTATACCCCGACTCCACCAATGTGTCTAACTTCTCTGACGACGAGTGGCCAGGGGTAGTTACCTGAGCCTAAGAGCTACAAAGATGAGGTAAAGGGGACTTAAGTGGCTTTGACACTGGGATATTAGGAGGACCAGGAGGAAGTAATGGTAAAACCTCGGGTACTAGTACAGGGGAGGGATTCAAGTCGAGTGAACTCGTCGAAATCTCCAAAGGAGGTTTAATAGTAGCAGTACCACTCTCAGTGCGTCCCTTAGTTACAATAGTAGATAAATGTAGCCAATGCAACTTTTCCAAAGCGTCCTTTTCCTAGAGCGACAAAGATGATTATAAAGCAGGACACAGATTTTTTAACTTACCTATAAGAGACATCGGAGGCTCCACCTGACTATCTGGCTCAGGACCATAGTGTATAGGATCCCAACCATAAGAATTCACTTATGTAACATATTTAGGTGGTGCTCTTTGTAAAAGTGAGTCCTCTGATGTTTCTTCTGGCACCTTACCATAACAATCGCAACAGAGGTGGCCTGTGCAGCGACACCGACTGCAGCGGAAAGGTATTCCAAGATAGTCCATCCCTTGAGTATAATGGTTCCCACGCCATTCTATATCTAACACCTCTGGAAGCCCTCCATGAATATCCATTTCCACTAAAATTATGCCCATTTTTCTCGAAAAATTCTCCAAAGTCTGTAAATCCAGTGAAATAAACTTCCCCAATGCATCTTCAATCGCTCTCAGGGCTCCTTCGTTCCACATATGAATCAGTAAACCCGACAATAGTACCCACAGGTGACGGAACTGAAAATGTTTCGTCGTCGGGTCAAAGGCCACCCTCCAACGTTTGAGCATTAAGTTGCTTCCCCCATGAACCCAGAACGAATTTAGCAACATCCATGCATCTTCCAGGGTTCTACAAATGAATCTCATCCAAGCCTTCGTTAGAAAGAGTACATCCGGCGTAAAACCGAGGATAGGAGCCCATTGTTTATCAATCCAGGCCGATATTGTCCCTTTACTCAGATAGGTATAGGAAAATCTATTGTCCCTTTACTCAGATAGGTATAGGAAAATCTACCTACCAAGCCAACACCATTTTCCTTACCTTCCTATTTGCCTTCCACACTTTTCTCCGGACACCAGCCGAGTTTGGAGTTTTATGAGCTTTCCTCAATCTATCCGACGAGTATACACTCTTATTGCCCAACTGTGTATCACGAACCGTCGATAGACCATCCGCTGGAAATGTAAGGCCATTTGCTGCAGGGGGAAATGTATTATGACTAGAATAAACCGAATCCTGGGTGCAGGTAAGACCTTGAGCAGATGTCAGGTTCGATGTCATAATGCCTGGAGCGATGGTCAGATCAGGAGCGGTGTGGGTTAATGGGCCAAGTACACCACCCATTGAATCGATCTTCGTGAAAAGACCCTCATGATGCCACTCGAGCTTGGCCTCAACATTCATTAAATCCAAAACGTTTTTCTCTATGTCAGCAGTAGCTGGAGTTTCCTAGACAGGAAATAAATACTGAAAACTGGGCCCAGGATCCCGAAGAAGAACTGTCCTGGAAACGCCAGTGCTAAATGTGGTAGCCGTTCGTAAACTAGTCACAGTTCACCCGGAGCCTAATCAACTAAGAAACAAACTAAATCTATCAAACCTCTAAAACATAACTGGGATAGTGAGTAGCGCACTACTCTTTGAAAAAAAATCATCGCCCAGTTCCGCCAAGAATGGCAACAGTCCATCCTCACAAAAATGCTACCCAGTATAAAGTAGTCCAGCCCAGTAGCAGGAGTCCGCCATTGTTGAAGCTTGTCCATCCTCGTTTCCCGCCCAGTTGCAGAGTCGCGCGAGTTCAAAACCATCTACCAAACCAACTGATAACGAATCAATACCTAATGATAACGCATCAATACCAGATCCCCGTTAAACTTATCAACATAATCTTAAAGAGGTACTATATGTATCGACTCTCGGAGGACGTTGAGTTCACAGGGAATCTTCAAGGTTGGTAAACAAATCTTTATGATATCTATTTAAATTTGTGATTTGTGTCAGGTCCACATTATTATATTTAAATCCTCCAATAGAAATATCAATTTTAATATTATTTAAATTTTTAAATAATATTTAATTTGGAAAAAGTATTCCAACATTAATATAATATAAAATATTTGAATGTCTTTTTATTTATTATTTAAATTTTTATAATAAAAAAATATTAAAAATATAAATATTAGAACAAGTTGATATAAGCATACCAAGACAAGTTGATATAAGCATACCAAGTCATAAAACTCCATAGTTATGAATGGATTCTCTGCAGCGATAGTGAAAATTACTTGTCCATGAAGAAATTGCTAACCATAAAGCTTGTTAATTGCTCCTGCCAATATCTCCCAACGTTTGTTTTTTAGCCGCAAACCATATTAAATCAAAGCCCTTCAATTTGTGTGACTAGGAAGAATATTCACTCTTGAGTGAATCTATGAATATTCATTTTTGAGTGAATCTAGTTCATTTATTCCAAATTCCTCATTAATCTGTAAAAGTTGTCAATCGATATATTCTTCGGCATAATAAAATATAGAAATATATAATAATAATAAAAATAAAATCTACTCTAAAAAAATATCGTTTCAGTATCTTTGTGAGGATCAGCTAAGGTCTTTGCACAGATCTAACGTTTATAGCGAGACTTGAGATTTGAATATATATATGTTCATCCAGCGTTCTTAAGAAGAATTTTTGCATAATTAATTATGTCTGTTGGGAAGGTCATATGACGATCACACAGTCATTTGTTTCATACAGTTTGAGTGGGCTTAATGATTAAGAACATGTGTTTCCTCTTAAGAAATCACAGATTCAAATCCAAAGGAGGGTAGGGTATGTATACCTTCGTAAACTTTACCAATCTTGACCGTGACCTTAAAAATAAATTATTGTTATTATTATTATTATAATATCTCTGAAGATTTTCCGAACTACTTCCTTGCTTACCAACATGCAGTGGACAGGGAGACCACGCCTTGGCTATGGCACAAGCTTACTACCGATACTGTATAAGAACCCTACACTCGCTACCGATGCAGACATTAAGTCTTCCATGTATGTGAATGTGAATTTGCCACAAACTTAACAAGTTCCAAGTAAGTATGGGTCTAGGTAAGTGTTCATATTAAATCCACTTTACTATCATTTATAAGTTCAAGATGCCTGTATAGATGGGCTTGTGTTATTGTTTATATTCAATAAACATAGATTATAGTTATAAATTGAGATGCAAAGTTAGATTAGTTTGTATGATTGTTAATACATTTTTTTTCCACCGAAAAAAAGCATAATTTATACACTTCAGGAGTGTATTAGTGTGATTTAGTATGTCTATTTTACTTCAGAGCATGTTGAAGTTCTTCGTTGTAGTTTTGTTTTCTTCATCCCTTAGGATTTTACATAATCATTACAACTCAATAAATAGTTTTTGAATTTGTTGTAGTTATGTCTTTTTAATCCCTTATGATTTACATAATATTTTTAAACCAAAAATGGTTCCAAAAGTTCACAAAAAAGTTCTTTGTTGTTTTTGAATTTGTTCATTTAAGAACTCTGCAATTTTCAGGCGGCCCAATTCCATGTGAGTGTCTTCTTACGATGCCCTGTCTGTTTATTCGTTTCTTTCCCTGTAAACATGATGACAGGAAAATGAATAAAAAACTCTCTGTAGTGTTTTTATATCTTCCACAATATTTGCAAGTCTGATATTCTTGCATCTTTGAGTCCCATTTATCTAGTTTATTACATTTTTTGAGTCTCCATAAACTATTATCTTTTTACAATCTTTTTCAATTGCAAAGGCCAAGAGTAGTTTGAGGCTCATAAGTTCGGCATAATTATTTGTTCCATTTCCCAAACCAAAAGTCAAGGTAAAGTAGTGCATGTCTGAGAAGTATAGTAACCTTCCACCTCCACAGGTATAGTGTTGGGAAGCTCCGTAAAAAAAACCCCATGGCATTGTTTTTCCAATGCTTATTTCTCTTATAGTTTTGATGTTGATTCTTCCTTCGAAGGGAGCGAAGGAGGAAAGGATTGCCAAACTGTTGAGAGTAGTTTTTTCTAGAGCTAGAAACATATCATTAAAAATGAATTCATTCCTTGCAAGCCACACTCCCCAAATGATCAGCATTGGTAGCATTCTGTATCTTTTATAAGATAAGTTCTCCCACCAGTTCCTCCAAGCTTGTTCCAGTGAGTGGCTTGCCCAGAGAAATTTTTTATCCAGGGATCTGGAAACTTCTGTCTAGACCGTCCTTATATAAGAATAGTCTAGGAAAAGGTGTTGTGTTGTTTCCCCCTCAATCTTGCATAATGAACATCTACCCGGGCCAGAAAAATTTCTTTTTTGGAGAATGTCCCAGGTTGGAGCTTTGTTTGAAAGCACGCTCCATAAGAACAATTTCAACTTTGCAGGTCAATTTAATTTCTAGATCTTTTTCCACCACTGGATTGGTTCTGCTTGTACTGGATCTTGAATTAATTAGTTGTATCCTTCCTTTGGGGTATAGATGCCTGATTCTGGTTCTGCTTGTACTGGATCTTGAATTAATTAGTTGTATCCTTCCTTTGGGGTATAGATGCCTGATTCAATTCTATCCCAAACAAGTTCGTCTTCTTGGTCTCTTAATCTGACCTGTGTAGATTTTAGGGATGTGAGATAATTCTCCAATAATGATGTATCTTCAACATTTAAATCGAGTTCAGTGGCCGACTTCCACCCTTGAGTCTAGTAAGTTGTGGAGGCCTGGTCGGCAAAGGAGTTTAATGTATCAAGGCCTTTTATTCTTAAAGTATGAGTAAGATGATCTGAAATAAGGTGCTTCCCTTCGCTGCCCATCCATGGGTCTGATCCTAGTCTTACTCGAAGCCCATTCCCCACTTTCCAAGCAAGTCCATCCCCGATAACAAGAAAGGATTTTATGACAACCTTCCAAATCACTAAGACTCCTCTCAAATGTTTCTGAGCCCATCTGATCCACGTCTCCACTGAGTCTAGTTTAATGTACTTTTTTATAACTACCTTTATCCAAAGGCTGTTTGTAGTTAGCATACGCCATCCCCCTTTTGCATCCAAAGATTTTGAGAAAACAGGTATATTTTTTAGGCCACATCCACCTAGATCCTTTGGGTCTGCAATCTTTTCCATCTAACCCAAGGTGTCACCTGTGAATCTTTCTTTCCACTCCACAAAAATCTGAAAGAGATCTTTCTAGCTGCCTCCAAAGTTCCTTTTGGGATCCAAAATAGAGACATCAAAAAATCTGGGATAGCTTCCAAGACTGATTGAACTAGGACTAGTCTACCAACATTGGAAAGCCATTTATGGCTCCAGGATAAAAGTCTTTTTTCCAGTTTTTTAAGTAGCCAAGTCCAATCCTCCTTCCTATAATCATTTGGTTTTAAAACAAAGCCCAAGTACTTCAGTCCTTCATCTATAGTTTTCTCTTCAAAGGAAAAAAACTGTCGAAAACATCCTTTTTCATTTTCTGAGAGGCAAAAGGATGTAAGGGTGGACTTCCCTTCATTAATGAACATTCCAGTAGATTTGGAGAAAATTGTTATAGGTTTTTTTTTAAATCTTGGCCTCCCCTTTTGTCCCTGAGGTGAATATAAGAATATCGTCCACAAAGAGAAGGTGTGTGATTTGAAGAGTAGTGGATATATTAATGCCCGGGAAGGACCCTGAACACTTTTCTGCTGCAAGAGCCCTGTTAAGTCCTTCAACTACAAGAAGAAAAAGTAGTGGGGAAAGGGGGAATCCATGTCTTAAGCCCCTTTCGGATCTAAAAAAAGGCATTGTCGAGTTGTTTATGAGCACTGAGAAAGAAACAGTTGAAATGCAACACATAATCCATGTAATGAAAGGGACTGTGAAGCCTACATGAGTTAAGAGGAGTTGCATGTAGAGCCAACTTACTCTATCATAGGCTTTGGAGAGGTCTATTTTCAGCACCACACTTTTTAACTTTCTGGTCTTTATGTTGTGCCACCCCTATCGCTTCATCGATCTATCTTCCTTCCAGAAAACCGAACTTTCGAGTGATATTTTGTCGGAGAGGATTCTTTTTAATCTTCTTGCTAAGACTTTGGACATGATCTTGTAGATACAACTGCACAGTTAAATAGGCCTGAAGTCATCCAATGAGTTCGGATTATCTTTTTTAGGTATAAGGGTTGTAAAGGTAGAGTTATCTCTTCAACTAATCTTAGAATATCATGTTCAAGAAGATCAAAGAAACCTAGGAAGAACTCAATAGTCCATCCATCACGCCCTGGGATTTTGTCCTTTTGAAAAATGTTCATTACTTCTTTTAAATCTTCTACAATTACCTTCTCCATAAGCATTATGTTATCCTCCTCGTTTGCAAATCCAGGGAAGTACTGTGTCATTCAGATCACTTCTTCAATAGTGGCTTTGTTTTCTACTTTGTAGAGTTCCTGGAAGTAGTTTTTTTCGATTCTTGACATTCCTTCAAATCTATGTTCCTGCGTTCCATCTTGAGTTTTAAGTTTCCATATAGTGTTAGAGCATTTCCTGCCCTTTGCATAAGCTTGAAATTTTTTTGTGTTCTCATCTCCACTTTTCAACCAAATGGCTCTGCTCTTCAATCTCCACGTTTCTTCTTTTTCCTTAATTAGTTTGATCCTCCTTTCTTCCAATTTGAGCATATTTATTTTAGCTTCTGACGTAGAAAAACCACCACCTTATTCCCTCCGATAAAAAAATTAGTTGTAATTTCAGTTCTTTTAGTTCCAAGTCCTCCTTAAGTGCTTTCTGATAGGCCCAACTCTTAGTTTTTTCTTTGAGTCTTTGGAGGTTTTTGACAAAGTCTAACCCAACCGTGGAGTTTCTTTTTGGGTTAAAGGTTATCTAATTTTCCTTGACCAATTTTAAGAAAGTTTCATCGTTGAGCCAAGGTCTGTTGAATTTGAAAGGGATGTGTGGCTTGTTCGCCCCTTTTCTTAATTCAAAAAATATTGGATAATGATCTGAGATTCCTCCATGTCCAATCCACTGCTTCATTTGAAAGGATTTTTCTAGTAGAGTATCGTTTATCAAGAAACAATCCAATCTTTTGGCTACACTAGCTTCTCCCACTTTGTTATTTCTCTAGGTGGGTTTGAGTTTAACCGACTCAATATCCAGAAAGTTGTACTCTACCAACTTTTGTGTGCAGAAACTAGTTAAAGGATCCGATCTCGCATGAGTACCCCAAACTTCTGAAAAACCCAAGGAGAAGTTTAAATCCCCTGCCAATATTACAAGTTTTTATTTTAAGAAATATTTGGAGAAGTCTTTGTCCCAATAGGGGCCTCTGTTATGACAGGGTCCATAAATGTTAATAATGTTGAGAGGTTCTTCCAAATCCATCGAGATGACTGTTATACCAAGTCCAGAGTCAAAACTCCATGAGTTGATGAATTTTATAGAGTTCCATACAATAACCAGTCCTCCTGACCTTCCAATAGAGTCCAAAGTAATGAACTTCCAGTCTGGGAGTAAGGAGGAGAGTCTAGTAAAAACTTCATCTCCTTCCCCTAAAGTTTCCTGTAGGAGAAGAACATCCAGATGTTTTGCAAGAATCATCATTTTAAGGGTTGGTCTTTTGTAGGGGATAGCCAATCCCCTGCAGTTAAAAGAACAACATTTCATCAAGGCCCCTTTCCCAGGGCTAGCCTTGCTCTAGGCACCCTTTCTATAGAGACCTGTTTTCGTGGCAGAAGGTCGATCTTAGATTTCTTCTGTGCCTTCGATATGAAATATTTTCTCCCTCTTCTAATTTTCTTTGTTGGGAGCTGATCCAAGGCTAAGCCCCCCGATAGATATTTTCTCAGAGATATTAAGAAGTAACGCCTGGTGGAAGTGGCGAAAGAGGATGAAGAAGTGTCCTCTTCGACAGGTGCAAAAGGCAGAACCAAGAGAGGAATGAATGAGGAGGATACTAGAGTGGTCGTAGGGTAGGGATGGAGGAGGGGAGACAATGAGGGTGTGGGGAGGAATATTGAGAGGGAAGGGAGGGGGGAACTCAACCACTCTATACCATTTATAGATAAATTGTTTATTAAAACAGTAATAGAGGGAGCAGGGTTAGAGGAGGTACCCATTGCAGATAAAGAGGATGTTCCTTTCATGACCGGGCTTCGCTGATAAGGTCATAATGGTACAATCCCTGAGCATGGAATGACTCTCTCCACAGACACATCCTCTGAAATGAGATCTGTTTGACAACCATGGTCCCTCTAAGAGTCAGCGGAGGAGGGCACAACATAATAAGTTTTTTGTGAAATTTCTTTGCCCCCATTGTAAGTTGTTCCTTTGGTTCTTAATGGAAGATTACAACTCTTAATTAGGTGGCCATACTGATGACACCTTCTACACTTGAAAGGGATATTTTCGTAGTCCAATTTCTGAGTATAATTGTAGCCTCCCCAGCTAAGATCAAACTCTTCACCGAGACCTTCCCTGATGTTTAGATTTACCAAAATTCTTGCTACCTTCCTTTTTTTTTATTCTTCTAAGGTCATGTCCGCATCCAAGAAGTCTCCTAAGAAGTTTCCAATTTTTTTGAAATGCTCGAAGGTCCAAAGATGGAAAGGAAGCGTTGGTAGTCTTACCCAAACCAGAATTTTATCAAGTCGTTTTGTTCTTGCATCAAAGAGCAAACTCCAGGGTTTGAGAAGAAGAGGAGAGTTGTTAATTCTCCAGGCTCTGCCCAATGCCCACTTGGAGTGCTCAAATTTTTGGAAGGTGAAGGTGTACCAATTCCTGTTTAACTCCACAAGCTCCGGGAGATATCTAAGGTCATCCTTCCAAGTATTTTGCATCCAATCGCGAATAGTTCTGACTGCAAATATTCTGCCACTGACATGACCTACTAGCATTTGATTATCCATGAGGGCTACCTGGATGATCTCGATGTCTTCTTCGAGTGCCAAGTTCCCAATCCTTCCTTTTGATTTTAGTCTTTTCCTTTTAAGCCTGGATCATTCTTCCCTTGATCGTGTGCCACTGTGAGCTGTTCTGTCGTCTAATTAGACGTGAGGCTTCCTTAAACTTTCTCGGGATAAAGGTGTCCAGTCGCATCCTCTATGCTTATTAACTTCTAACATGGCTGATATGCATCCCTTGTTGGAGGGTAAGGGTGTAGTTACTCCTTGACCCTTTTCTATGTAAACCGGTGAACCCACATCAATTCTAGAGGGAAGGGTGTCGCAAGGATACGTCAAGGGAGAGTGTATTAGTACCCCTTTGGCTTGGCTAAACTATTCTAAATCTGCTGCGTGATGCGAACTGAGAGGGGGTAAATAGCCGACCAAAGTGTTGTTTTTCCCCGACAACCAAGGTTCGATGAAATATCCAAAATGAAGGTTGTTGAGCAGAGGGGGATGGGAAAGGGATTTTGGATCAAGTGGAGGAGAAAAAGGATCAAGCAAGGAAGAAAATCTCACCCCTACCAATTGTGCAGTAAAACCTCCACCTGTCAACTCCTCAGGTGCCACGACATCCAACAAGGCTGGCTTCTTGTTGGTGCTGGAAGCCAACACAGAAAGCGGGAGGGAGGCATCCATGGTAAGGGTGTCAGGTAAAAATCCGGGAAAAGTCTACATGGTAACAGAATGGGAGAAATATAGTCAGGAAGCTGAAAAGAAGGGGGAGAATAACCTAACCTCAAGCCGGAGGTAAATGAACATTCATAAACCGCAGAACGGTGCGAAGAAAATGCTCCATAACCGTAGACCACTCATTTGAATTTAGAGCTGTCATATAATTAGAAGAAAATGATCTACCACAAAGTGGTCTTCGTATGATTTTTAACACACACATATATATATATAATGTTAGATTAGTTTGTATGGTTGTTATATATACATTTGATCAATATTAATATAATTCCTATTTACTTTTATTTAGTGTATATATATAGAGAGAGAGATTAAATAAAAGTAAATAAGAATTATATTAATATTGATCAAATGTATATAAATGTCTTTGGTGGTTTAAATATCAAAAAATGTCCAAATTGTTTATTGAAACCAAGAGATGAAAAGTATGTAAGCCTTTCTTAATGGAAATCATTCTAAAATTTGAAAATAAACAATCTTAAAACCTTAAGTCTAATTGACCAATAGTCTAAAATGACACTTCTCAAATTCCCTATGACCTGGACACACAAAACATGGAGTAAGATTGTATATAAAAAACTGAAAATCATACTATCCCATTGCATGAGGAAAGAGATGAGATGAGCATTTTGAGTGTCTAGAGTCTTGATATGGTGCTTCAAGTAGTTGAAATCTTTGTCTTTGGGAATCATTACTAGAAAGCCACCATTGTTTTAGTGTGCCAGTAAACCTCTAAGGTCATTGTTTTGATGTGCGAGTAAGTCCTGTAAAATTTGTAATTGGAGGTCCTCTCCTGGTAAAACTCTTGTGATGCTATGGTTACCTTAATTGTTCTTGAAGAGATGGAAGGGGAGGGATGAGGTTTCCGGCCTGGGGAGCCATGACAAAATATGCATGAGGAAAATAAGTAGAATTCACAAAAAAAAAAAAACAATTAAGAACTAGCACATACCACAACAAAGAGTAGAAAGAAATCAAAAAAGGTTCCATTGTCATTCCCAACCAATCTAACCTTTCCTTGACCATAATACCCATTAACATGGAGTGCACCCTCTCTTCATTGCAACTCATGACCATAAATACAAACATTATGCAGAGTGGTGGGCAAGATGCCCGAAGGCTAAGAGCCATCATCATCAACAACTAAAGTGTCTCTATTACCTTGATCGTCCTCCATGCCCAATTGAAATACACATCAATTGCAAGGGTGCTTGCACCAACACATAAAACTTTGAACTTAGAGCGCCCAATATACTTAATACTATCGTTACATACAAATAAAAAATACACAAAATGTGAATTTGAATATATATATATATATATATATATATATANTTCCTATTTGAAAAAAAAAAAAAAAATTAAAATATAAGTTGAGATGGATCTATATTCTTATTTATATTCAATGAACTCAATATATGAGTTGAGACTATACTTTATCACTATACAAGAGCACATATATAGAGGAATTCAAAAGAGAGATTCCAAATTCACAAAAGCATATCTATAAAGGAATTCAAAAAGAGAGATTTCAAATTCATTCAAATGAGATGATTCCAAAATTGTAACAATCCAAATTGATTAATTTTTATATAGTTTTTAATTTAAATTTAATTAATTATTAAAATATATTAAATGAGCCTTTTATTATTGTATTATTAAAAGGTGGGTGAAGTAATTAATGGGAGGATAAGGTTGTTGGGAAATTATTGAGGGGGATTTGAGGGAGGAGGATAAGAAAGAGAGGAGGGGACTAGAGGACAGGGTCTCTTTTTTGCATTGGAAATTTCAACAAGAGGTGAAGGAGGAGGAGGAAAATTGGGAAAATAATGCATTTTGGAAACTCTCATAGGGCATTGTTGTTGCTGGACATTTTGGGCTCGGGGGCCAGGAAACTGCATGGATTCCTGGAGATACCTGGAGCTAGGGAGCCGAAGAGGCTATTCCTAGTTGGCTGAGAGGTTAATATTCAGTTGGGAAGTTTGGGCAAGTTCAAAAACAAGAGAACCAGGGACTAAATCAACTAATATACAAGTAGAGGTACTTATTTTGTGCATTTTATGCTATTATTATGTTATTGTTGATTACTATGTTGCTATAAATAAAATCATGAAAGGAATACCTTGAACTAAATTGAATTTATTTATGCAAGATGAATAGATTTTTATTTTATTTTTAGACTTTGTATGAAAGTCCTTACATATATGGTATCAAAGCTCAGTTTCAAAACTGAAACTTAGGCTTCACCACCCAAAGCATTGGGATTTTGTCTTTATACCAACATGGTGTGCAACCTCTTCATCTGCAATCCAATTTAGGCTGTTACAACTACTTCTTTCCTATCCACTGATATTTTACTTATAGCGGGACTAGTGGTACCACCAGCCCTGAACTCAAACATGGGAGTGTAGAACTATTCGAGCATTCCATGTATTTGTCCCAAAACTTCTATAGTTGTTAATCTCGTGTAGCAGTTTGGATACCTGACCATTCCAAGTTAGTTCTAAACACCAGGCCTTTTATTTCATTAGAAGCTGCATTGTTGGAGGTCCTTGAGCCTTTTGAGTCATGCCGGTGGAATAAAATGATCCAGGATGTTATTTCCAAGATCACAACGATTCCACCTAGTGTAGAAATCACTATGATATAAGCCTGCTTCCACTTGTTCTCAGGTTGCAGAATATCAAATCCTTTGAACATATTCAGTATGTTTAAAACAATGACTGTGTAACCAAGGTTGTGATGATATATATTCCAATACTTTCAAAACTCGTGCTCTTTCTTTGGCCTCAGAAGCAATACAAAGACCTGCAATGTTCTGAATACAAAAATTGCAATTATGATGCTTCGATGTTGGCTATACACAACTCTTTTAGAATAACTCCCCAGCTTAAGGCTAGTGGCCCAACGAGCCACACCGAGAGCATAGCCAACAGTCTGACAAAAGGCTTGCAGGTAAAACCAGGCAGGATCTGCAGATTCAAATTGTCGCGGATACCTAGCAAACATTCTCCCAATTGGAAGAAATATGCCCCAACCAACTGCATTCAATATCCCATGTCTAATTTTCAGATCATGATGTGGAGTTCTTGTAGATGTGGTAGCTACTCCAGACTTAAGATCTATGGTACCCACTCCAGAAGGCGTGAGCCTAAGGAACCAAGCCTTTGACTTTCTTGTCGGTATTCCACACATGATTCACAGTCTTCTTATTGTTCTTCAACATTCAAGTAGTGAATATGGTGATCTGGTTATTTTTGAACTCCACGGCCTTGTCCTCCACCGTGAAATCGATCTTCGAGGGCTCCAGAGGAGCACTCTTGTTGGAATCCGTGACATTGTACGTCTGGATGAGGAGTGTGTTGTTGGAGTTATTTAACACAATCAGGGATCAAGTCCCGCCCATCATGGATGCATCCGAGTTGAATCCCCAGGCGACCCAGCCTCCCAAGGCATCCGACCGAGCCGTGAAGGCCATGCAGATGGATCCATTTCCAGGCTCGTACGTCGAGGCAAAATTAGCATTCAACTGCTGAAGTGACTAGAAGCTGCTGAACAAACTATTGCTCATGAAGGAGCTTGTGCATGTCTGCGCTCATGATAGGTACCAGACATTGCAGAGAAAAAAAAAACCAGAAAGAACAAAAGCGTGAGTGATTTCTCCATGGGAATAGATATCAGTACCAAAACCGTTGAATTATCAACCTTAAACCAGTCTGAATGAAAAAATTTCGTAACGCCTGTTCAGTTTAATAGTCTCTCTAATATTCACCTAATCATCCACAGACCATAAGTCGAAGAAACACGTGTTGGTGTGAGCACTGGGATTTGAACTTGGCTCTCACTCGCTCTCTTCACATGGTAAATATGAGAAGATTATGATGTGTACTCCCTCATCCCCACCTTGTTCCTGTGGCTCTTTCTTTTTTCCACGTGATCCAGGTGGATATCGGTGGCCACCTATCTTTTCCAACTTGTTCAAAACAATTTTCTGGTAATTTTGACAATTTACTATTTTTAATAGTTTTGACTTCCGGGGTTATTTTGAGGCCTAAATGAATGTTTTTCAAGATAGATTTTCTTAATGATAGTCAAAGGCATTATTGATCCCCCAAAATGAATCTCCTCGACGATACCTTTCCAACGGGCTATCACACGCCTAAAATGAAGATCGTATGTAAAAGTTACGACCCTGAGAAGTTGATGTACTAACTTACCCAAATGGGGCCCACATGACTTTTGGCATTTCATCTCCTAGGGTTAGGTTTTTGGATGTCAAGGGTTTTTGGAATTCCGGTTTATTGTAAAATTTCCTTCAGAGCCTCATTTTAATCATCTTTTTGCAAATGTGAGTAGCCGTCACATCTCTTCTCAGAGATAAGCTGCCACCATTCGAGCGAGTCTTTCACTCTGTATTTTTATAGTCTCTATGCATTTCTTTCATTAATAGAAATCGTGTATTATTGTATATTTGTGTTTATGGTTGCATCTTTGATACATTTCTGTTATATTATTGAATATATGTGATATCCCTGTGCATTTCTCTATTATAGCTCTGCTCTCATTTCGTGCCGAAAATAATCCAGATCACCACCATCGCGGAACCTTCTCACTTCCTCTTCCTCAAATCTGCTTTGCTTCGACTTTGCTCTCGTTTTATTTTGTTTCCAAAATATTCCGTGAAGGGTTTACTTCCATGAGGAAGAAGCCTGGCGGGCATCGTTGTTGTAGAGAAGAACTAGAAGGATTTACTCCCGTGAGAAAGGAGCCTGACGACCATGGTTGTTGTAGAGGAAGAGGCAGTTGAGAGGATTATTGCATGTTGCGTGAGTAAGAAGGGATGTGGTAGGGTTTGAGAGAGGGAGGGGGGAACGTGGGCCTCACCCAACCTTATTTAAGAATTTGTTTTCCCTCTTATAATATAAATATAAAAATATTGGGCTTTTGTCCCAATCTCCAAGTATATTAAACTCGGGCCCATATACAAGTCCAATCACTGTGACTAATAGCCAAACAAACAACTACCAATGTAACACCCTGTTTCCCCCAAATTTGTAATTAATCCTAATACAGGAATTACCATGCTAAAGCATGATGAAAATATGAATGTATGATGTGAAGGGACCTTATGAAGAAGGTCGATAAATGTAAATAGCATTATAAATTTATATTACATGACTGTTGAGAGGGGATGTGCAGAAAAAGAGACCACAATGGCGGTGGAAGGCACCTGAAAAGGTGGCGTTAACTTCAACCGAGAATTTAATACCGTATTTGGAATCCACTGGCCCTGAGAACCAAAAGCGGCTCGCTGGCCCTGAAAATTAATGGCTCGCAGACTGGTAGGCAGATGGCTTGATGAGGGATGGGATGGTGAACCGCCCATCCGTAGAGCCGTCAGGCCTAATCAGTGCGAGGGAAATCGCGCCACATGAAACCTCATGAGAGGATAAGGCGTATGGAAGAGGCGATTGAGAGGGAAGACACGAGGGGAACTCTGGCATTACGCAGAGTGAGTGATATCAGAGAGGAAGGATTGCAACCTTCGCTCCTGGTCACTGGCAGACAGAGAGATGCAGTCTCAGAACATCGTGGTCTCAGCTCGGGGGTGGCTAGTGGTAAATCCTTTGGGAGTCGCTGAGCCTACGGTTGGGTGGAAACGAGCACCCCTCTCAGCAATTGCACCCATTTCTGAAGTCACTTCTGATAAGTGTTTTGTTCACATATTGCCTCTTGAAATTCATAGAATGATACATATATGTATATGCTCATAAGACCTGTGAAATTGTAAATGCTTCCTGTGTAAGAATGTCTGTGCAGTGTTTTTGATAATGATTAATAGGCATATGCTGATAATAGAGGAGGCCATGCATGACTTACGTTGATAAACTGAATCTATTTATGCCTAGGCTGAACGATGTTAGGTTTTCAGCCAGTTCTCGGGAAATTGTTTCCCTTCATCCATATCCAGGAAATCCCCGGAACAGATCTCTTCACAGAGATTTCCTCCCTAGAAAGGTTCGCAAAGGACCCAGAAAAGGGACTTGAACACAAAAGTCTTAACAACCCTGTATAAAGAGGAACGACCCTCTTAAATCCCGAAGTAGCAGCTTAGGGATAAGTATTAATCAATGGACGAGATCATATCAGAGAGTCTGCGGTCATTCATGATCATTGAATCGAGAGAATAAACGAGGGCGTTAAGTGCCATAAACCCTCTTTCCTCTATCTTCGTGAATAGAGAGGAAATCTGAATCGTAGATGCCCAGGCTCCGTGAGAGCATCTGGACCGTTGATTTTTCCACGTCCAAAGAGTAGTAGAAAAGGGCGCGACATCGGGACCGATCTGAATCGTCAGATCTGAGCTAGGAATCCCGATAGTCGTTAGATTTTTAGGGAGATAGACGAGGGTTAAGCCTCGTGAATAGGGGAAAAATGGATCAGAGCCGTCCATCCGAGGAGGACAGGTTGCGGAGATCCAGGGATCTCGTGAGCTCGGAGGTTCGCGGGGTAGGAGTCCAAAATTTGGATGCTCCAAGTTGCAAGTGGCGAAGCCACGAGAGGATCTGAGCCGTCCATAGTTGAGGACGCGTGTCAGGAGATCCAAAAAAGTCGAACATCGAAAGATCGGGGTTTGCGAGAGCAATGAAATCTTGCCGCTTGGAATCACGATTCGCGATATCCCGATGAGCTCTTAGCTGTCCATTATTTGGGACATGTGTCAGGAGATCCCGAAAGTCGGGGATCGGGGAATCAGAGTATCCGAGCACAAATAAATCTTGTCATACGGAATCACGATCCGCGATTTACCGACAAGATCAGAACCGTCCATTAGGTGGAACACGTGTCAACAGATCCCGGAGAATCGGAGTTTTCGAAGGTGTGAAACCCTTGCAGTTGGGAATCGTGATACGGGAAATCCTAACAAGGATCTGGACCGTCGTTTGGTAGAGGACACGTGGTGGAGATCAAGCACCATCGGCGTTTGGCGCATCGGGAAATCGACATTTCCAGGGACAATAGGAAGGGGAAGTCCCAGGTGAAAAGCTCGACATAATTCGAGCCGTCCGTTCAGAGGGACAAGTGTCGAAGATCTGACGAGAGTCGGAAAATCGGGGAATCGGCATTCCTGAGGTCAAATGAACTAGGACATCGAAAGTACCGAAACCCTGAGAGTAAATCGGGACCGCCCAATTGAGGAGGATGCGTGGCAATCATCAGTGCCCTTGGGGAAAAACCTGGATGAAAGGATATGACTGCGGTCATATAGACGGAGGTCGTTTGGACCAAAAAGGTCTAGTCCAGGGGACTAGCAGAAGTTGACGTCATATCGGGAATTCCAAGGACCAAATGTTTACGTATTTCAATGTTGTGATATTCGAAACCCCAATGGACGGGAGAGATTCTTTCAGAGGATCTCCGAGTCTGTCCTGACCGTTAGATGTGGAAACAAGACGTCAATTTAAGCCAAGACGTGAATATGCTTTAGGATAAGCGGCGAGCAAATCTGGACGGCCAGAGTCCACGTGTCCAGATCTACGACTGAGGTTCCATTCCATAGCCCCCTTACTGTTTTGCCTTTAGCGGTAGGGGGGGGTTCAGAATTGGACGCGCAACTCTCTAACGGCTGAGATTAAATCCTCATGATCAACGGTGCTCAGGTGGATTCCGGACCCCCCTTGCCATTCTATATTTAGTGGGAGGGGGGGGTCCGGAATAGTGTGGTGTGTGAAGTGGGACCCCTTCCCTGTCATGACGTCCACCGTGTCACGATTTCCTCTCGCCACATGTATTACATCTAACCGCGCGATGGGGCTTGTTCCCATTGGCGAATCCTCTACCCCTGTTGAGGTTTGTTCCTATTGGCCATTCACTGACCCCATAGGGATTCATCCCTATTGATCGCTCACTAGCACTGTCAGGGTTTGACGGTTGCAGAATAGAATGCTTGGGTCTTGTTGTAGCACCGAAGCGCGAAATATAAAGGACGCTGCGTTCAAATGGAACAGTGAACATAACCCGCAATCGCATGAGAACGGAGAAGAAGAAAGAGAGAACCAGTTTGCGTTGGGTCTCCATGGTTATTTAAGGGCTCAAGTCCGTCAGAGGACCGGAAAATTTTGATTTAGGTAGTGGGTATGTTACAAAGTGGTATCAGAGCATGGTTACAACACTTGGCCTGCTTGGGCTCAGGCACGAGCCGTGCCAGGAGATCATGTTATCTGTGTTTCTCTTTAAGGAGAGGGACTGCATAATGAAACTATAATTTGAAAATTTCTTTAACCCCTCTGTTAAAATGGTAACTACTCTCAAAGGAGTAGGGGTGCACTGATCATTATTACTGATAAGATCTGAGTGCAAATAACGTAGGTGGAATAAATTGTGCTATGAAGCTGCACGAGCCGGACAAGGGACATGAACTGAGTTGTTATGTTTTAGTATAACGATGATCACCTACTAAAACAGGTAGAGTCTCCTGCGATTAAGATGGTTGGTTAGATAAGGATTAAGACCCAAATGAAGAAACCCTTCATGATTTGGGAAATCTGGTAAGGACTGGTAGGATCCTTAGAAAGTTATGATTTCTACATTATTAAGAGACTAAACCCTTAGCGTACAATTCCTCATGATTGAGAGGATTGGTGAAAATACGTAGGGTCATATTTACCTGAACTATAATGGTTAGAATCGACCATGAGGATAACCTGTTTAAGGAGTCCTTTGGGGCTATTGTTAATTCCCAAGAGTGACCCTTGTTGGTCATTTTCGTAAAGAGAGGGTAACACCCGTATGAGTTGGACTATGAGACTAGTCCGGTAGGAATCCTAATAAGCTCAGGAGGATTAGTATCCGTTAGATTGGAATCAACGAGAGCCATTGATCTAGAGCTTCGAGGTTTTGTCTATGGGGAAAATGGAAGCGTAGACTTCCCAAGGTCGCGCCAGGTAAATCCCCAAATTAATCAGGACCGTTGATTGCCGGGGAGATCTGGACCATGGGATCCAGATTGTCGGGCCCACATAGAATAGAAGTTTGGGAAACGGTGGAGCGTTGTCCACGGATTCACCGAAGCACGGGATCCTGACGCATGTCTGAGAATTGACCCCAGATTCCAAGCGAAGGGTCATGTAGATGAAAGAGCCAAGAAAACCTTAGCCTTGGTCTTTCGGGTTTTCGGATTTCAGGAGTCAGGGAAAACAAAATTCCTTGCAACGGGAATTCTGAAATCATGAAATGCGAAGCGCCCTTTTTAATTTGGATCATGGTCACCGCCAGTGGTCACGTGAGGAAAGGGTGTAAGCCAGTATAATGAGTAGTGCATGAGTTTAATTCACTGAGGAGCTTCCTATTAAGAAGCTTGATACTCATACCAGTAAGGTATGAATGATATATAAAATGTGCAAGTAATGCACATGTATGATGTAAGAGTATAAGTATACTAAAGGCCCAACATGATGGCCCTGATGAGTGAAACATGAGGCAAGACTCACACTTGCCAAAA
>ML787451.1:658837-675269 GCA_009831015.1 Picea engelmannii | reverse complement strand
TAATGTGCTTGTTGTCCAGGAATTATTGAAGGAAGATGAAAAAGATCAAGACGTCGGAAGTGGCCGAATAAGAAAGGCATGGCATGTGTTTTGAGAAAGAACACCGAGGACGGTGTTCCTTTAAGGGGGAGGGAATTGTAACACCCTTTTTCCCCCAAATTTGTAATTAATCTTAATACAGGAATTACCATGCTAAAGCATGATGAAAATATGAATGTATGATGTGAAGGGACCTTATGAAGAAGGTCGATAAATGTAAATAGAATTATGAATTTATATTACAGGACTGCTGAGAGGGGATGTGCAGAAAAAGAGACCATGATGGCGGTGGAAGACACCTGAAAAGGTGGCGTTAACTTCCACCGAGAATTTAATACCGTATTTGGACTCCACTGGCCCAGAGAACCAAAAGTGGCTCGCTGGCCCTGAAAATTAATGGCTCGCAGACTGGTAGGCGAATGGCTTGATGAGGGATGGGATGGTGAACCGCCCATCCGTAGAGTCGTCAGGCCTGATCAGTGCGAGGGAAATCGCGCCACACACAACCTCATGAGATGATAAGGCGTATGGCAGAGGCGATTGAGAGGGAAGACACGAGGGGAACTCTGGCATTACGCAGAGTGAGTGATAGCAAAGAGGAAGGATTGCAACCTTTGCTCCTGGTCACTGGCAGACAGAGAGATGCAGTCTCAGAACATCGTGGTCTCAGCTTGGGGGTGGCTAGTGGTAAATCCTTTGGGAGTCGCTGAGCCTACGGTTGGGTGGAAATGAGCACCCCTCTCAGCAGTTGCACCCATTTCTGAAGTCACTTCTGATAAGTGTTTTGTTCACATATTGCCTCTTGAAATTCATAGAATGATACATATATGTATATGCTCATAAGACCTGTGAAATTGTAAATGCTTCCTGTGTAAGAATGTTTGTGCAGTGTTTTTGATAATGATTAATAGGCATATGCTGATAATAGAGGAGGCCATGCATGACTTACGTTGATAAACTGAATCTATTTATGCCTAGGCTGAACGATGTTAGGTTTTCAGCCAGTTCTCGGGAAATTGTTTCCCTTCATCCATATCCAGGAAAGCCCCAGAACAGATCTCTTCATAGAGATTTCCTCCCTAGAAAGGTTTGCAAAGGACCCAGAAAAGGGACTTGAACGCACAAGTCTTAACAACCCTGTATAAAGAGGAACGACCCTCTTAAATCCCGAAGTAGCAGCTTAGGGATAAGTATTAATCAATGGACGAGATCCTGTTGGAGAGTCTGCGGTCATTCACGATCATTGAATCGAGAGAATAAATGAGGGCGTTAAGTGCCATAAACCCTCTTTCCTCTATCTTCGTGAATAGAGAGGAAATCTAAAACGAAGACCCCCAGGTTCCATGAGAGCATCTGGACCGTTGATTTTTCCACGTCCAAAGAGTAGTAGAAAAGGGCGCGACATTGGGACCGATATGAATCGTCAGATATGAACTAGGAATCCCGACAGTCGTTATATTTTTAGGGATATAGACGAGGGTTAAGCCTCATGAATAGGGGAAAAACGGATCAGAGTCGTCCATCCGAGGAGGACAGGTGGTGGAGATCCAAGGATCTCGTGAGCTTGGAGGTTCGCGGGGTAGGAGTCCAAAAGTTGGATGCTCCAATTCGCGAGTGGCGAAGCCACGAGAGGATCTGAGCCGTCCATAGTTGAGGACGCGTGTCAGGAGATCCAAAGAAGTCGAACATCGGAAGATCGGGGTTTGCGAGAGCAAAGAAATCTTGTCGCTTGGAATTGCGATCCACGATATCTCGATGAGCTCTGAGCCATCCATTATTTGGGACACGTGTCAGGAGATCCCGGAAGTTGGGGATCGGGGAATCGGAGTATCCGAGCACAAAGAAATCTTGTCATACGGAATCGCGATCCGCGATTTACCAACAAGATCAGAACCGTCCATTAGGTGGAACATGTGTCAACAGATCCCGGAGAATCAGAGTTTCCGAAGGTGTGAAACCCTTGCAGTTGGGAATCGCCATACGCAAAATCCCGACAAGGATCTGGACCGTCCGTTGGCAGAGGACACGTGGCGGAGATCAAGCGCCATCGGCGTTTGGCGCATCGGGAAATCAACATTTCCAGGGACAAGAGGACGGGGAAGTCCCAGGTGAAAACCTTGACATAATCTGAGCCGTCCGTTCAGAGGGACAGGTGTCGAAGATCTGACGAGAGTCGAAAAATCGGGGAATCGATATTCCTGAGGTCGAAGGAACCAGGACATTGAAAGTCCTGAAACCCCGAGAGTAAATTGGGACTGCCCAATTGAGGAGGACGCGTGGCAATCATCAGCTCCCTTGGTGAAAAACCCCAATGAAAGGATATGACTGCGGTCATATAGAGGGAGGTCGTATGGACCAAAAAGGTCTAGTCCAGGGGACTAGCGGAAGCTGACGTCATATCGGGAATTCCGAGGACCAAATGTTTATGTATTTCAATGTTGTGATATTCAAAACCCCGATGGACGGGAGAGATTCTTTCGGAGGATCTCTGAGTCTGTCCTGACCGTTAGATGTGGAAACAAGAAGTCAACTTAAGCCAAGACGTGAATATGCTTTAGGATAAGTCGCGAGCAGATCTGGATGGCCAGATTCCACGCGTCCAGATCTACGAATGAGGTTCCATTCCGGAGCCCCCTTACTGTTTTGCCTTTAGCGGTAGGGGGGGCGTCCGTAATTGGACACACAACTCTCTAACGGCTGAGATTAAATCCTCATGATCAATGGCGCTCAGGTGGATTCTGGACCCCCCTTGCCATTCTATCTTTAGTGGGGGGGGGGTCCGGAATAGTGTGGCGTGTGAAGTGGGACCCCTTCCCTGTCATGACATCCACCATGTCACGATTTCCTCTCACCACCTGTATTACATGTAACCGCACGACGGGGCTTGTTCCCATTGGCGGATCCTCTACCCTTGTTGAGGTTTGTTCCTATTGGCCATTCGTTGACCCCATAGGGATTCATCCCTATTGATCGCTCGCTAGCACTGTCAGGGTTCGGTGGTTGCAGAATAGAATGCTTGGGTCTTGCTGTAGCGTCGAAGCACGAAATATAAAGGACGCTGCGTTCAAATGGAACAGTGAACATAACCCGCGATCGCATGAGAATGGAGAAGAAGAAAGAGAGAACCAGTTTGTGTTGGGTCTCCATGGTTATTTAAGGGCTCGAGTCCGTCAGAGGATGGGAAAAAATTGATTTAGGTAGTGGGTATGTTACAACCAACATCAAGATTTAAGACAAGCACCAAGTGCCAAGGAGACAAACCATGAGTTACATAGTGTGCTCAAGGCCCAATCTCCAAGTTAATCCCCGAGCTACCAAGATTTTAAACCAAGTTCAAGTCATAATGCCACCGTGATGCAGGAGCATCGCTATCAAATCAAATCAAAGTGGACGTGGAAGTGAAGTTGATACATCAACACATTGAAATATTCAAACCGACTCTTAACTAGATTGGTATCGGTGTGGAGATTTTTTTGAATCTCTCGTTAATTAATTAGATGTATGTAAAGTCAGGCCACTAGTTTGAACTGACGGATCATTGCAAATACTTACACGACTGTAATACATTACAGGTGTAGGATATTAGCCCATATTAGTCATTAGGTTGCATTAATTAAGCTGAGTAGGTAACTGCTAGAGTAGAAGGTGATATATTTTAGATAGGGCGAAGAAGAGAAAAGAAGGCTCTGGGTCATTAGCCAAGTTTTCATGGTAGTGTTTGTAAGAGACAGAAGTTGTAACCATGTTTTTGGAATGAATAGAAAATAAGAGAATTTATCCAATTGTACAGTGTTGATACTGCTTTAAAATTTTACTTTTGTTATGTGTTTTGTGGATGTATGATGTTCATGATGAAGGAATGAATTTATGAATAATTGAATAAGTTTCAAGTGTTTCTCTTCTATAAGCTATGCAAGGAGTGCATACCAAACGCAAGGAGTGCATGTGAGAGAGTCTTTTTTGGGAAGCTCAGGAGAGATAGCGTGAAACTTTTGTATGATGTATGATGTTCATGATGAAGAAATATATTTATAAATAGTTGAATAAGTTTCAAGTGTTTCTCTTTTGTAAGTTATGCAAGGAGTGCATACCGAACGCAAGGAGTGCGTTTTGAATCGAAGCTCAGGAGAGATAGCGTGGAACTTTTGTATGCATAGTGTGTATATTAAGCGCAAGGAGTGCATATCTGAATTCTTTGTCTTGGAGAAATAACTCAGGTTTTTCTCATAAGAAAGTGCAGAGGTCAGTTGCAAGGAGTGCACAGGACTAGAAATCGACTAAGTGTCGAAGAAATCCTTCAGAAGGAGAATTTTCTGAAGTTGGACAAGATAAAGGGTTAAGATCTACCCAAGAGGAATGAATCATTTCAGACCATTGGATCTAGGAAACGTGCACGAACTTTAAAATCTGTGTACACCAAGGAGTAGAGATCGCTGAAGCCCCGAAGGAAACAAGGACCGTTGATTCAAGGAGGGATACACGTCAACAGATCGTAAGATCTGGGTAAATTGCAATTGGGTTTCAATTGATAATTGAGACTGTTGAAACTCGAAGACCCGAAGTAAATCTGGACTAGCAGATCCAGAGGGACGTGTGGCGAAAGATCGCGAACTTCGGATGACAATACTCTGGGAAGTTGAGAATTGAAATCTCTGAACCCCGAAGGTCCGAAGTAAATTATAATCATCGATTTGAGGAGGATACATGTCAACAAATATTTTATTTTGGGAGATAGCCATTGTGGAGAAAGAAGGAGTTGAGATTTGAAACTCCCGAAGCGCGAATCACGGAATAAATCACAGTCGTTGATTTAGAAGGGTTAATTTTGATACGTAAATTGGGAAGGGGCAGATCTGAACCATTAGGTTCAGAAGCATCGTCGATATCTTGAGATCGATGATCACGAAGGATTGAGGGGACAAAAAATACTCAGATGTTAAAAAATTGATAGCGGTCCACAATTTAAACCAGGATATTGAAAAAAGGATGTGTGGCGATTTGTAGTGAATTGCGGGGAGAAAAGTGGATTGATCCCAAACCACTTTCGACCGCACCTGAAATCGTGTGTGGACATAGCCTGAGGTCACATGCGAGAAGGAGTTAACGGAGGAGGAGCTAGTACTTGAGTCGTTATCATTCAGTAGTGAGAAGAAGAGATCACGAGTGTTACATAACTTGCATCGAAAGACAAAAAAGTCCCGTGTTTATTTACAAGTGAGACCATTAAGGTTTCATAGAGATAATTCAGCTCCAAGAATTGAATATCCTTGACCAGGAGGTCACGTAGCCCTGAGGAGAAAGGGGGGGTTTGCACCAAGTGGTATCAGAAACTGAACAAGATTGAAGTTTTACTCAATGTGTTAGGAACATTTGAAGTGATGCCATCGAGGGTACGTTTAGAACCACTTTTAGCAAACCGTGTTGTAGGAAGAGAAATGAGAGAGATTCGTGCAAGGTTGGCAACGATGGAAGTAATGAAAAGAAGAACACTCTCCGCTGAATACGTCAATGATGCAGAAATCGAAGAAGTAGAGATTGAAGAAGCTACAGGAGACGATGCAGCTGAAGAATTCTTATTGAAAGTTGTTGTGAAGTTGGGAGCTAGAGCAAAGATGGAAGTCCCAATGTATGAAGATAATTTGGATTCCGAAGAGATATTGGACTAGATAAGGTCCAAGGACAAGTATTTTGACTATGAATATGTCGAGGAAGGAAGGAAATTGAGAAATGTTGTCACCGGATTAAAGGGACATGCAACACTGTGGTGGGATGAACTGCAGGCAGAGAGAAGGAGCAAAGGAAAATAGAAGATAAATAATTGGGATAGGATGGTATCCAAACTGAAGGCTAAATTCATACCTAAGGATTACTAGATAAATTTATTCAGAAAGTTGCAAAACCTGAGACAGAGGGGTATGACAGTGAAAGAGTATACAAAAGAATTCTATAGGCTGAATATTAGGATTGGACAAAGAGAGAAGGATGATGAAAATTTTTCCAGGTATATAAATGGATTGAGGTATGAAATCCAGGATGAGATCAACATGATGACTATGAGGACAGTGAATGATGCTTATCAGATTGCACTGAAGGTAGAAGAAAAGTTGGCCAGAAACCAGAGTTAGCGAAATAGAAGCAGATGCTCAATTAGAGGTAAGAGAATTGTCTATGATATGGCACTGAAACCCAAGGAAGAGAGTGAGAAATCATATGGTTTCTTTGAAAGAGGAGGAAGTTCCCGAAGAATACCATTTTGTGGGAGGAATTCTTTTCCTTGAGGAAGATGAAGAGGTAGAGGAGGTGGAGTTAAATGTTATGCCTGTGGAAAGACAGGACACATGTCTTGGGAACGCCCCGAGATAAAAAAATAAGGAGGAGGAGAATCACACATTTCATAAGCCCAGAAGAATGTGGAAGCAGAAGCAACAAAAGGAGGACATAACCTTATTATGAGGAAATTTCTTCTAAAGCCAGACAAAGAAATAGAAGACTTATTTCAACGAATGAAGTTGTTTAGGACTAATTGTAAAACAAAGGATAGAGTTTGCAAGATGATTATAGAGAGTGGAAGTACTGATAATTTGGTATCTACAAAAATGTTGGAGAAGTTGAAGCTGGAGACAACTGCACACCCAAGTCCATATAAAGTATCATGGTTGCAGAAAGGACATCAAGTAATGGTAAGTCAACAATGCAAAGTTGAATTTAAAATAGGAGGTGTTGGCATAGGGGCAGACCCAGGGTTCAACTCTACAACAACGCACCAACAAAACCCTAACTACTGACCCTTTCGGAAACACTTGTGAAGAAGATGAAGTCTGACCTGAGGTAGAGGCAGGGATGGCTGCAGGACTCTAGTATCTGCAACCTTAGCTGGGACACAGATCTGTGATTCTAATCACTTAACACAACACTCAACAATCAACATTCATCAATATTCAGTTCTTAGTTACAGTGCAGTTAAACTCTAATCACAACACAACCCAGTATTCATTCATATCTACTACATTCAAGCACTTAAGCACCTCCACATAGGCTAGATATAGTATTCATCCACACTATTAAACACATGGCATTAACATATCTATCTATCATTCATCTATGTTAAATCACTAAGAAAGTAAACACATAAACACATCAATACATTACACAAAGAAAAGCAACACAACATGTGCGTGGTTCACCCCCACCCCGGGGCTACGTCCACCAACTCTTCTCCTCTTTATTATCTTGTATCAAGCTTCTTACAGGCACAAAGCATCCAAATCTCACTTCGCAGAGAACAAGAGATCTGTGCACCTCGCTAGATCCTCCTTCCTTGTGTTACATCACAAAGCCTTCCACAGTATGTTACAACCACTTTCACTTAGTTATGCAAGTCTCACACAAAATGCACAAAGCATATACAACTCTTGATCACATAGATCCAACTCTAGCACTTATCTCATCGGCCTAACATCACATAGATACCCTTCTTTACATCGCCTATACATCTATTTATACTTTACAAAATAGGCCTAAACATGGGTAAACCCATGGGTCGACATCCCATACCCATTACATAATCTCAAATCCCAAAAAGGGCCCTAAAATAGACCGAGATCCTGCGATAATATCTTCTTCTTGTGCTCCACCTTTGACAACCTTTCGAAGTCTCAAAATTAGGTCAAACATGACCAAGAATCCTCAAAACTTGGTCAAGGGCCAACAGGCCCCCAACGCTCACCTATGACTCATCTTGAGTCACTCTGATCTGATTAGTTATGCTTCAAAAGACTTGAGCTTGGCTCAAGCTGCTTCGACTCATTGTTGTACTACGACCTTCTATTTAGTGAACTCTTGTATGACTGCTTCGTTGACAGGTCCCTCTAGGCGTTGTTCAGCTGCAGTGACGACTTGCTCCAGTTCTTCTCCTCGACCTCTGATTTATTTGAACAATTGGTAAGCCTCATCCTGTATAGGTTGGAGCCTCTGAGTTACTTCCATAACTCTACTCTGAATAATATGAACCTGCTGCTGGGGAGTGCGCTGCTCTTGGGATCGCTTCATTCTTTCCACAACTGACAAGGGATTCAACTGCACTTGTATTGTCTTTGATTGATACTTCGATTCCTGGAGTTGTGACTCCAGTGCCTTCAATTATGGATTCTTAGAGAGTTTCTCATATGTCTGGGCACTTCGATCACTCAAATGCTTGCATTCCGGGGAAAGGAATTTTATTATTTCAACTGCGCTTCGAGCAGTTTCTTCCCTTTGATCCCTTACATCCTATGGGGTGTCAGGCATGGTGCGGAGTTCTAAATTTGTTATTTGTTGTTGTTGCTGCTGGATAGCTTCTGTGAGCTTCTCTACTTGATGCGTGACTCGGTCTCCATCCTGTAGTTCTAATATTGTCACAGAGAGGAGGGATCTGTTTACTACTTCTTTTACTTTGAGTTTCTCTATGAGAAACTGGTCTTTTTCTTGTTGCATTTTTGCCTTCTTTTTTTCAAACTTGGCCTAGAGAGAAACCTTCTCCTGTTCTGCAACTCTACGTTGTTTTATGATTTCGCCTTGTGATTGCTTCAAGGCCTAGGTGGCTTGTTCTATTTCTTCTTGTGCGTGAAGAAGGCGAGCTTCGATCGTATCATCTAGTCGGTGGAGTTGGACTGACTCATCTCCCAACTCTGGTTCTCCTGATGGCAGGGGCACAGTGGATATTGTGTGGCTGGACTGAAGGGCATGTTGCACCCTTCTGAATTTGACCTTAATTCTGTCATACATTTCCTCCCTCTTAGCTTCTTGTTTCTCCATGATTTCCAGCGAAGCATTGTTGAGGGTTGCTATGATAAAGTCAAAATCATCAGTGGTAAGAACAATATTCATATTGGTCACGATGGCTCTTGATTTCTTTCGGGAAGAAGGTTTCGGTGGAGAAACCTTCCTCTTCTTCTAGGGATCATTCTCATCTCTTGACGGTGTTACTTTTCCTTTTTGTTGTTCAGCTCTTGTGCCATTTATCTCTTCATCATCATCCCCTCGGTCAGGTGACACTGAAGCAGTCTTTCCTGAGGCACTGCTTAAGTCCTGGACCTCTTTAGTCTTCTTCGTTCTGCTGGGTCCAGATGTATCATGTGCAGTTTCTGGGCTGTCAGGGTCAGACATCTCTGCAGGGTCTATTGGAATAAGGAGGTTTTTCGACCAGTCCTTAGTGATCTCCTCAAGGTCCTCTTCCTCGAGCTTGTAGTATGACTAAAGCTTCTCTTTATGTTCATCGGCTCGTGTTGTACGGTAGATGAAGTGTCAATCTGCGCAGAACTTCATCAGGGGTTGGAATCTTTGTAGGGTGTTCAGAGTCATGTGAGGTTCAACTTTGATGGCTCTCTCTAGCTGAAGGTAATACGTATGAAAAACAACGTTTGACCGCCACTGTTTGTTCATATCACTTGAGTACCAGAGTGTGGAGAACTTCCCAGCAAGCGGCTTGAACGGTTCAATATCTGGGAAGGTCGCACCTTCCGACATATCCCAGGAAAAAAAGGAGATAAGGATCAGGAGCCAACTGAAGTAGAACTCATAGCCTTGATCATGTGCTTCGCAACAGTCTAGTTCTAGTTGATTCACTAGGTACTTTGCCCAGTTCATCTGTAGGCCTTCTACGCACTTCCTTGCGAGGTCAATAACAAAGCCTGTGACTTGCGTAGGTCTGTTCTTCCTTACTAACTTTCCTGCAATTAACTGACAGGCTAGGCGCACTGCACCATTCTGAATGGAGGATACCTTGTAGCCTTGTGTTCCCTTTTCAACATTGTCGTATCTATCCTTGATATTTTGTGCTAGTGCGTGATCTGTGGCTTTTCCTAGATAAAACTCTTGTGGGTCGAATCCTTGCATACTCAATCCTGTGATCCTATGGATCAGCGTCGTGTTGACTATGATATGGTGGTCTAGCCATAAGTATCCGCCATGGTAACATGAAAGAAATATCTTGACACAGGTGTTGACTTCCTAGTGCCTTCCAAAGTGTCAAATTTTCATTACATTTAACAAAGTGGAATGCGCGAGGTTCATCGTCCATGACTGAGGGATTATCTTTGAGTTCTTCCCCTTTGTCTTGGTCAGATATTTATATGGGGCGAGCATACTGTAGTTTTTGCAATCTCCGAGGTTGAAGTCACTGAACTTCAATGCTGTGATCTTCTCCTGCTATGCTCGAACTGTGCATATCCCCTTCGAGAGGTACGCAATAACCATGGTCTACTCGAAATCTCTTGGAACACTATCTCGACTCACCGCTCCAGCCAGAAGCGGGATGTAGTCGAGCAATATGGATGGGATCAACTTCGCATTTTCTAGGTCATCTCTGTGTTTGGTTCTCTTTTATGTTGATGGTCGGGATGGTTCGGCTTCATGAGCAGTCGATGGAGAGGCTTGCACTCCTTTCGTCAAGGATGCTTGTACACCTACAGACATCACTCTTTCAGACATGAATCTATTAGTCATGAGGTCAATGAGTACTTCTTTCATGGACTCTTTGACTGCGCTAATTTCTTCGGACATACGCTCGTGGTGGAATATCTCGGGTTCAAAGGATAACTACTCAATGCAATGGGATAGATGGAACTAACAAAATGATCACTGTTTGAAATCAACTATGCTGCGAGCTCTGATGTTCACGATTGGAAAAAGTGTTCTTGTTTCATTTCACGATGGGATAAATAGATAAATCAGCAACGAATCTCTTGCAACGGGTGAGAAGCCTTCATTAACTCAGTTTTTTCTGTTATGGCACAGTCCCAATGGTCTGGTGGTGAACTTTATGACTATAAATACCTTTCTATCCATTTGGGTCATCGCTCTAACGGTTATGTTGTTCCTCACAGCTATATTGTTTCACCATGGCGAAGTGTCATGTGACATTGTTCTGATATTCCGACGAAGCTCCAATTTTGCAAATTTTCCTTATGCAAAGTTCCCTTGGGAACCTTCTATAACTTTTCAATCTTAGCTCTATTCTTACTTAGTTTTCTATCCTTCTTTCCATTGAGCTTCGTCTCGGAGTTCCTTTTTCCATTTTGATTCTTATCTTCTTTCGGGAGAGTAACTTCACGCTGTTGAGATTCTTTTCTAGAATTCAGGGGCAATACTTCATCTGTATCTGGAATAGGTACTTTAGTCTTCTATGGATCTTCTAGTGTTCTTCCAGCTTTGACATCCAAGTCTTTGGTTTTAAATAGCTTCGCTCGGTTCTCCTGTTCTTCAATCAAGTGTGCGATCCTCCTAATCATGAAATCTTTCAACTCTTGCTTCTTTTGTTCTAAGACTTGTTCTTCTTTCCTTTTTGCCTGATCTTTTTCAATCCAAAGTTTCCCTAGTAACATAGCAAATGGAGCATTATTCTCAATAAATTTAACAACTTCAAATTCTTCTTTTGTTGAAGTTCCATGAGCACTCATAGATGTCCTGGTAAGTCTTCCACATAGGGTTATCATATTTCCTCTGAATAATCCTATTCCTCCCAATGAAGGAGTCATATAAGGCTCCCCTAAAATCTCCCAAGTTCTTTCTGTCATGATATTCATCTGTGTTTCTTCATCCAGAACACAGTCAATGTCGAAGTATTCTATTCTTGTTTCAATTCTTTCTTTTTCTTTAAATACCTCTGATAAACTGACATGTCGATGGTCATTCAGGGTTTCTTTCATATATAGTAATACTTTGTCTGATTCTTTCTGGGGTTCTGTCATGATCTTAGTTTTTGGATCTACCTTAGGGTTTTCTTGGTTCAGATTCATTCTTTCAACCTTAGTAATCAGTTTAGGGCAATCCAATACTTCATGATCCATAGATTTACAACAAAGGCAACTAGGTTTTCTACCAGGGCATTCCTTAGCTAGATGTCCTGGTCTTCTGCAACTGTAACAAAGGGTTAATCCTCTCTTTATTTTAAATTATCCCCATCCTCTCATGTACTGCACGCTAGGATCATCGTAACTAACCTGCAACAAATTCTTTCTAGGGTCCTGCATCCATTCGTTAGTCCAAACATTCTTTCTATGCATAGGTATAATATATCTTCACTATTCTTATCAGATATATTCATATCAAATCTTCTTTTTTCTATCAATGCCCTAGTTTTCAAGATAGGAAAAATATTATCAAATATACCTAGATCCATACTTTAGAAACAAAAATATCCAATAATCTTACTTCTACATAACACAAAGCTTCTAGATCTAAAACTTTTCACTATTCTTACCTTTATCAAAGCACAAAGCGTTCATATCTAAAACTTTCCACTATTGTTACCTTTATTAGAGCACAAAGTGTTCAGATCTTATCTCTTTTATTCAGATCATAATCCTTTTCTTTCACAAACTTAGTAGAGTACTGCGCACTAGAGAGACAAATATACACACATAGCTTTCACAATTTTAGGTCATGTGTTTGCACAGAGCTTTCTCTTTTCTCAGTTCCCAACAATCACAGTTTCAGGTCAGATCTTTGCACGTAGCTTTCTCTTTTCTCAGTTCCCAACAATCACAGTCTCAGGTCCCAACAACGGAACCATTTTTTGGCACAGGGGTAGACCCAGGGTTCAACGCTACACCAATGCACCAAAAAAACCCTAACTACTAGCCCTTTCGACAACACCTGCGAAGCAAATGAAGTCTCACCCAAGGTAGAGACAGGGGTGGTTGCAGGACTCCAGTGTCTGCAACATTAGATGGGACACAAATATGTGATTCTAATCACTTAACATAGCACTCAATAGTTAACATTCATCAATATTCAGTTCTTAGTTACAACGCAATTGAACTCTAATCACAACACAACACAATATTCATTCAGATCTACTACATTCAAGAACTTAAGCACCTCCACATAGGCCAGATCTAGTATTCATCCACACTATTAAGAACATAGAATTAACATATCTATCTATCATTCATCTATGTTAAAACACTAATCAAGTAAACACATAAACACATCAATACATCGCACGAATCAAAGCAACACAACATGTACATGGTTAATCCCCACCCTGGGGCTACGCCCACCAACTCTTCTCCTCTTTGTTATCTTGGATCAAATTTCTTACAGGCACAAAGCATCCACATCCCACTCCACAGAGGATAGGAGATCTATGCACCTCGATAGATCCTCCTTCCTTGTGTTACAACGAAAATCCTTCTACAGTCTGTTACAACCACTTGCACTTAGCTCTGCAAGTCTCACACGGTATGCATAAAGCATCTACATCTCTTGATCACACAGATCCAACTCTAGCACTTATCTCATCTACCTAACATCACATAGATGCCCTTATTTACATCACCTATAAATCTATTTATACTTTACAAAATAGGCCTAAACATGGGTAAACCCATGGGTCGACATCCCATACCCATTACATAATCCCAAATCCAAAAAGGGCCCTAAAAGAGGCTGAGATCCCGCGATCTCCGCTTTGTCTTGCGCTCCACCTTTGACATCCTGTCGAAGTCCCAAAATTAGGTCAAACATGACTAAGAATCCTCAAAACTTGGTCAAGGGCCAACAGGAGGCTATAAAGATGAGATTTTGTGTGATGTAATTCCCATGGATGTTTGTCATCTTTTGTTGGGGAGACCATGGAAGTTTGATAGGAATTTCATTCATGATGGGAGGAAGAATACTTATACTCTGGAAAAAAATGGTAGAACCCACATGTTACTGCCAATAGAAGAGACGAAAGAAAAGGAAGAATCCAATACAACAATACTTCTCATGAGTGGGAAGGAACTCTTGAAAGATATCAAGAAAGATAAAAAAATGCAATTTATTGTAGTAAGGAAGCCGAGAGTTATCCTTACCAATACTTCTATGAATGATTTACCTGAAGAAATTCAATAATTTTTAGAGAATTTTGCTGACATAGTAGTGGATGAGTTTCCTCAATCATTACCACCCATTAGGAGTATTAGACACCATATTGACTTGATTCCAGGAGCCAATTTGCCAAATAAAGAAGCATATAGGCTGACACCTTGAGAAAATGAAGAAGTTAAGAATCAAGTTGAGGAGTTGTTGGATAAAGTTTTAGTTAGGGAAAGTCTAAGCCCATGTGTAGTGCCAACTGTATTGAGTCAAAGAAATATGGGGGATGGAGAATGTGTATAGATTCCAGGGCCATCAACAATATTACCATCAAGTATAGATTTCCTTTACCCAGGATGGATGATTTGTTGGATTGTTTGAGTGGATCAAGATATTTTTAAAAAATAGACTTGAAGAGTGGATATCATCAGATAAGAATGAGAGAGGGAGATGAATGGAAGACAACATTCAAGACAAATGAAGGTATGTTTGAATGGTTATTCATGCCATTTGGATTGACAAATGCTCCAAGCACATTTATGAGGTTGATGAATGAAGTACTGAAAGACTTCATAGGTAAATTTTTCATTGTGTATCTGGATGATATATTAGTTTTCAGCAAAACAAGGAAGAACATTTAAAACACTTGACGTTAGTGATGAGGATATTGTAGCAAGAAAAGTTGTTAATAAACTTGAAGAAAAGTTATTTTATGAAGACATAACTCATATATTTGGGTTTTGTGATCTCTTCAAATGAATTGAAGATGGATCCAGAGAAGGTGAGAGCAATCAAAGAATGGTCGTCACCAAGGAGCATATTTGAGGTGAGAAGTTTTCATGGGTTAACAAGTTTTTATAGAAATTTTATCATAAATTTTAGTGGTATATGTGCACCCATGATGGATACTATGAAAAAGAAACACAAGTATTTTAATTGGATAGAGGAGGCTGAGAAAAGATTCAAAGTGTTGAAAAATAAGATAACAAAACAACCAATTTTGGTTTTACCCGATTTTAGAAAAACATTTCAGGTGAGGTGTGATGCAAGTGGGATAGCCATTGGAGCATTTTTGAGTCAAGATAATAGGCCAGTTGCTTATGTTAGTGAAAATTTGAATGACCCTAAGGAGAAATATTCTACATATGATAAGGAGTTTTATGCAGTGATTCAAACTTTGAATAAATGGAGGGATTATTTAATTCCAAAAGAATTTGTCTTGTATAGTGATAATCAAGCTTTGAAATTTATTACTAGGCAAGAGAAGTTGAATCAGAGGCATGCTAAGTGGGTAGAATTCATGCATAATATTAATTTTGTCATTAAACATATTTATATAAGTGATAATAAATTTGCAGATGCTTTGAGCAGGAGGAATTTGGTTGTAGAGGAATTCCAAGTGAAGGCCTTAGGGTTTGAACACCTTAAGGAAATGTATCAGGGAGATATATATTTTAAGGAGGCTTACGAAGGATATGAAAATCCTTTGTTAAGGGATAGCAAATCATGGGAAAGATATTTGATCTACGATGGATTGTTGTTTAAAGGAATCCAATTGTGCATACCAAGATTCTCAATGAGAGATAATTTGTTGAAAGAAAAACATAGTGGAGTTTTAGCCAGAGATTCTGGTCATGACAAAACATTTGCACAACTGAATAGTTTGTATTATTGGCCATGTATGAGGGAATATGTGAAGAAATTTATAGACCGATGTAATATTTGTTAGCATGCAAAAGGAAAAAGACAAAATACTGGTTTGTATCATCCATTGCCTATTTCAGAAAGGCCTTGGGACACAATTAGTATGGATTTTGTATTGGGATTACCTAGAACTCAGAAGGGAAGTTATTCCATATTTTTTATGGTAGATAAGTTTTCTAAAATGACACATTTCATACTATTCCAGAAGACAAATGATGCTACACACATAGATGATGTGTTTTTCAGAGAAATTGTGAGATTACATGGATTGCCAAGAAGTATAGTCTCAGACAGTGACACTAACTTTGTAGGAAACTTTTGGAGGACTCTATGGAAGAGGTTGGGAACTAATTTATCTTTTAGTTCAACATATCACCCTCAGACAGACGGATAGACTGAAGTGGTGAACATGAGTCTGGGAAATCTGTTAAGGAGTTTAGTCACTAAACAAGGTCATCAGTGGGATCAGATCCTGGCAAAGGAAAAAATTGCATTTAACAATTCAGTTAATAGAACCACTGGAAAAAGTCCATTTGAGATAGTATATGGAAGACAGTTAAGAGGGATTGTAGAATTGAGAGAGTTGAAACAAGATGAATTCAGGAGCATTGGAGAAGAAGATTTTTCTACAGAAATGCAAAGACTTCATGATCAAGTTAGGAGGAAGATACATGATAGTAATCAAAAGTATAAAGATAGAGTTGATTAGAAAAGAAGGGAAGTTCAATTTGAAGTGGGATATGAGGTTTTATCTCATTTGAGGAAGGAGAGGTTTCCAAGAGGAACATATAATAAGTTGAAGATGAAGAAGACAGGACCATGCAAGATCCTTAGAAAATTTGTAGCAAAT
>ML787451.1:570338-587747 GCA_009831015.1 Picea engelmannii | reverse complement strand
ATACAATATACATATAGGATCCAGTGGCATCCAAAACCCTAACCCAATGACCTGGATTAGTCCAAAACCCTAATTCCTTAACCGGAACTAGAAAACCATCGGCAAAAAACCATGTGCCGAAAACCACCTAATATCATGTGGTCTCGGAAATATGTCGTCCCGGAAATATGTCGGCCCGGCGAAAATATGTCGGGCCGAAAAAAAAAATTTCGGGGGCACTGCCCCCAAACCCCCACGCGGGGGGCTCTTCCCACTTGCACCCCCCGAGGGGGGGCCTAGCGGCCCCCCCTCTAACCCCCCTGCGCGCCCGGTGCAGGCGCTCAGACACTACTACTCGTGCAAAGAATATAACACATACCCAACACTTGTGATGTCACTGTGAATTAGCCCAATAGGTGAAGAATCTCTCTCTGCCTTCGCTTTGTCAAAAATTTTCTTTGGATGCTCGCCAAGAATGCATCCTTGACATACACCGCTTGTGAATTTAATAACTGGCAATCCTTCTACCATGTTTTCCTTGCTGAGTTGATGGAAGTACTTATAGTTTATATGGCCAAATATTTCATGCCATAACCTGCTGATATCATTAGATTGTGACAGAAATACAGTGCTAATAGATTTAGGAACAAAGTGGGAGAAGAAATACAAATGAGAACCGTGATCTGCAATTCCATGTGCAAGTTGTGAGCCTGTGGAAATGTCGGTAATCAGTGCAGAGTCCGAAGTGAACTCCACCTTCCTTCCAGAGCTGGAATGAGTGATATGATATATTGAGAGAATATTTGTAGATAGGGAGGGAACATGAAGCACATTTTTGAAGCATCCCCCTTCAAGATCAACAATTCCTTCTCCGCACACCTTTCCGGGTGTGGCATCTCCCAAGTAAATTGGGGATCTGGTGCTTTCTTCGATGGAGGAAAATTCATCTTTTGATGCAACCATATGGTTCAATGCACCTGAATCAAGGATCCAAGATAATGGAGTGGATTTGATATCCATTAAACCATGACCATCTCATGCTCTCCCTCCCGTTTTGTTATCATCTTTCTTCTTTACATTTTCGGGCACCGTGAGATTGTGTTGCTGCAATTGCTTAGCCATCTCATCGATAGTCTTCCTCATGCAATTTTCTTCAGGATGAAAACCTTTGGAACAGTAGCTGCAAAGTGTTCTTTCCTTCTTCTTCTTACCCTTAGGCTCATAAGAGTTATTTGAAGATTGTGCGGATCTCTCCTTCTTCGATTAAGGAAATTTACCCGTTCCTTTTTTCTTGTCTTTTCCACTGCTCTTTGGAGCATTAGTAGCTGCAAGTGCTTGGTTCTTGGAACGCTTGATGGCACCCATTTGGACTAACTTAGCTTTCTCTTGAGTCAATGCTACAATGAAATCATTCAATGGAGGCATTTTCCATTTTTCCTGAGTCAATTTAGATGCTTGAAAAGACGACACAAATACAGAATATTCAGGGCCTAATTTCGAGAGAATTGAAAGGATGAGTTGTTCTTCCTCTTTCGTGACTCCACATGCATTAAGTTCAACGAGGAGGGATTTGAAATTGATGAATAATTCTTGCAGGATTCTGAAATGAATTGGACTTAGGGATATGAGTTCATTCTCCAGTTGATGCACTCTCATTGCATCCTGCTTTCCGAATAGTCCTTCCAATGTGGTCCAGACCACATCAGAAATAGTGGCTCTAATGACATGAAAGATGAGATCTCTAGAAATTGATAGGCATATCATCCCAATTGCTTCATCTAATTTATTGAAATATTTTATCTTCTCCGCTGCAGCAGTCGGTTCTTTCTCCATTCCCATTGTTACCCGGTAAAGCCTTTTGCTTCGGAGGAGCAGAGAGATCTCTGTCTTCCATTCGAAGTAATTGAAAGGATTTAGAATGAGTTTTGTGGGCTGACAGAGATGATCCATTTCTTCTTGTTGCGCCTCCTGATGATCTATACATGCTAATAAAACCATGTACAATCCACTAGATTCAATCTAGCTTTGATACCATGTAGAATTCCTGCAGAAACCCCGATAGATCTAGAATTCTAGTTAAATTGAACACAAACAATTTGTTGATATTCAAGAGATGAGAGAAAGTTTTTTCTCCTTAAATCATAGAATTGTATTAATAAAAAATTAATATACATGAGCAACCATCCTCAAAAAGAAGAGAGGAGGTGAATATATAGAATTTCCAACATAGAAATTCTAGTCAAAATAAGCTAGAAATAGCTAAAATAGGTGTCATAAGCTAAGGGAGACCACATAGTTCGACCTAGACCACTAAAGATACATGTCACACACTCATTAATGTCTACAAGAGTCAAGTGATGCACATTATCTCACTTAATCTCACTTAACTGACAAGAGAAGCAGTTCCAACTCACTTAACTGACCCAAAATAGTAGTTACTAATAATAGTAACGGAAAAAATCATTAATTAAGGAATAAATATCTCACTCAAAGAGGAGGTGCGTATTCCCCAATAATAGATGAGTTTTTGCATGGGGGAGTTGGAATAAATCATGAATAAATCAAGAAAATCAAGAATAAATCGAGAAAATCAAGAACCGGGAGTTGAGTCTTGATCTAAAATGAGCAGTTTTCCCTAAAATCTAGGGATGAGGTGCCCTTCTTCTCTATGTGGCCAAATTAGGTGAAATAAAGTGTAAATGAATGTATTAACCAAGATAGAGAAGTCTAAGTTAGGTATAAACTAATGTAAGTTAGGGTTATGCTCCAACAAGAGCTTGTGATCCCATCCTTGGGATTGCATAATGCAACTATCTCCCCTCTTGCAACCAGACCAAAATCAATGATTTTAGAGAAACTCTTTCATTTTGAATAATAGATGCCATAAAGTAGGAGATTGCCAACCTACGATATAGATGCCATACTTGATATCAGTCTCATGTCTTAAACATAGGAGAAGAATATTGATTAATGACATTTTGTTTCCTTTCTTAAACATAAGAATGTTGATTAATGATATATTTTGTGGATCGCATGCTTGATTTTCCTTATCAAATCAAGAGAATGAGAATGTTGATTAATGAGGGAATTTTTTCACTTTGATGGTAAAGTTGGTTAGTTTGCACAACAATGGTCGATCTCTTAACTGAACCATAATCTGACTATGTTAATGATATGACTTTAAACATTTTCATATTTCAGTTCTATTTTTCTTGGATGATGGATGGGGTGTAGACTCAAAACATTGAAGATTCCCAAATTTTATACACATTTTGTCTCCATAAAGCTCAAGCAATATGTTATATTTTTTTACATGATGATTAAATAATATAACTTAAAAAAAGAAACATTTAATTTGGGATATTAAGAAGGTACCTAATGGAGAGAGAGTTCCTCCAACAAAAGGCATGGAGATAGGGGGATATTTAAGGTCTAAAGAAGATCTTCCAATATTGTTGTTTAATTTCTTGACTCAAGTTTTTGTTTTTGATAGAGCATTTATTTTTAAGAAAATTCAACTTCTTGTTATATTTATATTTATTTGTTGTCCGCAAATGTAGAATTTTGTATTTTTAGATGATTTTGATTTCATATTATAGTTGTTTTTTCTTCATCAATGTTATAAGAGAATCGTTAAAATTGCAAATATCAGTTGTTAAATTTGCATAATCCACATGCATCAAGGGTTGTTGAAATTGCGTAATCATGGTGGAGGAGTACACCTCGATCATGAAGAATGATGTTTCAGACATAGTGCCAAGACCAAAGGGAAATTTAGTTGTGAGTTATAGGTGGCTCTACAAGATGAAACATGTTGTAGATTAAATCATTGAGAAGTTCAAAGCGAAGTTTGTGGCTAGAGGGTTCTTCCAGAGAGAGGGATGGACTATGAGGCCATATTTTCTAAAGCCACCAAGTACACTTCCATTAGAGAAATTATGTCCTTGGTTTAATTTATGGGATAGAGGATACATTAGATGGATGTGAAGACAAATTTCCTTAATGGAATCATTCATGAAGAAGCATACATAGAGAATTCTCAAGTCTTTGAGGTAAGTGGGAAGGAGTCCTATGTATGCGTGCTTAAGAAATCCTTGTATGGACTCAAGTATGCATCGATACCATTCTATTCTAATATTGATGAATATATACATAGTATGGGATTCGCCAAAAGTGAAGCAGATCCTAACTTATATTATATATTTGTTCACACTAATTTACTCATGTTGTTTCTCTATGTAGATGACTTGTTTCTAAAAAGTGCATAGAATGTCATTGTAGAGTGAAAAGAAGACATGGTATCGAGTTGGAGATGAAGGATATCAACATGATGCATTACTTCTTGGGATTGGAGGTTTGGCAGAGACTAGGGGAGATTTTCCTTGGGCAAGGTAAGTATGCAGTTTAGATCTTGAAGAAGTTTTAGATGGAGGAATGCAAACCTATGACCACACCAATGATAACTAATCTAAAGAAGGTGACAACCTCTGATTTAGATTTAGTGGATCCCACATTGTACATGCAATTGATAGTTTTTTTGTGTATTTGGTCAACACTGGGACATGTATATATGTTTTTCATTGAACCCCTTAAGTCAATTCACAGTGGAGCCAAAACAAGAGCATTGGGTAGCAGCAAAACATGTGCTCATGTATTTGAGGGCCATAGTGGAGTGTGGTTCGAGACATATTGGAGATGGAAAGTGAAGTTGTAGGGGTGTATAGAATCAAATTGGGTAGGTAGTTTAACAAACATGAATAATGTTAGCGTCAGAAGTCACTCCTGGATTTCGACAGGAGAAGAGCCCAATGCCCATCAATTTTATGTCACGAATAGATTTAATGGGTGATCAAATGGGTAGAGACCCAGGAAGGTATAGTTTTAACTCAGGAAATCGGGCCTGGTATGTAGAAAACAAGGGAGGTCTTGATCCAACTTCCGTCAGTAAATTGAGTATAAGATGTATAGATGGAAGACTTAATGAGATGAGTGAGCAAGATTGCCTCGGGCATCAGGCCTTCGGTAGCTTGAGGAGGAAAAAATCAGAAGAAAAGATCCTCTTGACTCCGAGTTTCAAAGAACTAAAAGGTGGCTCGACTGGATCCTCCAATTCCAAGCCATTCAACGTTAAGAAAGCACAAGAATTTATTAGAAACCCTGTGGCTATTACAGTGATCCAACCTACATCATTCTATAACAGTGCAACTCGACTGGATCCTCCAATTTCGAGATGTTCTAACACAGTGTAAACAAAGAGATGGAAAGAGGCTGACATCCATAAAGTAAGAAGTCTCAAATGCCAATACATAACCAGAGCGACCAACGCTTCATCAAAACTTTACAATCGGGAGCCTCACTCAACCATCGATGATTACAAAAATACAATAATTGAGAATATATACTCAGAGCAGTGCGCTTCCCTTGGCATCAGTAGGGTAGTTGAAACATTAAAGTCTGACCTATCGTGTGCAAGTTATTTTATCGGATGAGAACATCAGATCGGCATGGGTCTTTCAGATCAACCTGCACACCGGACGGTCTTGCGCAAACTACCTGCCAGAACCTCCATGCCTCACATTCATGGCTAGAACTGAAGTTTCAGCTACCAGCCTTCTTTTCATTAATCGCTCCCTTCTATGGCGAGTGACCGAAACTTCGAGCACAAGAAATGACCACGCGCTTGCTTCCTGAGCTCGAGGGCTGGCTTCCCTCATTGTTCTCCATGGTCATTACCTGGAGCCTTTTTCTGAGGCGCTTCGATCCTCTTCCTCCTTTTGGGAAATCCCTCTTCTCTTGAACATATTAGCTCCATGTTCCTTGATTTCTTTGTCTCTACCCCATATGACCTTGCGCTGTGACTGTGGGCTCGTGCCCAAGGCATTTTCACATCTCACGTATCACGAATGGGAGGGGGGAGACCCTTGCATTCCAAAATAGCAATGTTCAAAGTTGCAACACTGGGCACCTTCGACACTTCGCATTTCATGGATCCCAACAATAGAGGAAAAATGTTTCAAATTAGCGATGGGCGAAGCTGCGACAGAGCCCGATTGCGCGCCACGTGCTCCTCTGGAATGGATAGCCTAGATCATTTCGGCAATATTGTGGGCCCAAAACAATTCTCACGTTTTGTGATTTTGCGCAACCAAAGGATATGGTCCGCCCTCCGAATTCATGAAACCCGAGTTCAAGAAGTAATCCCATGCTTAAACTGATTGCGATCAACGACCCTCGCAACTTTGTGAGTGCCTCATGGAGAATTCCGACCGTTCACTTCTCTGAAAACTTCTACACTATACTTGGTGTGATTTAGTTGATTGCAATTACCCTCCGACCGTTGCTCTGCTTCGTCGATGAATCCTTGTCGTCGAAAACAAAATACCCGCTCGCTTGATTTTAAGCCCGAAAAGGGCTTCTTCTGCATGCTGCGCTTGGCGCTCATGCTTGCAAATGAATAAAATGCATTTGATGGGTTCTTTAAGCCCCATTTCTTCGTGTTTATGCCACAGGATCGAATCTTGGAAAGAAAACACCCCCTTGCAAGAATTTGTGCTAACAAATAACACCTTAGGGTATTGATTTAGCTTGGGATCAACGATAATATCCTAGTTCAAAAGGAAGAATACTTCCATGGAAATTAGATTAGAAAAGATAGAATACATGGTGTCTAGTATGACTATTTGTGAGGCCATCTCGCACCACAAGTTACTTGCAAGATTATTTGATAAGGAGTTAGATCCCACAATCATTTATTGTGATAATCAGAGTTGTATCAAACTCTCTAAGAATTCAATGTTTCATGACATGTCCAAGCATATAGAGATCATATATCACTTCATACGAGATAGGGTTCAGAAGGGAGAATTGAAGCTCTAGTATATTCCCACATATGAGTAAGGATATGATATTTCCCTTCCTTGATAAGAGGGAGTGTTGAGAATTATAGGAGATAGGAACTAGTTCGAGATAATTCTTTAGAGAAAGTAATTCTATTTTTTAAAATGTAATTCTATTTGTAATTCGCTTTAGTTAAAAAGTGAAATTCTAGTTGTGTCTAAAAGATGCATTTCATGCATGCATGACTTAGAATATAAGTAATCTCAAAAGTAGATTAGGGTTTTGATATCACCTAAAACTATAAATACAAGTCAAGATAGAGAGTTAAAACACACTTGAACACTTAGTAGTTGAAAAGGTCGAGTTTCCAACAACACCATAAATCATATGAAATAGTTATGTATAGTGGTATGAACATAGTGGTATCAGGGTCCATTCAATTCATATTCATATGGAGAGGTTGTACAACAAGTTGTACTTTTCCACTAGGTTTTTCCACTCAATTTGAGGTGTTTTTTGGTATTCATGTAGTGTTTTTTTTTTGGGTAGCGTGTGGAGGTTTATGTGTAAGTTTTTCTAAGGAATGAGAAGCTAGACTTGAATGAGTAAGTGTATGTGTGTAATTGATTTTATTATTCACCTATATGATTTCCATCTATTATATGACTAATGCTATGGTCTAGAATTTATTTTTGCAATAATTAAATTCAAAAATCTACTTGTTTGATTGAGATCATAAAAAATTTAGTCAACTAAGGTTTAGGAATTTTCACTTAACATGCCTTGCTATTTTGAAGCAATAAAGTATCCACGAACCTATTTCTTTTATAAACACCAAATGCATATGGGTGCACATTCCTAGAATGTCCATGTAGTCCTTTAAATTTGACATGCTAAAGTACTTGGCAGGTTTACTTGAAAAGGGCCATCAATTTCATATGAGATGCAGGCTGCTACTCTTTTGGCCATCAATTTCATATAAGAATCTTAAATTCATTGAATATTAAAAAATAAAATTATTTATAATTTGCATATAAACTTGTGATTTGTATTTAAAAAATACATTTAAAATATCCATTATATATATTTTTTCAATTTAAATATTATTTAAAATTAAAATTAAAATAAATTTTATTTAAAATTTAAAATTAAAACTTGCAAGCTCTTATAATTTTCATATATTTAAAAAATAAAAAAAGTTAGTACCATCGTATATTCAATGAACTCACTTGAGGGAGACTACTATATCACTAATAATTAGTTTAGACTACTATATCACTAAAGAGGAATTCAAAAGAGATATTCCAAAATTCAGAATTCAAAAGGATTCCAAATTCCAAGTTCAATTGATAGTTCACTCAATATACCATGTAATGGACATTGTTTAGTAGTATGCTCCGATTACTTAATCGAATTTAAATTCTCATCGTTGTGGTTTCCTAGTATGGTTACAACAGTATGTAAGGAAGACATTTGTTGAGCAATTTTTAGGTGGAGGATTGACATGTAATAGCGGTAGTATCCATCTTGCAGCTACTCAATCAGCCATCATAGGAAGGTTACTATTTATTGTAACACCCTGTTTCCCCAAGTCTGTAAAAATAACTATATTGGCCAAGAACTATGGCAAACTCAAAGATTGTGAATGCTGAATTAACGGACCTTAGTATAAAAGGTCTAAGGAATGTAAATGATGTATGAATATATGTTGTATGACTGCTGAGAGGGGGATGTGCTGAAAAGAGACCACGATGGTTAATGAGAGGTGGTGGAAGGAGCCGGTAGTGGCTGCATTAACTTCCACTGAACCAAAACCATACTGGTTTGTATGTGCTCGGGAAAACCAAAGCTCACTCTTAGACCCCGAAATGAATTACCCACCCGGATGGTAGGTGGGGAGGCTCCTCAAGAGTAAATGAGGGGATGGGGTGAACCGCCCATCCGTAGAAGCTCTCAAACTTGACCATCAGATAGGGAATTTCGTGCCACACACAACCTCGTAGGAGGAAAGAAGTGTGGAAGGGGGGGAGAGAGGAGCATATAGACACACACACACGTGACAAGAATCGCGGAAGGAGAACTAGAGGAACTCCGAGAAATATAGAGAGTCATGAGTAGAGGAGAAGGAGAGTAACCTTCGTCCTGGACTTCCGACGAGCAAGAAGTAATAGACTGAGTCTCAAAGCATCGTGGTCTAGCTTGGGGGTGGCTAGTGGTAAATCCATTTGGAGTCACTGAGCCTATGGTTGGGTGCAAACGAGCACCCCTCTCAGCAGTTGCATTACACCTGGTGTTTTTCTGATGAGTATTTATGTCCTGTATTTTAAATTGAATGTTCCTGAAATGCATGCTCATGGTTGTACACTCATGAATGGTTTCTGTATAGAAGTGTTCACCTAGTGTGTTTGATCGGAAAAGGTGGATGCATGCTTATACTTGTATGGCCATATTCGGTTCAACACACACACACACACACACACACACACACACACACACACACACACACACACACACACACATATACATTGAACACGTTCAGATTTCGAAGTTCGTTCTTGGGAGATCTATCCCATTTACTTGACTCACGTGATGTCTTGGTTGGATTTCCCCGAAGGCACCTCCTTCTGGGAAAGTTCCCTCACTATTCCAGAGACGGAGTGAGCTCCTTGAAAGGACTATCGTTTAAGTAAATATCTAAGCTTACCTCGCCCCTGTCACATAATTCTTAGCTCGGTAATCTAAGAAGACCCTTCAGTCAGGTCACCTAGCCTGGTGATAATCACCCAAGAATCTTTTGAAGGATTTTATGGCCTAATTTTGGAAACCTTACACCAGAAAGAATGGTTCCCTTAGTTTTGGCATTTCAGAGTTTCGACAACTGGGAAACCCAAGGAAAAGTTTCCTTATCTTCTCATGTTGCGAAATCCCGACTTGCGAAACCCCGAAATGGTATAGCCAGGTTAGAGTTTGGTGTTTCGGCATTTCGGCACATGGGATACCCAAGGGCAAGATTCCTTGTCTTCGCACGTCGCAAAATCTCGACTTGCGAAACCTCGAAATGGTATAACGTGGTTAGAAATTGGTGTTTCAGCGTTTCGACACCTGGGATACCCAAGGGTAAGTTTCCTTATACTCGCATGTCGCAAAATCCCGATAGGTGAAACCCCAAAATAGTCTAATGTGGATAATTTTTGGTGTTTCGGAGTTTCGGAAACCAAGAAACCCAAGGGCAAGTTTCCTTGTCTTCGCACGTCGTGAAATCCCGACTTGCGAAACCCAGAAATGGTATAGCGTGGTTAGAAATTGGTGTTTCGGCGTTTCGGCACCTGAGATACCCAAGGGTAAGTTTCCTTGTACTCGCATGTTGCGAAATCCCGATAGGTGAAACCTTGAAATAGTCTAACGTGGATTAGTTTTGGTGTTTTTAAGTTTCGGCAATCGGGAAACCCAAGGGCAAGTTTCCTTGTCTTTGCACGTTGCAAAATCCTGACTTGCAAAACCACGAAATGGTATAGTCGGGTTAGAATTTGGTGTTTTTGCGTTTCGGCACCCGGGATACCCAAGGGCAAGTTTCCTTGTCTTCGCGTGTCGTGAAATCCCGACTTGTGAAACCCCGAAACGAGCTTAGCATATATATATATATGAACTTTAGAGTTTCGGCTCTCGGGAAACCCAGATGTGAGACCTCTTATCATTGCACATCGCGAAATCATGACTTGCGAAACCCCGAAGTGAGTTTAGAGGATATATGGTTCAGAGTTTCAGCTCCTGAGAAACCTAGGTGTGAGACCTCCTATCTGTGCATATCCTGAAATCCTGACTTGCGAGACCCAGAAATGATAATAGAGCGGATGAGATACGGTGTTTTGGCGTTTCGGTACCCAGGATATCTAAGGGCCAGTCTCTTGTACTCGCTGGTCCCGAAATCCCGACTTGCGAAACCCTGAAATGACATAGTGTGTCTAGAGTTTGGATGTTTCGGTGTTTCGACACCCAAGAAACCTAAGGCTCAGTTCCCTTGTACTCTCCGATTGTGAAGTCCCGACTTGTGAAACCCCGAAATGAGCTTAGCGATGAATACAGGCTTAGGAGTTTCAGCTCCCGGGAAACCTAACTGCGAGACCTTCTGTCTGCGCACATCGCGAAACCCCAACTTGCGAAACCCCAAAATAATAATAGTGTGGATAAGTCTTGATGTCTCGGTATTTCGGCACCTGGGATATCTAGAAGCAAGTCCCTGGTACATGCCAGTCCCGAATTCCCGACTTGTGAAATCCCGACATGGCTTATTGCATGTAGATTTGATTGTTGGTGTTTCAGCACCCGGAAAACTGAAGGTATGAACCCCTCATCCTCTTCTACTGCAAAAACCTGGTACAAAAAACTCTGAAAGGTGGGATGCTAGGTTTTAATCTGAGGCATTGTTAGATATGACAAACTATTGGTCCCTTTCGGATTTCGGAACTTCGAGAGACAAGAGAGCATTGGAACACATGCATCCCGATTTCCCGAATCGCGAAAGACGGAAGCACCTCTCCGGTAAGGCCTGTGGTCATAGACAACGATCACATGGGTAAGGATAAGGGATGGTAGGGTATGCATCAGGCCCCATAGGAATTTGGGGAATTCTATTCCTTGGTGAAAAGAAGGAAAAAGCCAAAAAATATTAGTTCCCATAGTGGGTGTGTTACAAATTGGTATCAGAGCATGGTTACAACACTTGGCTTGCTTGGGCTCATGAACGGATTGCGCAGAAACTCCATTCAGAGTACTATTAAAAGGAGTAACTCTTTATGTTGACCCCCTCAATTAAAAGTCGAAGTTAAGAATGAAAACTCCTATTGTGTGTGTGCATGTTAAAAATATGAATTATGTACTAGTCGTAAATGAATATAAATATTGACTAACAACCAACATTTTTCTTTTTCACATAAGCAGAAGATCAACCACAGGAAATTATAGATGTATAGAATGGCGACTCACCATGAAGTGGGGGAGAGCTCCCACAATAGAGATGAAGAGTCTGATGAAAGGAGGGCGGTAGGGACCCCTCCATATCTAGCTGAGACTGTGAGGAGCCTCATGGTCGAATTGCAGAGCTGCAAGGATGACAACGAGAGGATGATAAAAGAGCAAGAGAAGCAAACGGAAATTAATTCATTTTTACTGTAGAGCTTATCTGACATATAAAGACAATTGTAGCATGAACCTGAGATACAAAAACGTGGTCATGTCAGTGACCACACTGAGAGGAGCACCTCGAGAAAGGTCCACCCCAGAGATAAGGGAAAAGTGTCGGATGATTTCTCTGGAAAGGAAGCTGGTGACTTGGAGGGATCTTCTAGCAGCAGCACTAGTTCTCATTCCCGAAGAAAACGAAAGAAGCATAAACTTTCCAAGAGTCAAAATCTCTAAGAGTTCAAGAAGGTCAAACCACCCTCCTTCGATGGTGAAATAAAGAAGGGAGAGGAAGCAGAGGCCTAGCTGCTTGGACTAAAGAAGTATTTCAAAGTCCATGACTTCTCAGAAAACTTGAAGGCTCGAGTAGCCACCTTCAACTTGAATGGAAAGGATTCCATTTGGTGGGGAGACCTTAAGAATGTAAAATGGATTCACGAAGAAGACCTGTCATGGGAATGGTTTGAGAAATACTTCAGGAAGAAATATCTGTCGGAAAAATACTTCGATGAAAAGACTAAGGAATTCTATGAACTCAAGATGGCGCAACTCACCATAGAGGAATATGTCAGCAGATTCCTTGAGTTGATGAGGTATGTACCCTACATAAAAGAAGAAAAGGCAAAGGTGCAATGATTCATCAGTGGACTACCTAATAACTATTAGAACAAGATTGAATTTGACGAACCAAAGACCCTAGAAGATACTATCCGAAAGGAAAGATATTGTTATGAATAGCTTGGGCATCGGGCAGGACCTCGCGAAGGCTGGAAGCAGAATAATAGTTCAGGATTCCAGAAAAAGGGGTTTAAATCCCCAAGATTTAAGGACCATAAAAAGAACTCAAGGATGAGCTTCCTAGCCTGAAGTGTACACCAGCAGAACTTTCCCTCCTTGAGCGGAAATAAACCTTCTCGATCTACCATAGTACAGATTGATAACCCAAAGAGAGAACCTTTGAAATGTTGGGGTTGTGGAGAAGAACATCTATTGAGGGATTGCCCGCACCGACAACAAAACAGCCGAAGAATTTACAACGTTCAAGAAGCTACCATCGTCAATAACGTGGCTAGGAGTGTACTGCAAATTTATGCAACCTTGGATAATAACCAAGATGACCACCAAGCTTCAGTGGTGGAAATCGAAGGTATGATCACCAGCCATCTAGTATCTATTCTGATTGACCCTGCTTCAAATTTGAGTTATATAGCCCCTAAGGCTGTGGATAAATGTGAACTACAACCACATAAAAACACCAAGCCATGGTTGGTACAGTTAGCCACTGGCACCAAAAGAAGGCTAGTGGAGGTCATACCAGCTTGCCAATTCATTATGGGAAAATTTCCCACCCAAGCAATGCTTAACATATTACCCCTGGGATTGTATGATCTGTTGATTGGTATGGACTGGCTAGCCACCCATAAATCCAAAATGGATTGTTATCATAAAACCATGGAATGTGTAAGTGAAGACAAAAGGAGAATAACCCTTCAAGGGATCCAAAAACCTGTCTCGGTGAGACAAATATCATCTCTTCAAATGAGAAAGTATTGTAGAAAAGGATGTCCACTATATGCAATATAGGTGTTAAAAACAATTGAAGGTGACAAACCAAGCCTTGAAGACCACCCCACACTGAGAGAATAAAGAGATGTATTCTCGGAAGAGGTACCATGTTTTCCTCCGAGAAGGGACATTGACTTCTCAATAGAACTTGCACCAGGAGTGGTGCCAGTGTCTAGGACACCCTACAGGATGAGCACACCTGAGCTAGTTGAACTTAAATTACAACTGAAAGTAATGATGGACAAAGGCTATATCTGGCCCAGCGTGTCTCCATGGGGAGCACCAGTCCTATTTGTGAAAAAGAAAAATGGTACCCTTCGACTGTGTATAGATTATAGACAACTCAATAAGGTAACCATAAAGAACAAGTACCCCTTACCTAGGATCAATGACTTGTTCGATCAATTGGGAGGTGCCTCTATCTTCTCGAATATTGACTTGAGATATGGATACCACCAAGTCCAAATCAAGGGCGAAGACATCCACAAAACTACCTTCAGGATGAGATATGGTCACTACGAGTTTGTGGTAGTACCATTCAGATTGACCAATGCCCCTGCCACTTTTATGTGCTTGATGAACAATGTGCTCAACAAATTCCTAGAAAAATTTATGTTGGCTTTTATTGACGACACATTAATTTACTCTAAGAATAGAGAGGAACATGAGGAACACCTTAGGCTTGTGCTTCAAGTGCTAAGAGAACATCAGCTCTATGCCAAATTTAGCAAGTGTGACTTTTTCTAGAAGCAAATACATTACTTGGGCCATGTCCTATCTGAAGAAGGGGTAGCAGTAGAGCCTGATAAGATCAGGTCTATCATGGAATGGACCACCCCGAAGGATGTTTCAGATATCAAATCCTTTATGGTCTTGGAAGGATACTATAGGAGATTTATAAAAGGATTCTCCAAGATTAGGGTCCAATCACTGCCCTCTAGAAGAAGGGGACAAAATTCACGTGGACACAAAAATGTGAAGAAAGATTTCAAACCCTAAAACATCTACTGACCCACGGACCCATGCTGAAGATCGTCGACCCCGAAGATGATTTCCTCGTATGCATAGATGCCTGTAAGGAAGGGCTCAGAGGAGTCCTTATGGAAGGAGGAAGTGTGATCTTCTATGAATCCCAAAAATTGAATGAGCATGAATTCAACTATGTGACCCATGATCTAGAGCTGGCCGCCATGGTGCATGCCTTAAAAATGTGGAGGCATTACCTCCTGGGAAGAAAATTTGTACTTACGACAGACCACTATGGATTGCGATATCTGTTTGACCAACCAAATCTCAATGCCATACAAGCTAGGTGGATGGCCCTCCTCAGGGAGTTTTCTTTTGAAATCAAACATATTAAGGGAAAGGAAAATAGGGTGGTCGATGCCCTTAGCAGAAGCATGAAAAAAATTCACCTAGCAGCGGTAAGCACCTGAGAGACAGATGTCAAGGAAAGAGTTAGAAATGCACAAGAGACAGACACATTCTTCTAGATCGTGACCTCATACATGCAGAAAGAACCCATAGGGATAAAGTATGGAGGCTACCAGATGATGAAAGAAGGTCTTCTGACTTACATAAATAGATTGTATATCCTAGATTGTGACAACTTGAAGAGTTTCATAATGGATGAACTGCGCAAAAGACCCTACACTGGTCATCCAGGATACCAGAAGATGATCACGGCCACCAGGAAACAATTCTATTGGCCTGGATTGAAGAAAGACATAGCTAAGTACTTATCCAAATGCATAGAATGCCAATAGGTAAAAGCAGAACACTGACATCCAACAAGATTATTACAACCTCTACCAATCCCAGAATGGAAATGGGAAACCATCTCCATGCATTTCATCACTGGATTGCCAACCTCGACCAAACAGAATGACACCATCATGGTAGTGGTGGATAAATTGAGAAAGTATACTCATTTTATCCCCATCAAGTTGACTTGTAAGGAAATAGACATCGCCAATGTATTCATGAAGAAGATATTCAAACTGCATGGTATGCTGAAAGAGATCGTGTCTGATAGAGACACGAAATTTACTTCCAACTTTTGGAAATCACTGATGGCTGGTTTGGAGACCAAGTTACTATTTATCACAGCCTATCACCCTCAAACCGATGGACAGATGGAAAGGGTGAATCAAATATTAGAAGACATGCTCAGGATGTATGTAATGCATCATCCCAAAAAGTGGGAAGATTTCCTGCCACTGGTGGAATTCGCCTACAACAACGGCTACCAAGAATCCCTGAAGATGAGCCCTTTCGAAGTCCTCTATGGTAGGCCGTGCAATACTCCAGTCAGTTGGAGTAATCCTGTAAACAGAGTTACTATTGGATCTGACATGTTGAAAGAAATGGAACAACAAGTGAATTAGATAAAACAAAATCTAAAGGTTGCTCAGAACCGACAAAAAAGTTATGCCGACCAAAAGAGAACTCCAAGAGAGTTCAAGGTGGGAGACCACGTATACCTTAGAGTTAAGCCCAGGAAGAGTTCCTTGAGGATGGGAGCATGTGCCAAGTTGGCACCTCAATATTGTGGACCCTTTGAAGTTCTATATAGAGTGGGACCTGTAGCCTATAGGCTAGCACTTCCTCCCACGGTAAAAGCACATAATGTTTTCCATGTTTCATTATTGAAGAAATATGTACATGATTCTAATCATGTAATTTACTGGTCTATGATCCAGGTGGAACCGAAGGGAGAATTCCTACCAAAACCTCAATGCATACTGGACAGAAAGGAAACCCCGCTTAGGAACCAAACCATTACAGAGGTCAAGGTGCAGTGGAAACATTTTGGCCCAGATGAGGCTACATGGGAAATGGAAGATGCCATGAAACAAACATATCCGATTTTGTTTACCCCTGCACATACATGTCATATTGATAGATAGAACATCGAGGACGATGTTCCTTTAAGGGGGAGGGAATTGTAACACCCTATTTCCCCTAGTCTGTAAAAATAACTATACTTGCCAAGAACTATGGCAAACTCAAAGATTGTGAATGTTGAATTAATGAAACTTAGTATAAAAGGTTCGAGGAATGTAAATGATGTATGAATATATGTTGCATGACTGCTGAGAGGGCGATGTGCTGAAAAGAGACCACGATGGCTGATGAGAGGTGGTGGAAGGGGACGGGAGTGGCTGCGTTAACTTCCACTGAACCAAAACCATACTAGTTTGTACGTGCTCGGGAAAACCAAAGCTCACTCTCAGACCCCGAAATGAATTACCCGCCCGGATGGTAGGTGGGGAGGATTCTCAAGAGTAAATGAGGGGATGGGGTGAACCGCCCATCCATAGAAGCTCTCATACCTGACCATCGGATAGGGAATTTCGTGCCACATGCAACCTCATAGGAGGAAAGAAGTGTGGAAGGGGGGGAGATAGGAGTAGATAGACACACACACACGCGACAGGAATCGTAGAAGGAGAACTAGAGGAACTCCAGGAAATACAGAGAGTCATGAGCAGAGGAGAAGGACAATAACCTTCATCCTGGACTTCCGATGAGCGGGAAGTAAGATACTAAGTCTCAAAGCATTGTGGTCTAGCTCAGGGGTGGCTAGTGGTAAATCCATTTAGAGTCATTGAGCCTACAGTTGGGTGGAAATGAGCACCCCTCTCAGCAGTTGCATTACACCTGGTGTTTTTCTGATAAGTATTTATGTCCTGTATTTTAAATTGAATGTTCCTAAAATGCATGCTCATGGTTGTACACTCATGAATGGTTTCTATATAGAAGTGTTCGCCTGGTGTGTTTGATTGGAAAAGGCGGATGCATGCTTATACTTGTATGGCCATATTCGGTTCAATTTATATATATATA
>ML787451.1:528230-570288 GCA_009831015.1 Picea engelmannii | reverse complement strand
CATTGAACAAGTTCAGATTTCGAAGTCCGTTCTCGGGAGATCTGTCCCATTTACTTGACTCACACGATGTCTTGGTTGGATTTCCCTGAAGGCACCTCCTTCTGGGAAAGTTCCCTCACTATTCCAGAGTCGAAGTGAGCTCCTTGAAAGGACTACCCTTTAAGTAAATATCTAAGCTTACCTTGTCCCTGTCACAGAGTTCTTAGCTCGGTAATATAAGAAGACCCTTCAATCAGGTCACCCAGCCTGGTGATAATCACCCAAGAATCCATTGAAGGATTTTATGGCCTAAGTTTGGAAACCTTGCACCAGAAAGAATGGTTCCCTCAGTTTTTGCGTTTTGGAGTTTCGGCAACCGAGAAACCCAAGGGCAAGTTTCCTTGTCTTCGGACGTCGCGAAATCTCGACTTGCAAAACCCCGAAATGGTATAGCCGAGTTAGAGTTTGGTGTTTTGGCGTTTCGGCACCTGGGATACCCAAGGGAAAGTTTCCTTGTCTTCGCACGTCGTGAAATCCCGACTTGCGAAACCCCAAAATGGTATAGCGTGGTTAGAAATTGGTTTTTCATCATTTTGGCACCCGGGATACCCAAGGGTAAGTTTCCTTGTACTCACATGTCGCGAAATCCTGATAGGTGAAACCCCAAAATAGTCTAACATGGATAAGTTTTGGTGTTTCAGAGTTTCAGCTACCGGGAAACCCAAGGGAAAGTTTCCTTGTCTTCGCACATCGCGAAATCCCGACTTGCGAAACCCAGAAATGGTATAACGTGGTTAGAAATTGGTGTTTCGGTGTTTCGGCCACTGGGATACCCAAGGGTAAGTTTCCTTGTACTCACATGTCGCGAAATACCGATAGGTGAAAGCCCGAAATAGTCTAACGTGGATAAGTTTTGGTGTTTCAGAGTTTTGGCAACCAGGAAACCCAAGGGAAAGTTTCCTTGTCTTCGCATGTCGCGAAATCACGACTTGTGAAACCCCAAAATGGTATATCCGGGTTAGAATTTGGTGTTTCAGCGTTTCGGCACCTGGGATACCCAATAGCAAGTTTCCTTGTCTTCTTGTGTCGCAAAATCCTGACTTGTGAAACCTTGAAATGAGCTTAGCATATATATATATGAACTTCAGAGTTTCAGCTCCCGAGAAACCCATATGGAAGACCTCTTGTCATCGCACATCGTGAAATCTCGACTTGCGAAACCCCGAAGTGAGTTTAGAGGATATATGGTTCAGAGTTTCGGCTCTCGAGAAACCTAGGTGCGAGACCTTTTGTCTGTGCATATTCCGAAATCATGACTTGTGAGACCCCAAAATGATAATAGAGTAGATGAGATACGGTGTTTCAGCATTTCGACACCTGGGATATCTAAGGTCCAGTCTCTTGTACTCGCCAGTCCCAAAATCCCGACTTGCGAAACCCCGAAATGACATAGTGTGTCTAGAGTTTGGATGTTTTGGTGTTTCGACACCTGAGAAACCCAAGGGTTAGTTCCCTTGTACTCGTCGGTCGCGAAGTCCTGACTTGCGAAACCCCGAAATGAGCTTAGCGATGAATACGGGCTTAGGAGTTTCGTCTCCCGGGAAACCTAAGTGTGAGACCTTTTGTCTGCGCACATCGCAAAACCCCAACTTACGAAACCCCGAAATAATAATATCACGGATAAGTCTTGATGTCTCAGTATTTTGACACCTGGGATATCTAGAAGCATGTCCCTGGTACACACCTGTCCCGAATTCCCGACTTGTGAAATCTCGATACGGCTTAGCGCATGTAGATTTGGTTGTCGATGTTTCAACACCCAAAAAGCCGAAGGTATGAACCCCTCGTCCTCTTCTACTGCGAAAAATCGGTACATGAAACTCCTAAAGGTGGGATGCCAGGTTTTAATCCGAGGCATTGTTAGATATGACAAACTATTGGTCCCTTTCAGATTTCGGCACTTAGAGAGACAAGAGAGCAGGGGAACACATGCATCGTGATTTCCCGAATCGCGAAAGCTGGAAGCACCTCTCTGGTAAGGTCTGTGGTCATAGCCAATGATCACATGGGTAAGGATAAGGGATGGTAGGGTCTGCATCAGGCCCCATAGGAATTCAAGGAATTCTGTTCCTTCATGAAAAGAAGGAAAAAGCCAAAAAATATTAGTTCCCGTAGTGGGTGTGTTACATTTATATTTTTGGATTTATAATTGTGTAACAAGTTTGAAACATCTAATTTTTCCGGTGGAAATTTCATCTATCATCAGGGACTCTTGACATTGCACCTATCATCAGGGACTTTTGCAGTTACTCATTCAGTGACCAAAGGAAGGTTGTCTATTTCAATTGAAATCAATTGAAGGAAGGTTGTCTATCTCAATTGGGAGTGCAATGTTTAGATTTTAGCCTGGATTTAGTAGACCATCTTTCTGACTTTTAATAAGTGTGATAGTTTTTTATGGAGAAAGTGTTAGAATTGTCAATGCGGAAAACACAATTCTCAATGATAATTAACAATCACACACATAAGAAATAGACACAGGGATTTCACCTGGTTCACCCAAACGTTGGGCTATGTCCACCAAGAACATGCATTAGTTGTCTTATTATTCGAATTATGGAGATTACATCAGATTTTCAAGTTCTCTCCCAGTCTCTCACACTCAGTCATCTCATAGTCATATTTTCCTCTACGGGATTACATGAATTTATACATTCACACAAGAAATTGAATATTAAATGCAATCCCTATCCATATTCCAACTTGGTCTATTTGGTTGTAACACACACAAAAAAATAGGATCCAAATTTGTTCTTGGTAATTGGTTGTCACCAAATCCCAACAATATCCACCTTGACAACAATTAACCTGATACATTGCTTCTTCCTTTTGTTCATCACCTTTGATACAAGCCAAGATAAGCCAAGCACCACTGCAACTTCTCTAATAAAATTGGTTTCATGATATCGCCTGTGTGACTTGCACGAGTTTGGATTTCCTGAGGGGTCACTCCACCTCCAACATGTCTTCCACAACTGTTTTGTGAGACACATTTAGTCATATATCTCCTCCTATCCAAAATACCTGTAAAATATACATGACAATTATGATAGACCATCTCAGTGTAAGCATTATAAGTGACATTTGTGCTTCTCATACGCTGAAGCACCCATTTCACTGCAATACCTGAATCTGTCATGTTTCTGACAAAATCATTAGCATGTGAAACATCTGGTCTTAACCATTTCATTGCATAGAACATACCTCCTACTGAACTTACATGAGACATAACCTTTTCTTCTTTATAGACAGACCCTATGCTTGAAGAAAACTTATAATGGAAAGCAAGAGGGATAAAAACTAGTTTTACAATGTTCATACTGAACTCCAACCACAATTTACAATTACCATCTCTATGTACTTCCATGCCCACAATTTGTTTTGTTGCTCCTTGATCCCTCATCTGAATTGTCCTGTCCACTTGAGTCATTTTCTTACTGATTTTATCCATGCTTTGGCTTGTATCAAGCATATCATCAACAGAGAACATCAAGACTGTGAATGTACTATAAAATGTATATTAATTCCTACCCTTTGATAAATCCCGACTCACTATGAAGGATTCAAACCTCTTGTATATTTTCCTGGGTACCAATAGGCCATACAATGAATTATCTAGCATGCAAAGAACTTTACTGTTGCGATCTTGAATCAACCCTTTTGGTTGTTCCATACATACTATGTCTCTGTCAATGATGACCTTGTGAGAAGTAGAATCCCACACACAACATCCCTTTATACCATCATCATAACTTGCAGAGATATAAAAAAAGCAGGAATTCAGAAACAAAGATTTTAAGTCTGGAAATGATTTACCGCTTACCAGTACCTGCAATTCTTTCTTGCTCTTATGACATTGATGATTATTCCATAACCAGGAAGTGTCACTTCAGATGCTACTTCAGTACTGACTTCTATCTTATAAATGTTATCAACCTTTGTTTCCTTCATCACTACTAAATTACCTTTCGACACTGTGAGAGCTCCACCTTAACCTGTATACTTATATCCACAAGAATCCAACACTCCCAATGAAATCAAATTTGATTTAAGCTCAAGTACATATCTAACATCCGTTAATTCCCTAGCAATACCATCTAACATCCTGATTCTAATACTACCAATCCCAACAGTTTTACATGGAACACCATTTCCCATAAACACTACACCCTCATCAATAGATTGGTAAGAAAAGAACCAATTTCTATGTGAGCACATGTGGTGGGAGGCACCTAAATCTAACTACCATTCTACTTGATATTGTAAATTACTAGAAATGGATAAAACATGATCAATTATACCTGAATTTGTTACAGCCAAATTTGCTTCCTTCGTAGAGTTTTCCTCAGATTCCTTTCTCTTCCAACAATCTTTCTTGAGATGTCCTATTTTTCCACAATACCAACATTTTTCTTTACCCTTTCTATGTCTTGATTTAGATTGGAAATAACTTCTCTCATTCTTCTCTGTGGTTCAACCTCTGATCAACATCACCTCTGAATTTGAGGTTTTTGTACTATATTTTCTCCTCATCTACTCAACCAACAAAGATCCCACAACAGATTCATAATTTAAAACATTTGTTGAGCTAAAGCTAATAGAGGTGACTAGATTATCCCAAGACTCTGGCAACGAACACAATAGTGTAAAATCCTTATCTTCATCTTCTAATTTAACTTCCATACTAGTCAATTGAACTATGAGGATATTGAAGGTATTTAAATGGTCAACAACTTTTGTACCTTCATTCATCCGCAAATTGTACAACTGTCTCTTCAAGTAGATTTTGCTTGTCAAGGACTTCATCATATATAGACTTTCCAACTTTCTCCATAAGCTTGATGTTGTATCCTCTCTTACGATATTAAACAAAACCTCATTCGCCTGACATAATCAAATGGTGCTAAGATCTTTTGCAGCCAGATCCTTCCATTCCCATTCTGTCATGGCTGTTGGTTTCTTTGACTTTCCTGCCAATGCTTTTTGCAACCCTTTTTGCACCAGTAAATCCCGCATCTTAAGCTTCTAGAGCTCAAAGTTGTTTTTACCGCTCAACTTTTCAACTTCAAACTTCGAACTCTGCATCTTAGCCATTTGCAGAAAAAATATCCTAATATCCACTTCTTATAAAACCCAAGGCCCAAATCATTGCCTATAAAAAATCATTTTAAATGTGGAGGAATTATAAATAAGGTTAAATGCAGACCCTTAATAAAATAAGGTTAAATTATAACCATAGAAGGTTTAATCCAAAAAAAAAAACCTTTTAATAATATAAAAAGTTTTATTAAAGAAAAAGATTTACTTTTTAAAACATCCACCTTTTAAATTCTTCCACCATTTTATTAAAAAACCATCCTCACTCTTATACGATTCTTTTAAAAAAGGAGTATTTTGTTCTTAATTAAAAGTCAACTCTCATACCTCTTCACACCTTTTCATATATTTTTAAAAAACCGCCTCCACGTGACTTGTGCAAAATAGTTCATACCTTAAGTTTTTCATAAATTCTTCATACCTTAAGAAAATATTTATCCACTGAATTTTAGGCAGCCCTCGTGAATTTTGGATTTAAGGGAGCCGCCACACCTCACACAACACTGGAGTGTGGGGACTCCGCACCACCCGACACACTGGAGTGCGGAAATCATGAACGATCTACGCACTGTTCCTCATACTCAACTGCGGAAATTTCACAAATTGTTCACGAGCGTAAGGATGAGTAATAGGTCTCCACACCCTTCAAGAGGAGGGACCTACGAGGATTTATAAATTGACGCACCCTAACATAGATTTCACTTCTGGATTCTCTAATAATTTGACGTTCCTTCAACTAGCTCTAACTCGCTCTGATACCACTTGTTATAATTGTCAATGCGGAAAACACAATTCTCATTGATAATTAACAATCACACACGTAATAAATAGACACATGGATTTCACATGGTTCACCCAAACGTTGGGCTACATCCACCAAGCATAGGCATCGTTTGTCTTATTATTTGGATTATGGAGATTACATCAGATTTGCAAGTTCTCTCTTAGTCTCTCACACTTAGTCATCTCACAGTCGTATTTGCCTCTACGGGCTTACATGAATTTATACATTCACACAAGAAACTGAATATTAAATGCAATCACTATCCATATTATAACTTGGTTTGTTTGGTTGTAACCAACGCAAAATAATATGATCCAAATCCATTCTTGGTAATTGGTTTTCACCAAATCCCAACAATAGCCACCTTGACAACAATTAACCTGATACCTTGCTTCTTCCTTTTGTTCATCACCTTTGCTGCAAGCCAAGATAAGCCAAGCACCACAACAACTTCTCTAATAAAACTGGTTTCATGATATCACATGTGTGACTTGCATGAGTTTGGATTTCTTAAGGGGTCACTCCACCTCAAACATGTCTTCCACAACTATGTTGTGAGACACATTTAGTGATATACCTCCTCCTATCCAAAATACCTGTAAAATATACATTAGAATTATCATAGACCATCTCAATGTAACCATTATAGGTGACATTTGTGCTTCTCATACACTGAAGCACCCATTTCCCTGCAACACCTGAATCTGTCACGTTTCTGACAACATCAATAGCATGTGAAACATCTGGTCTTAACAATTTCATCGCATACAATAGACCTCCTACTGAACTTACATGAGACATAACCTTTGCTTCTTTATAGAGAGGCCCTATGTTTGAAGAAAACTTATAATGGAAAGCAAGAGGGATAAAAAATGGTTTTACAATGTTCATACTGAACTCCAACCATAGCTTACCATTACCATCTCTGTGTACTTCCATGCCCATAATTTGTTTTGTTGCTCCTTGATCCCTCATATGAATTGTCCTGTCCACTTGAGTCATTTTCTTACTAATTTTATCCATGCTTCAGCTTGCAACGAGCATATCATCAGCAAATAATATCAAGACTGTGAATGTAATATAAAATGGATAATCATTCCTAGCCTTTGATAAATCCTTACTCACTATGAAGGATTCAAACCTCTTGTATATTTTCCTGGGTACCAATAGGCCATACAATGAATTATCTAGCATGCAAACAAATTTACTGTTGCGATCTTGAATCAACCCTTTTGGTTGTTCCATACATACTATATCGCTGTCAATGATGACCTTGTGAGAAGTAGGATCCCACACACAAAATCCCTTTATACCATCATCATAACTTGTAGATATATAAAACAAGAAGGAATTCAGAAACAAAGATTTTAAGTTTGGAAATGATTTACCACTTATCAATACCTGCAATCATTTCTTGATCTTATGACCTTGATTCTTATGCCATAAATAAGAAGATACAATTGTCACTTCAGATGCTACTTTAGTATTGCCTTCCATCTTATAAAGTTTATCAAGCATTGTTGCCTTCATCACTACTAAATCACCTTTCGACACTATGAGAGCTCCAGCTTGACCTGTATACTTATATCCACAAGAATCCAACACTCCCAATGAAATCAAATTTGATTTAAGCTCAGGTACATATATAACATCCGTTAATTCCCTAACAATACCATCGAACATCCTGATTCTAATACTGCCAGCGCCAACAGTTTTACATGGATTACCATTTCCCATAAACACTAGACCCTCATCAACAGATTGGTAAGAAAAGAACCAATTTCTATGTGAGCACATGTGGTGGAGGCACTTGAATCTAACTTCTATTCTTATTGATATTGTAAATTACTAGAAATGGATAAAATGTCATCAATTATACCTGAATTTGTTACAGCCAAATTTTCTTCCTTCGTAGAGTTTTCCTCAGATTCCTTTCTCTTCCAACAATCTTTCTTGAGATGTCATGTTTTTACACAGTACCAACATTTGTCTTTACCCTTTCTGTGTCTTGACTTAGATCGAAAAGAACTTTTCTCATTCTTCTTTGTGGTTCGAACTCTGATCAACATCGCCTTTGAAGTTGAGGTTTCTTTACTAGATTTTCTCCTCATCTCCTTAGCCAACAAAGCTCCCACAACCGAGTCATATTATAAAACATTTGTTGAGCTAAAGCTAATAGAGGTGACTAGATTATCCCAAGACTTGGACAAATAACACAATAGTGTAATAGCCTTATCTTTATCTTTCAATTTAACTTCCATACTAGTCAATTGATCTATGAGGGTATTGAAGGTATTTAAATGGTCAACAACTTTTGTACCTTCCTTCATCCGCAAACTGTACAACTATCTGTTCAAGTAGATTCTGCTTGTCAAGGACTTCGTCATATATAGACTTTCCAACTTTCTCCATAAGCCTAATGTTGTATCCTCTCCTACAATATTAAACAAAACTTCATCCACTAGACATAAACAAATGGTACTAAAAGATTTCGCATACAGATCATCCCATTCCCATTCCGTCACGGCTGTTGGTTTCTTTGACTTTCCTTCCAATTATTTTTGCAACCCTTGTTGCACCAGTAAATCCTGCATATTAAGCTTCTAGATATCAAAGTTGTTTTTACCGTTGAACTTTTCAACTTCAAACTTTGAACTCTACATCTTAGCCATTTGCACAAAAATTCTCCTAATATCCACTGCTTATAAAACCCAAGGCCCAAATCACTGCTTATAAAAAATCCTTTTAAATGTGGAGGAATTATAAATAAGGTTAAATGTGGATCCTTAATAAAATAAGGTGAAATGATAACCACAAAAGGTTTAATGCGAAAAAAACCCTTTTAATAATATAAAAACTTTTAATAAAATTTTTTTATAAAGAAAAATATTTACTTTTTAAAACATCCACCTTTTAAATTTTTCCACCCTTTTATTAAAAAACCATCCTCACTCTTATACGATTCTTTTAAAAAAGGAGTATTTCATTCTTAATTAAAATTCAAGTCACATACCTCTTCACACCTTTTCAGATATTTTTAAAAAACTGCCTCCATGTGACTTGTGAAAAATAGTTCATACCTTAAGTTTTTGATAAATTCTTCATACCTTAAGAAATTCTTTATCCGCTGAATTTTAGGGAGTCGTTGTGACTTTTTGATTTAAGGGAGCCTCCACACCTCACGCAACACTAGAGTGCGGGGACTCTGCACCTCCCAACACATTGGAGTGCGGAAATCATGAAAGGTCTATGCACTGTTCCTCATTCTCAACTACAAAAATTTCACAATTTTTTCACAAGCGTAAGGCTGAGTAATAAGTCTATGCACCCTTCGAGAGGAGGGACCTGCGGGGATGTATAAATTGACGCACCCTCACATAGATTTCACTTCTAGATTCTCCAAGAATTTTACTCTCCTTTAACCAATTGTAACCAACTCTAATACCATTTGTTAGAATTTACAATGCGGAAAACACAATTCTCAATGATAATTAACAATCACACACATAAGAAATAGACACAGAGATTTCATGTGGTTCACCCAAACATTGGGCTACATCCACCAAGCATAGGCATCATTTGTCTTATTATTCAGATTGTGGAGATTACATCAGATTTGAAAGTTCTCTCTCAGTCTCTCACACTCAGTCATCTCACAGTCATATTTGCCTCTACGGGCTTACATGAATTTATACATTCACACAAGAAATTGAATATTAAATGCAATCTCTATCCATATTCTAACTTGGTCTATTTGGTTGTAACCAACATAGAATAATATGATCCAAATCTGTTCTTGCTAATTGGTTTTCACCAAATCCCAACAATCTTCACCTTGACAACAATTCATTGTTGGATTACTGAGAGGGGGGCGGGGTGTGAATCAGTAATAGCGTAATTATAATCCTTTTTCTTCAAATGTTATATCAATGTAGAATTATTATCAAATAATGAGCAATAAGAAATAAAAAATCACACACATACACAATACACCTGTGTTTTACATGGAAACCTAAATCGGGAGAAAACTACAGAATGCTTTTTATTATATGTCTTGAAGAATTACATTCATTGGAAGCACCAAATTCCTTTGTTTTCTAGCTACAACTGGAAGGAGACTCCAACCCCCTGGTTTCTCAAGCTACAACCTGAGGGAATCTCCAGCTCCCCAATTCTCTGGCTACAGCCAGAAGGAGGCTACAACCCCCTATGTTCTCCGGCTACAACCGGAAAATGGCTACAACCACCTTTCCTTGCCCCGTCCAACCGCCTTGAAGTAGAAGTAGAATGATGGAACCACTGTCAACCTGTCACTATGAGATATATTGTTTTACAACTGTATCAACCTGTACCACTGCCCTGTATCCAAACTGTACAACCTCCCTGTAATCAAACTGTACCTGAACTGAACATGTATCTACAAAAATACATCAGATACGCGACCTGTAGTGATGAAGCCTGTGTATGTACGTGCCCTATCTGTTATGCAGCCCACGCATGCCTTCTGAAACTAGGGTTTCCTTTCACTTCAAAATTTTTGACCCTTTGTAACTTCTTTCACATAGATTTGTAACCTGTCACTATATCCAGACTGTAACTGTACCCCATGCATGCATCCTCATACATAACCTCTACTCAAGGCAAGTATGTCTCTCTCTAGTCATGTTCCATATAGGTATGTGTAATCATGAACAAGTATAATATCCCTCACATGATCTTAGTCATCAACCCCTTTCTGATATTCAATTTCTCAATACATCAATAAATACAATATTTCAACCATGTACCATAAAAACTCTTAGCCATATGCCAAGAAATACNCAACAAGAAGTATCAATGATAAATATACCAGCACTGTATTTCTGTAGATATGACTTATACAAAAGATCCCATGTAGCCACTAGTCTCTCTAGGGAGAATCCTCAAATATCCATTGCCATTCCTCATGCATACATCAAAATCCAACTATTCATAGAAATAAGACATACCTTTTGAACCAATGGATGGATCTGATGTATTTGAGCACTCTAGACCTTCCTGGGAGCTTGATCACAGAATCTAGAACCTCTGCACCTTCATCTTCTCAAGTATCATGGCTTTATCAACATATACTCACCCTATACATAGTCAGCCCATGTACAAACTCATCCTATACACAACCAGTTCACGTATACGTTCAATGTATACTCACCCTATACACAGACAACCCGCGTATGCATCGGAAAATGGGGTTTTTTGTAAATCCGAGAATTTCACCGTCAACCCTTCATGCTACCTCAGACGTTTGCTACTTCATATGTATCCACAAGTATTTAAAAGAAGCTTTACACAAGAAAATAGATATACAAAATGTACAAGTGTGTTCTTAATGAGTAAAATTTGTCTCTTATTTATATCTTCATGTAGCATTGCACTTTCCTTATTTTAGGGCTTCTTCATTTAAAATAATTCTTTTACAAAGCACGTTGACCCTTGGGGGATTCTATAAGACTCATGAGGGGTTCTCCAACTTCATATGGTTAGAACTCTCTAACCGTGAGGAGTTATGTGACATTCCACATACCACCGGAAACGACATGACAAGAACTATCCGTCTAGGATATTTTCCATGACAATTTCACTGTCCTTCAACTCATTATTCCATAATTAAGAATGGGTTATCTTACTCTGCAAAGCGTCTTCCCATGAGGGATTTCACCATAAGGGGACCACTTTGGAGTTCATCCATATTTACTTCTTATCAACCATGATGAGACAATAATGAGTCATCTTTACATCAAACAATCTAGGGTCCATTACCCAAACCTTTCTGCTGCGGGGATTTCTTCAAGGGTTGACATCAATGACAACCAAACTTAATCAACAATATCCCTTTTTGGCATTGATGGAAACACTCTAATGCAATACTGAAATCATATCACTCATGCTCCCCCTGGAACCATGCCTATGTCCTCTGCATCTGATAAATATGCTCCACCTAGAACCATGCCTCTGTCCTCTGTATTTGATAAATCTGCTCCCCTTGGAACCATGCCTTTGTCCTATGCATATGATAAATCTCTCCCCCTTTGTCATCAATGGAAAATGTATCTTTCCATCCCGGGTTTCTCCCCCTGACTGAACTGTCCTCTTATGGTGCTTCCTCGTGTAAATCTAAGACATATAATATAAGCATTCAAAAATCATTCATTTTGGAGTAGAAATAAATCCAAGTATTTGGAAAATATATTCAAAGGCTTCCCATGGAAGTGGTTTTGTAAAGATATCTGCCAATTGTTCATTTGTGCCCACATACTCAACTATGATATTCATTTCTACAACCTGCTCCGGTAGAAAATTATACTTTATTGGAATGTGCTTCTTCTTGGAGTGCATCACCGGGTTTTTCGAGATACTGATGGTGCTTGTATTATCACAATAGATTGGAATGGGCTCATCATACTCAACCTGTATATCTGTGAGAGTTTGTTTCATCCAAAGAACTTGTGTACAACATGATGTTGTTGTAATATACTTTGCCTCGGCTGTAGATAAAGATACTGATGATTGTTTCTTTGTTAGCCATGATACTAAACACTCACCCAAGTAGAACGTTGCTCCAATGGTGCTTCGTTGGTCATCAATACAACCTACCCAATCTACATCTGTGTAGGAAATAAGTGATATATCCTTTCCTTTTGGATACCATAATCCAAACTCTTATGTTCCTTTGAGATATTTGAAAATCCTCTTTACTGCTAATACATGTGATTCCTTTGGTGCTGCTTGAAATCATGCCACCTGTCCAACTGCCTACATTACATTTGGTCTAGATGATGTAACATATAGTAGGATGCCAATCATTGACCTGTATTGCCTCTGATCTGTAGACTTCAAATCATCATCTTTGCTCAACTTGCAACTGGTTTGCATGGGAGTGATAACTGGTTTGAAATCTTCCATTCCGAACTTCTTTAGAATTTCTCTTATATACTTGGTTTGAGAAATAAAAATTCCTTGGTTACTTTGACGTATCTGAAGTCCTAGAAAGAAGGATAGTTCTCCAAGTAACGACATTTCAAATTCATTATGCATATCTTTTGAAAATTTCTAGCTTAACCTGTCATCATCACTACCAACAATAATATCAACAACATAAATATTACCTTGACTTACCCTGATGTAGAGGTTGTTGTTTGCACTTCCTTTTCTGAACTCTGTCTGCTGCAGATACTTATCCAGTCTGGAGTACCATGCTCTAGGAGCCTGTTTTAGACCATACAAGGCCTTCTTTAATTTACACACATAGTCTGTATTCTCTGACAATTGAAATCCTTCTGGTTGTTCAATGTAGACTTCTTCTTCAAGTTCCCCTTTTAGAAAAGTTGATTTTATTTCCATCTGATATACTTTAACATTTTTGGAGCATGCATAAGCTAAAATAAAACAGATTGCTTCCATTCTGGCAACTGGGGAAAATGTCTCTTCAAAGTCGATTCCTTCAATCTATGCATATCCTTTACATACCAATATAGCTTTGTTCCTTGTCACATGTCCATCTTTGTTCAATTTATTCTTGACAACCCATTTTGTGCCGATCACATTCTTATTCTTTGGTCTTGGAACCAATTCCCAAGTGTCATTTTTCTCTATTTGATCCAATTCTTCATCCATGGCCTTATTCCAAAATTCATCCTTGTTGGCTTCTTCAAAATAGTTTGGTTCAATTGTAGATAAGAGTGCCAGGTGTGTTTGTTCTGGTGAACGGATTTTTCTTCTAGTCTCAACTCCTGCATCTTTGTTCCTGATAATTTGATCCGAAGGATGATTCTTCTGTACTCGTTTATTGGGTGTCTTTGGAGACACTTGCTGAACTTGCTCTTCTTCTTTTGTCGGATTCTCTTCATCTTCCTCTTCTACTTATTTTTCATCTTCTTCTTCGAAAAGTTGTTCCATTGATTTGTTTTCTTCTTCCTTTGATTTTGGTTTGCTTGTTTCATCAATTGTTACGTTGGTGTTTTCCACAACTTTTTTTAATCTTAGATTGTAAAACTTGTATGCTTTCCTTGTACTTGAGTAACCAACAAGTATTCATTTGCCCACACGAGAGTCAAACTTTCTCATTTTTCCATCTTCTCTTTTGATGTAGCATTTGCTTCCAAAAAAAGTGCTTCACATTTGTTGGTCTTCCTCTCCATAGCTCGTAGGGAGTTTTATCAGTGTTGTTTCTGAGCATTACTCTGTTTTGAATGTGAACTGTTGTATGCACTGCATGTGTCCAAAATATATCTGTCAATTTGGAATCTATTATCATTGTTTGAACCATTTCCTATATTGTTCTGTTCTTTCTTTCAACAACTCCATTATGTTGAGGTGTCCTAGAAACGAATAATTGCTTTTTTATTCCATGACTGCTGCAGTAGTCCATAAATTACTTTGAAGTGAACTCTCTTCCATTATCATATCTCAAGAATTTGATTCTTGAATCCATCTCATTTTCAACCATTTCCTTGTAGATCTTGAAGTTTTCAAAATCTTCTGACTTGTTCTTGAGAAAGAAAACTGCAGTCATTCTTGTATAATCATCAACTAGTAACAAAAAGTATCGCTCACCTTTTACGACCTTTTTTGTAGTTGGTCCAACTAGATCAGTGTGCACAATTTCCAGTGGTCTTGTTGTTGAATATTCCTTTGATTTGAACCTAGTCCTTGTTTGCTTTCCTTGTTGACAATGCTTACATAAAGTGTTGGTTGGTTTCGTGATCTGGGGAATTTATCTGACTGCTTCTATTTTGTTGACTTTGACAAGGTTATCAAAATGCATGTGACCCATTCTTCTGTGCCATAGCCAACTTTCATGTTCCTTTCCTAGACAACACTTTTCATTTCCAATTTCACTTAATAAATATATGTTGTTTGAAGTTCTTGCAGCTGTACCGACCAATTTCCCTAAACCTTCTTTTCTTATCACACACTTTTGTGAATCAAAAGTAAATTTATTACCTTGGTAACACATTTGACTCACACATAGAATATTATGTTTCATATATTCTACCAGTAGAACATTTTGTGCCTTTTCTTTCTTATTCCCAATTCAGATTGTGCCTTCTCCAATGATTTTGGCTGAATTATCATTTTCGAAGGAGACTGATCCATTTCTTTCCTTTTGTAATGTAAGAGATTTGTCTTTATCACCTGTCATGTGTTTTGAACACTCACTGTCAACATACCAACCGTGTTTCTTTTGCTTAGCCTGTAGAGCGACTATGCATTATTCATTGCTATACTGATCTTTCTTTCTTATCCATGTCGTTTTCTGAGGTTCTTGTCTGTGACTATTGTTAATTTGTTGAGGTTATTTAGGAGGGACTGTCATTCTGCAATCTTTGGCCATGTGTCCAAAGTTTTTAGATTTTTAACATTCCACTTCAGTGCTCAAGGATCCAAACCCATTGTAAATTCTTCTTTTTGTTTCACTAGGTCTTATTGAATAACCCCTTTGTGTATGACTCTCAAAGTTGTTATTGTTCCTGTTGTTAGCTCTGCAATTTACACCTTTATGTCCAAAATTATTACATGCATAACATAAACCAAAAAATATAGTTTGATACCTGGGAGTTGAATATCTTCTGAAAGGATTTTCTCTTATGAATCCTTCTTCTTCTTGAGGCCTATATGTATGTTGTTGATTCTGAAATCTGAATCTTCTCGGTGGAGGAGTGTCCCTGTAATCTTCCTTGTATATCTTCCTATCCCCTTTGATTGTTTCTTCATAGCTTTTTGGATTTGTTTATTGTTATGTTGTTTTGGAGTTTGATCCCTTTTCTGTCTGATTGTATCCAAGTCCAGACTTGTCAAGATGAGATTTTTGACTCCTGATAATGTCATTAAAAACTTTTGGTCTATTCTGCATATTTTTCTTTTGAATATCCTTTCTTAATGTGACAATCTTTGCTTCCAAGTTTCTGATGATCCTGCCCTTTTCTTCTAGTTGTTATTTGAGTGCTTCTTCAATTATTTTATCTTCTTCTATTTGAACTTTCAATTTTGTGATCATTTTTTCTAGTTCTTGAGTGTCTTCCTTTTTGTCTAGTTTTGCTTGTAGTTTCCTTTTATTTTCTCTTTTGATAACTTCTATGGAACACATTAATTCTTCTCGAAAGTCAACTTATCCCTCTTCAATTTCTTCTCCGAATTCTTCTTCGGCTTCTTCATATTCTTCTTCAGAGTCCTCTTTGTCAAAGTCTTTTACTGCCATGAATAGAACTCTTCCTGTCTCACTGTCACTGACTTCATATTCATCTGATGATGAGATGTCTTCTTTGATGCATAATATTTTCTTGAAATATTTATTTGTAGTTCTTTTTCCTTTATATGTGTGTTTTCCTTTTGAGTAACCCTCATCATTTCTCTTTTTCTTATGAGGACATTTGTTATCAAAATGACCAATACCATCACAATTAAAACAATTTAAAGGAATCTTACCTCTATACCTACTGTTAGTTCCCTTGTTCAGTCTTTTGATGAAGTTGGCCACTTCTTCATCATCTTCCGAGATGTCGTTGCTGCTGCTATATTCTTATTGTTCGTTTTTATTTTGCTTTGATCTTTTGGATGCTTTGAAGGCTGCTTCTTTTACATCTGGATTTTCCTATTAAGTTCTCATCTCATATGCTATGAAGATTCCATGCAGTTCATCCATGCTTATTGAGTTTAGATCTGATCTTTCTTCTAGTGTTGATATCTTAGGGTTGAATCTCATAGGAAGAGATCTTAACACCTTTTGAACAATTACAGATTCTTCGATTTCTTCTCCAAATCCTATGATTGCATTCATTGTTTCATCGACTCGTAAGAAGTAGGCTGCAATATCTTCATCTTCCTTCATTTTTAGTTGTTCGAAATGACCTCTGTAAGTTTGAAGCTTTGCTTCTTTGACTTTTGAATCTCCTTCATAAATATTTCGAAGCTTGTCCCAAATCTCTTTTGCAGATTTACAATGTGCAACTTTGGTGAATACCGTATCACTGAGACCATTCAAAAGTGAATTTTTGGCTTTGGAATTATTCTCACCGAGTTTCACTGCTTTGTCATTTGTTGGTGGAACTGTTGGTGCTGTGTATCCATCTACAATTTATTTCCAATCTTGAAATCCCTATGCCTGTATATATGTCTTCATTCTTATGCTCCAAAAGGCATACTTATGTACATCAAACTGTGGTATTTCATTTTTATACGAGTTGGTACTCTCCATGATCTACCTTTCAGTGGTTAAACTGATTTCTGAAGGAACCTACTCTGATACCAATTGTTGGATTACTAAGAGGGGGGGGGTGTGAATTAGTAATAGTTTAATTATAATACTTTTTCTTCAAATGTTATATCAATGTAGAATTATTATCCAAAAATGAGCAATAAGAAATAAAAAATCACACACATACATAGTACACCAGTGTTTTATGTGGAAACCCAAATCGGGAGAAAACCACAAAATGTATTTTCATATATGTCTTGAAGAATTACATTCATTGGAAGCACCAAATTACCTTGTTTTCCAGCTGCAACTGGAAGGAGGCTCCAACCCCCTAGTTTCTCAGGCTACAACCTGAGGGAAGCTACAACTCCCTAATTCTCTGGCTACAACCAGAAGGAGGATACAACCCCTTATGTTCTCTGGATACAACCGGAAGGTGGCTACAACCGTTGGTCCTTGTCCCATCCAACCACCCTGAAGTAGAAGTAGAATGATGGAACCATTGTTATCCTGTCACTGTGAGATATACTATTGTACAACTGTATCAACCTGTACCACTGCCCTATATCCAATATGTACAACTGCCCTGTAATCAAACTGTATCGGAACTAAACATGTATCTACAAAAATACAATAGATACACGACCTGTAGTGATGTGGCCTATGTATGTATGTGCCCTATCTTTTATGCAACCCATGTATGCCTTCTGAAACTAGGGTTTCCTTTCACTTGAAAACTTTTGACCCTCTGTATTTTATTTCACATAGATCTGTAACCTGTAACTGTATCCAGACTGTAACTGTACCCTGTGCATGCATCCTCATACATAACCTCTACTCAAGGAAAGTATGTCTCTCTCTAGTCATGTTCCATATAGGTTTGTGTAATCATGAACAAGTATAATATATATCACATGATCTTAGTCATCAACCCCTTTCTGATATTCAATTTCTCAATACATTGATAAATACAAGGTCTCAACCGTGTACCATAAAAACTCTTATCCATATGCCAAGAAATCCAAGATGTGCCTCAACAAGAAGTATCAATGATAAATATAATAGCACTGTATTTCTGTAGATCTGACTTATACAAAAGATCCCATGTAGCCACTAGTCTCTCTAGGGAGAATCCTCAAATCTCCATTGCCATTCCTCATGCATACATCAAAATCCAACTATTCATAGAAATAAGACATACCTTTTGAACCAATGGATGGATCTAATGTATCTGAGCACTCTAGACCTTCCTAGGAGCTTGATCTCAGAATATAGAACCTTTGCACCTTCATCTTCTCAAGTTTCATGGCTTTATCAACATATACTCACCCTATACACAATCAACCTGCATACATACTCACCCTATACACAACCATACCGCGTATACCTTCAATGTATACTCACCCTATACACAGACAACCCATGTATGCATCAGAAAATGGGGTATTCTGTAAATCCGATAATTTCACCATCAACCCTTCGTGCTACCTCAAATGTTCGCTACTTCAGATGTATCCACAAGTATTTACAATAATATTTACATAAGAAAATAGATATACAAAATGTACAAGTGTGTTCTTAATGAGTGAACTTTGCCTCTTATTTATATCTTCATGTAGCATTACACTTTCCTTATTTTAGGGCTTCTTTATTTAAAATAAATTATTTTGCAAAGCACTTTGACCCTTGGGAGATTCTATAAGACTCATGAGGGGTTCTCCAACTTCATATGGTTATAACTCTCTAATCGTGAGGAGTTATTTGACATTACACATACCACTAGAAATGGCATGACAAGCACTATCCATCTAGGATATTTTCCCTGACAATTTCACTGTACTTCAACTCATTATTCCATAATTAAGCATGGGTTCTCTTACTCCACAAAGCGTATTCCCGTGAGGGATTTCACCATAAGGGGACCTCTTTATATTTCATCCATCTTTACTTCTTATCAACCATGACGAGACAATAATGAGTCATCTTTACATCAAACAATCTAGGGTCCATTACCCAAACTTTTGTGCTCTAGGGATTTCTTCAAGGGTTGACATCAATAAAAACCAACCTTAATCAAAATTAATGTGACACCTTGCTTATTCCTTTTGTTCATCACCTTTGCTACAAGCCAAGAGAAGCCAAGCACCAATCCAACTTCTCTAATAAAATTGGTTTCATAATCTCGCCTATGTGACTTGCACGAGTTTGGAATTCTTGAGGGGTCACTCCACCTCCAATATGTCTTCCACAACTGTGTTGTGAGACACATTTAGTGATACATCTCCTCCTATCCAAAATATGTGTAAAATATACATCACAATTATCACATACCATCTCAGTGTAACCATTATAGGTGACATTTGTTCTTCTCATACGCTGAAGCACCCATTTCACTGCAACACCTGAATCTATCACGTTTCTGACAACATCATTATCATGTGAAACATCTGGTCTTAACCATTTCATCCCATACAACATACCTCCTACTGAACTTACACGAGACATAACCTTTTCTTATTTATAGACAGAGCCTATGCTTGAAGAAAAAATATAATGGAAAGCACAAGAGATAAAAAATGGTTTTACAATGTTCATACTGAACTCCAACCACAACTTACCATTACCATCTCTGTGTACTTTCGTGCCCATAATTTGTTTTGTTTCTCCTTGATCCCTCATCTGAATTGTCTTGTCCACCTAAGTCATTTTCTTACTGATTGTATCCATGCTTCGTCTTGCATCGAGCATATCATCAGCAAAGAACATCAAGACTGTGAATGTACTATAAAATGTATAGTCATTCCTACCCTTTGATAAATCCTAACTCACTATGAAGGATTCAAACCTCTTGTGTATTTTCCTAGGTACCAATAGGCCATACAATGAATTATCTAGCATGCAAACAAATTTACTATTGCGATCTTGAATCAACCCTTTTGGTTGTTCCATACATATTATATCTCTTTCAATTATGACCTTGTGAGAAGTAGGATCCCACACAGAACATCCCTTTATACCATCATCATAACTTGTAGAGATATAAAACAAGCAGGAATTCAGAAACAAAGATTTTAAGTCTGGAAATGATTTACCGCTTACCAGTACCTGCAATTCTTTCTTGCTATTATGACCTTTATGCTTCTGTCATAAACAAGAAGATACATTTGTCACTTCATATGCTACTTCAGTACTACCTTACAGCTTATAAAGGTTATCAACCTTTGTTTCCTTCATCACTACTAAATTACCTTTCGACACTGTGAGAGTTCCACCTTGACTTGTATACTTATATCCACATGAATCCAACACTCCCAATGAAATCAAATTTGATTTAAGCTCAGGTACATATATAACATCCGTTAATTCCATAACAATACCATTGAACATCCTAATTCTAATACTACCAACCCCAACAGTTTTACATGGAATACCATTTCCCATAAACACTACACCTTCATCAACAGACTGGTAATAAAAGAACCAATTTCTATGTGAGCACATGTGGTGGGAGGCACCTAAATCTAACTTCCATTCTTCTTGATATTGTAAATTGCTAGAAATGGATAAAACGTGATCAATTATACCTGAATTTGTTACACCCAAATTTGCTTCCTTCATAGAGTTTTCCTCAGATTCCTTTATCTTCCAGCAATCTTTCTTGAGATGTCATGTTTTTCCACAGTACCAGCATTTTGATTTACCCTTTCTATGTATTGACTTAGATCGGAAAGAAATTCTCTCATTTTTCTCCGTGGTTCGACCTCTGATCAACATCGCCTCCGAAGTTGAGGTTTCTTTACTATATTTTCTCCTCATCTCCTCAACCAACAAAGCTCCCACAACAGAGTCATAATCTAAAACATCTGCTGAGCTAAATCTAATAGAGGTGACTAGATTATCCCAAGACTCAGGAAACGAACACAATAGTGTAATGGCCTTGTCTTCATTTTATAATTTGACTTCCATACTAGTCAATTGAATTATGACGGTATTGAAGGTATTTAAATGGTTAGCAACTTTTGTACCTTCCTTCATCCGCAAACTGTACAACTGTCTCTTCAAGTAGATTCTTCTTGTCAAGGAATTTGTCATATATAGACTTTCCAACTTGCTCCATAAGCCTAATGTTGTATCCTCTCCTACAATATTAAGCAAAACCTCATCTGCCAGACATAAACAAATGGTGCTAAGAGCTTTTGCATCCATATCCTCCCATTCCCATTCCGTCATGGTTGTTGGCTTCTTTGACTTTCTTGCCAATTCTTTTTTCAACCCTTTTTGCTCCATGATCTAGGTGGATATCGGTGGCCACCCACCTTTTCCAACTAGCTCAAAATAGTTTTCTGGCAATTTTGACAATTTACTATTTTTAGTAGGTTTTAACTTTCGGGGCCATTTTGAGGGCCCTAATGAAGGTTTTTTGAGATCTAGGTTCTCAATGATAACCAAAGGCATGATTGAGCCCCACAAACTAATCTCTTCGACGATACCTTTCCAACGAGCTATCACACGCCAAAAACAAAGATCGTATGCAAAAGTTACGACCCCAGGAAGTTGATGTACTCACTTACCCAAACGGGGCCCACATGACTTTTGGTGCTTCATCTCCTAGGGTTAGGTTTTTGGATGTCTAGGTTTTTTGACATTCCTTCTTATTGTAAAAAGGCCTTCAGAGCCTCATTTTAATCATCTTCTTGCAAATGCGAGTAGCCGTCACATCTCTCCTCAGAGATAAGCTGCCACCATTCTAGCGAGTCTTTCACTCTGTGTTTTTACAGTCTCTGTACATTTCTTTCATTAATAGAAATCGTGTATTACTGTATCTCTATGTTTATGGTTGTATCTCTGATATATTTATGTTATATTATTGAATATACGCGATATCTCTGTGCATTTCTTTATTATATCTCTGATCTCATTTCGTGCTGAAAATAATCCAGATCACTCCATTAAATCCCGCATCTTAATCTTCCAGAGCTCAAAGTTGTTTTTACCGCTAAAATTTTCAACTTCAAACTTCAAACTCTGCATCTTAGCCATTTGCATAAGAAATCTCCTAATATCCACTACTTATAAAACCCAAGGCCCAAATCACTGCTTATAAAAACCAAGGCCCAAATCATTGCTTATAAAAAATCCTTTTAAATGTGGAGGAATTATAAATAAGGTTAAATGATAACCACAAAAGGTTTAATCCAAAACAAAAATCCTTTTAATAATATAAAAAGTTTTAATAAAAAACTTTTATAAGGAAAAATATTTACTTTTTAAAACATCCACCTCTTAAATTCTTCCACCCTTTTATTAAAAAACCATCCTCACTCTTATATGGTTATTTTAAAAAAAGAGTATTTCGTTCTTAATTAAAAGTCAACTTTCATACCTCTTCACACCTTTTCATATATTTTTAAAAAACTGCCTCCACGTGACTTGTGAAAAATAGTTCATACCTTAAGTTTTTCATAAATTCTTCATACCTTAAGAAATTCTTTATGCACTGAATTTTAGGGGGTCATCGTGACTTTTGGATTTAAGGGAGCCTCCGCACCTCACGCAACACTGGAGTGCGGGGAGTCCGCACCTCCCAACACATTGGAGTGCGAAAATCGTGAAAGATCTATGCAATGTTACTCATACTCAACTGTGGAAATTTCAAAAAAAATTCACGGGCGTAAGGATGAGTAATAAGTATCCACACCCTTCGAGAGGAGGGACCTGCAGGGATGTATAAATTGATGCACCCTCACACAAATTTCACTTCTAGCTTCTCCGAGAATTTGACACTCCTTCAACCAGCTCTAACTAGCTTTGATACCACTTGTTAGAATTGTCAATGCGGAAAACACAATTCTCAATGATAATTAACAATCACACACATAAGAAATAGACACATGGATTTCACATCGTTCACCCAAATGTTGGGATATGTCCACCAAGCATAGGCATTGGTTGTCTCGTTATTCGTATTATGGAGATTACATCAGATTTGCATGTTCTCTCTCAGTCTCTCACACTCAGTCATCTCACAATCGTATTTGCCTCTGCGGGCTTACATGAATTTATACATTCACATAAGAAACTGAATATTAAATGCAATCCCTATCTATATTCTAACTTGGTCTATTTGGTTGTAACCCCTGCAGAATAATAGGATCCAAATATGTTCTTGGTAATTGGTTGTCACCAAATCCCAACAATCTCTACCTTGACAACAATTAACCTGATACCTTGCTTATTCCTTTTGGTCATCACCTTTGCTGCAAGCCAAGAGAATCCAAGCACCACTGCAAATTCTGTAATAAAATTGGTTTCATGATCTCACTTGTGTGACTTAAATGAGTTTGAATTTCCTGAGGGGTCACTCCACCTCCAACATGTCTTCCCCAATTGTTTTGTAAGACACATTTAGTGATGGATCTCCTCCTATCCAAAATACGTGTAAAATATACATTACAATTATCACAGACCATCTCAATGTAACCATTATAGGTGACATTTTTGCTTCTCATACGTTGAAGAGACATTTCATTACAAGACCTAAATCTATCACGTTTCAGACAACATCATTAGCATGTGAAACATCTGGTCTTAACCATTTCTTCGCATACAACATACCTCCTACTGAAATTACACGAGACATAAAATTTTCTTCTTTATACAAAGGCCCTATGATTGAAGAAAACTTATAATAGAAAGAAAGAGGGATAAAAACTAGTTTTACAATGTTGATATTGAACTCCAACCACAACTTACCATTACCATCTCTGTGTACTTCCATGCGCATAATTTGTTTTGTTTCTCCTTGATCCCTCATCTGAATTTTCCTGTCCACCTGAGTCATTTTATTACTGATTTTATCCATGCTTCTCCTTGCATCAAGCATATCATCAACAAAGAACATCAAGACTTTGAATGTACTATAAACTGTATAGTCATTCCTACCCTTTGATAAATCCTGACTCACTACAAAGGATTCAAACCACTTGTATATTTTCCTGGGTAACAATAGGCCATACAATGAATTATCTAGCATGCAAACAAATTTACAGTTGTGATCTTGAATCAACCCTTTTGGTTGTTACATACATACTATATCTCTGTTAATGACGACCTTGTGAAAAGTAGGATCCCACACACACCATCCCTTTATACCATCTTCATAACTTGCAGAGATATAAAACAAGAAGAAATTTAGAAACAAAGATTTTAAGTCTGGAAATGATTTACCACTTACCGTTACCTGCAATTCTTTCTGGTTGTTATGACCTTGATGCTTCTACCATAAACAAGAAGATACACCTATCACTTCAGATGCTACTTCGGTATTTCCTTCCATCTTATAAAGGTTATCAACCTTTGTTTCCTTCATCACTACTAAATTACCTTTCGACACAGTAAGCTCTCCACCTTGACCTGTATACTTATATCCACAAGAATCCAACATTCCCAATGAAATCAAATTTGATTTAATCTCAAGTACATATCTAACATCCGATAATTCCCTAACAATTCCATCTAACATCCTGATTCTAATACTACCAACCCCAACAAGTTTACATGGAATACCATTTCCCATAAACACTACACCCTCATCAACAAATTGGTAAGAAAAGAACCAATTTCTATGTGAGCACATGTGGTGGGAGGCACCTGAATCTAACTGTCATTCTTCTGGATATTGTAAATTACTAGAAATGGATAAAACATGATCAATTATACCTAAATTTGTTACAGCCAAATTTGCTTCATTCGTAGAGTTTTCCTCAGATTCCTTTCTCTTCCAACAATATTTCTTGAGATGTTCTGTTTTGCCACATTACCAACATTTTTCTTTACCTTTTCTATGTCTTGACTTAGATCGGAAAGAACTTCTCATTCTTCTCTGTGGTTCGACCTTTGATCAACACCGCCTCTGAAGTTGAGGTTTATTTACTATATTTTCTCCTCATCTCCTCAGCCAACAAAGCTACCAGAACAGAGTCATAATCTAAAACATCTCTTGAGCTAAAGCTAATAGAGATGACCATATTATCCCAAGACTCAGGAAACAAACACAATAGTGTAATAGATTTATATTCATCTTTGAATTTAACTTCCCTACTAGTGAATCGAACTATGAGGGTATTGAAGGTATTTAAATGGTCAACAACTTTTGTACCTTCCTTCATCCGCAAACTGTGCAACTGTCTCTTCAAGTAGATTCTGCTTGTTAAGGACTTCTTCAGATATAGACTTTCCAACTTGCTTTATAAGCCTGATGTTGTATCCTCTCCTACGATATTAAACAAAACCTCATCTGCCAGACATAAATGAATGGTGCTAAGACATTTCACATCCAGATCCTCCCATTCCCATTCTGTCATGGTTGTTGGTTTCTTTTACTTTCCTATCAATTCGTTTTGCAACCCTTGTTGCACCAGTAAATCCCGCATCTTAAGCTTCCATAGCTCAAAGTTGTTTTTACCGCTGAAATTTTCAACTTCAAACTTCGAACTTTGCATCTTAGCCATTTGCACAAAAAATCTCCTAATATCCACTGCTTATAAAACCCAAGGCCCAAATCACTGCTTATAAAAAATATTTTTAAATTTGGAGGAATTATAACTATGGTTAAATGTGGATTCTTAATAAAATAAGGTTAAATGATAACCACAAAAGGTTAATCCAAAAAAAAAACCCTTTTAATAATATAAAAAGATTTAATAAAAAACTTTTATAAAGAAAAAGATTTACTTTCTAAAACATCCACCTTTTAAATTCTTCCACCCTTTTATTAAAAAACCATCCCCACTCTTATATGATTATTTTAAAAAAGGATTATTACGTTCTTAATTAAAAGTCAACTCTCATACCTCTTCACACCTTTTCATATATTTTTAAAAAACTGCCTCCACGTGACTTGTGCAAAATAGTTCATACCTTAAGTTTTTAATAAATTCTTCATACCTTAAGAAATTCTTTATCTGTTGAATTTTAGGTACCCATCATGAATTTTGGATTTAAGGGAGCCACCGAACCTCACACAAAATTGGAGTGTGGGGAGTCTGCACCTCCCAACACACTGGAGTGTGGAAATCATGAAAGATCTATGCATTGTTCCTCATACTCCACTACAGAAATTTCACAATTTTTTCATAGGTGTAGGGCTGAGTAATGAGTCTTTGCACCCTTCGAGAGGAGGGACCTATGGGGATGTATAAATTGACACACCCTCAAACAAATTTCACTTCTGTCTTCTCCAAGAATTTGACACTCCTTCAACTAGCTCAAACCAGCTCTGATACCACTTGTTAGAAATGTCAATGCGGAAAACACAATTCTCAATGATAATTAACAATCACACACATAAGAAATAGAGACATGGATTTCATGTGGTTCACACAAACGTTGGGCTACATCCACCAAGCATAGGCATCGATTGTCTTATTATTCATATTATGGACTTTACATCAGATTTGCAGGTTCTCTCTCAGTCTCACACACTCAGTCATCTCACAGTCGTATTTGCCTCTGTGTGCTTACATGAATTTATACATTCACACAAAGAAACTGAATATTAAATGCAATCCCTATCCATATTCTAACTTGGTCTATTTGGTTGTAACCACCGCAGAATAATAAGATTCAAATATGTTATTGGTAATTGGTTGTCACCAAATCCAAACAATCTCCACCTTGACAACAATTAACCTGGTGCCTTGCTTCTTCCTTTTGTTCATCACCTTTCCTAGAAGCCAAGAGAAGCCAAGCAACAATGCAACTTCTCTAATAAAACTGGTTTCATGATCTCACCTGTGTAACTTGCACGAGTTTGAATTTCCTAAGGGGTAACTCCACCTCCATTATGTCTTCCATCACTGTGTTGTGAGACACATTTAGTGATAGATCTCCTCCTATCCAAAATACCTATAAAATATACATCACATTATCACATACCATCTCAGTGTAACCATTATAGGTGACATTTGTGCTTCTCATACATTGAAGAACCCATTTCACTGCAACACCTGAATCTATCATGTTTTTGACAACATCATTAGCATGTGAAACATCTTTTCTTAACCATTTCATCGCATACAATAGACCTCCTACTCAACTTACACGAGACATAACCTTTTCTTCTTTATAGACATGCCCTATCCTTGAAGAAAACTTATAATGGAAAGCAAGAGGGATAGAAATTGGTTTTACAATGTTCATATTGAACTCCATCCATAGCTTACCATTACCATATATGTGTACTTCCATGCCCATAATTTGTTTTTCTACTCCTTGATCCCTCATCTGAATTGTCCCATCCACCTGTGTCATTTTCTTACTGATTTTATCCATGCTTCGACTTGCATCGATCATATCATCAGAAAATAACATCAAGACTGTGAATGTACTACAAAATTTATAGACATTCCTACCCTTTGTGTAATGGCCGGTTTTACATTTTACATCAATCTATTTTGATAAACTAACTAATTTCATAACACAATAATGAAATAACAGTAACTTCCGTAACATTCAAGAAATTTTTACTAATTTAACTCATTCGTATGCAATTTCGTCAATATAATAAGATTTAATAACAAATCAATTCAAAACAATGCATAATTCTTACCTGAACCTGATGCTACTATTTGCTCACCGCTTGCTTCCTTCCCGCTTCTTTAGAACACAACCCAAAACCGACCACCCTGCCGACTAGTTAGCTCCTAGCCCTAGGATATCAACAGATATCCTAGCCCTCTGAGCCCAAAACCCCCAGCAACCCTCGGTGCACTGTGTAAATTCCACTCCAAGTTTCACTCTGCCAATTCCCCCGCTCTCCCAAATTCCTCCCCAACTCCCGTAACATAATCCTCCCCCCAAACTCCTTTCCCCCCCTTATCCCTCCTTCACCGACTTCCCTTCATTTACTCCCTTACCAAATATCTTATCCCATTATTAAATATCTTATCCCATTATTAAATGCTTCCATTTTCGGGAACGTAACTTAAATTAATAATATATTTTATTATCCAACTTTATTTATTTACCATATTGATTAATGAGTTAATAATACTTAAATTAATCATAATCAAGAATAACTAATTAATAACAAATAATTAGTTAAGGTTATTTTAATAAATAAATATAGTTTAGCTAATCTTTTAGGATTACATTATTAAATTAATTATAATTTATAATCAAGGGTCGTTACACTTTGATAACTCCTAACTCACTACGAAGGATTCAAACCTCTTGTATATTTTCCTGGGTACCAATAGGCCATACAATGAATTATCTAGCACGCAAACAAATTTACTCTTGCGATCTTGAATCAACCCTTTTGGTTATTCCATAAATACTATATCTCGGTCAATGATGAACTTGTGAGAAGTAGGATCCCACACACAACATCCCTTTATACCATCATCATAACTTGCAGAGATATAAAACAAACAAGAATTTAGAAACAAAGATTTTAAGTCTGTAAATGATTTACCGCTTACCAGTACTTGCAATTATTTCTTGATATTATGACCTTGATTATTCTGCCATAAACAAGAAGATACATATGTCACTTCAAATGCTACTTCAATACTACCTTCCAGCTTATAAAGGTTATCAACCATTGTTTCCTTCATCACTACTAAATTACCTTTCTACACCGTGAGAGCTCCACTTTGACCTGTATACTTATATCCACAAGAATCCAAAACTCCCAATGAAATCAAATTTAATTTAAGCTCAAGTCCATATCTAACATCCGTTAATTCCCTAGAAATACCATCAAACATCCTGATTCTAATATTGCAAACCCCGACAGTTTTACATGGAATACCATTTCCCATAAACACTACACCCTCATCAACAGATTGGTAAGAAAAGAACCAATTTCTATGTGAGCACATTTGGTGGGAGGCACCTGAATCTAACTTCCATTCTTCTTGATATTGTAAATTACTATAAATGGATAAAACGTGATCAATTATACCTGATTTTTTTATAGCCAAATTTTCTTCCTTCATAGAGTTTTCCTCAGATTCCTTTCTCTTCCACAATACCACATTTTTCTTTACCCTTTATGTGTCTTGACTTAGATCGGAAAGAACTTCTCTCATTCGTCTCTGTAGTTCGACCTCTGATCAACATCACCTCTGAAGTTTAGGTTTCTTTACTAGATTTTATCCTCATCTCCTCAGCCGACAAAGCTTCGACAACAGAGTCATAATCTAAAACGTCTAATGAGCTAAATATAATAGAGGTGACCCGATTATCTAAAGACTCAGGCAACAACCACAATAGTGTAATAGCCTTATCTTCATCTTCGAATTTAACTTCCATACTAGTAAATCGAACTATGAGGGTATTGAAGGTATTTAAATGGTCAACAACTTTTGTACCCTCCTTCATCCACAAACTGTACAACTATCTCTTCAAGTAGATTCTGGTTGTGAAGGACTTCGTCATATACAGAATTTCCAACTTAATCCATAAGCCTGATGTTTTATCCTCTCCTACGATATTAAACAAAACCTCATCTGCCAGACATAAACGAATGGTGCTAAGAGATTTTGCATCCAAATCCTCCCATTCCCATTTCGTCGTGGTTGTTGGTTTCTTTGACTTTCCTTCCAATGCTTTTTGCAACCCTTGTTGCACCAGTAAATCCCACATCTTAAGCTTCCAGAGCTCAAATTGTTTTTTACCGCTCAACTTTTCAACTTCAAACTTCGAACTCTACATCTTAGCCATTTGCACAAAAAATCTCCTAATATCCACTGCTTATAAAACCCATGGCCCAAATCACTGCTTATAAAAAATCCTTTTAAATGTGGAGGAATTATAAATAAGGTAAAATCTGGATCCTTAATAAAATAAGGTTAAATGCTAACCACAAAATGCTTAATCCAAAAAAAAACCCTTTTAATAATATAATTTTTTTTAATAAAAAACTTTTATAAAGAAAAAGATTTACTTTTTAAAACATCCACCTTTTAAATTCTTCCACCCTTCTATTAAAAAACCATCCTCACTCTTATACGATTCTTTTAAAAAAGAAGTATTTCATTCTTAATTAAAAGTCAACTCTCATACCACTTCACACCTTTTCATATATTTTTTAAAAACCGCCTCCACGTGACTTGTGCAAAATAGTTCATACCTTGAGTTTTTCATAAATTATTCATACCTTAAGAAATTCTTTATCCGCTAAATTTTATGGAGCCGTCGTGACTTTTGGATTTAAGGGATCTGTCGCACCTCACGCGTCAGTGGATTGTTGGGAGTCCGCACCTCCTGACACACTAGAGTGCGTAAATGGTGATATATCTACGCATGTTCTTCATAGTCAACTGCGGAAATTTCACAAATTTGTCACGGGCGTAAGGCTGAGTAATAAGTCTCTGCACCCTTCAAGAGGAGGGACCTGTGGGGATCTATAAATTCATGCACCCTCACACAGATTCTATTTTTGGCTTATGAATTTGATGCTTCTTCAACTAGCTCTAACCAGCTTTGATACCACTTGTTAGAATTGTCAATGCGGAAAACACAATTCTCAATGATAATTAACAATCACACACATAAGAAATAAACATAGGGATTTCACGTGGTTCACCCAAACATTGGGATACATCCACCAAGCATAGGCATTAGTTATCTTATTATTCAGATTATGGAGATTACATTAGATTTGCAAGTTCTCTCTTAGTCTCTCACACTCAGTCATCTCACAATCGTATTTGCCTCTACAGGCTTGCATTAATTTATACATTCACACAAGAAACTGACTATTAAATGCAATCCCTATCCATATTCTAACTTGGTCTATTTGGTTGTAACCAACGCAGAATAATAGGATCCAAATCTGTTCTTGGTAATTGGTTTTCACCAAATCCCAACAATCTCCAGCTTGACAACAATTAACCTGATACCTTGCTTCTTCCTTTTGTTCATCACCTTTGCTGCAAGCCAAGAGGAGCCAATCACCACTGCAACTTCTCTAATAAAACTGGTTTCATGATCTCACCTATGTGACTTGCAGGAGTTTGGATTTCCTCAGGGGTCACTCAACCTCCAACATGTCTTCCACAACTGTGTTGTGAGACACATTTAGAGATAGATCTCCTCCTATCCAAAATACTTGTAAAATATACATTACAATTATCCCAGACCATCTCAGTGTAACCACTATAGGTGACATTTGTGCTTCTCATACGTTGAAGCACCCATTTCACTGCAACACCTTAATTTGTCACGTTTCTGACAACATCATTAGCATGTGAAACAACTGGTCTTAACCATTTCGTCGCATACAATAGACTTCCTACTGAAATTACACGAGACATAACCTTTTCTTCTTTATAGACAGGCCCTATGCTTGAAGAAAACTTATAATGGAAAGAAAGAGGGATAAAAGCTAGTTTTATAATGTTCATACTGAACTCCAACCACAAGTTACCATTACCATATATGTGTACTTCCATGCCCATAATTTGTTTTGCTTCTCCTTGATCCCTCATCTAAATTGTCTTGTCCACCTGAGTCATTTTCTTACTGATTTTATCCATGCTTCGGCTTGCATTGAGCATATCATCAACAAAGAACATCAAGATTGTGAATGTACTATAAATTGTATAGTCATTCCTACCCTTTGATAAATCCTGACTCACTATGAAGGATTCAAACCTCTTGTATATATGTCTGGGTACCAATAGGCCATAAAATGAATTATCTAGCATGAAAATAAATTTATTGTTGCGATCTTGAATCAACCCTTTTGGTTGTTCCATACATACTATATCTCTGTCAATTATGACCTTGTGAGAAGTACGGTCCCACACAGAACATCCCTTTATACCATCATCATAACTTGAAGAGATATAAAACAAGTAGGAATTCAGAAACAAAGATTTTATGTCTAGAAATGATTTACTGCTTACCAATACCTGCAATTCTTTCTTTCTCTTATGACCTTGATGCTTCTTCCATAAACAAGAAGATACATCTGTCACTTCAGATGCTATTTCAGTACTTCCTTCTAGCTTATAAAGGTTATCAACCTTTGTTTCCATCATCACTACTAAATTACCTTTCGACACTGTGAGAGCTCTACCTTGACCTATATACTTATATCCACAAGAATGAAACACTCCCAATGAAATCAAACTTGATTTAATCTCAGGTACATATCTAACATCCGTTAATTCCCTAACAATACCATAGAACATCCTGATTCTAATACTGCCAACCCCAACAGTTTTACATGGAATACCATTTCCCATAAACAACACACCCTCATCAACAGATTGGCAAGAAAATAAGCAATTTCTATGTGAGAACATGTGGTGGGAGGCACCTGAATCTAACTGCCATTCTTCTTGATATTGTAAATAACTAGAAATAGATAAATCGTGATCAATTATACATGAATTTGGTAAAGCCAAATTTTCTTCCTTCGTAGAGTTTTCCTCAGATTCCTTTCTCTTCCAACAATCTTTCTTGAGATGTCCTGTTTTTCCATGGTATCTGCATTTTGGTTTACCCTTTCTGTTTCTTCACATAGATCAGAAATAACTTCTCTCATTCTTCTTTGTGGTTCAACCTCTGATCAACATCACCTCTGAAGTTGAGGTTTCTTTACTAGATTTTCTGCTCATCTCCTCAGCCAAAACAATTCCCACAACAGAGTCATAATCTAAAACATCTACTGAGCTAAAGATAATAAAGGTGACTAGATTATCCCAAGACTTAGGAAACAAACACAATAGTGTAATATCCTTATCTTCATCTTTGAATTTAACTTCCATACTAGTCAATTGAACTATGAGGGTATTGAAGGTATTTAAATAGTCAACAACTTTTGTACCTTCCTTCATCCGCAAACTGTACAATTGTCTCTTCAAGTAGATTATGATTGTCAAGGAATTTTTCATATATAGACTTTCCAACTTGCTCCATAAGCCTGATGATGTATCTTCTCCTACAATATTAAACAAAACCTCATCCGCCAGACATAAACGATTGGTGCTAAGAGCTTTCACATCTAGATCCTTCCATTCCCATTCCATCATGGATGTTGGTTTCTTTGACTTTCCTGCCAATGCTTTTTGCAACCCTTGTTGCACCAGTAAATCCCACATCTTAAGCTTACAAAGATCAAGGTTGTTTTTACCCCTGAACTTTTCAACTTCAAACTTCAAACTCTGCATCTTAGCCATTTGCACAAAAAATCTCTTAATATCCATTCTTTATAAAACCGAAGGCACAAATCACTGCTTATAAAAAATCCTTTTAGATGTGGTGGAATTATAAATAAGGTTAAATGTGGATCCTTAATAAAATAAGGTTAAATGATAACAAAAAAGATTTAATCCAAAAAAAAACCCTTTTAATAATATAAAGGGTTTTAATAAAAAACTTTTATAAAGAAAAAGATTTACTTTTTAAAACATCCACCTTTTAAATTCTTCCACCCTTTTATTAATAAACCATCCTCACTCTTTATATGATTATTTTAAAAGAGTATTTCGCTCTTAATTAAAATTCAACTCTCATACCTCTTCACACCTTTTCATATATTTTTAAAAAACTGCCTCCACGTGACTTGTGCAAAATAGTTCATACGTTAAGTTTTTCATAAATTCTTCATACCTTAATAAATTCTTTATCCACTGAATTTTAGGGAGCCGTCATGAATTTTGGATTTAAGGGAGCTGCCGCACCTCATGCAACACTGGAGTGTGGGGAGTCTACACCTCTAGACACACTGGAGTGTGAAAATCATGAAATCTCTATGCACTGTTCCTCATACTCAACTACGGAAATTTCACAAATTTTTCATGGGTGTAAGGATGAGTAATAAGTCTTTTCACCCTTCGAGAGTTGGGACCTATGGAGATGTATAAATTGACTCACCCTCACACAGATTTCACTTATGGCTTCTCCAAGAATTTGGCGCTCTTTCAACTATCTCTAACCAGCTCTGATACCACTTGTTAGAATTGCCAATGCGGAAAACACAATTCTCAATGATAATTAACAATCACATACATAAGAAATAGACACGGGGATTTCACGTGGCTCACCCAAACGTTGGGCTACATACACATATCATAGGCATCAGTTGTCTTATTATTCGAATTATGGATATTACATCAGATTTGCAAGTTCTCTCTCAGTCTCTCACACTCAGACATCTCACAGTCGTATTTGCCTATGCGGGCTTACATGAATTTATACATTCACACAAGAAATTGAATATTAAATGCAATCCCTATCCATATTCTAACTTTGTCTATTTGGTTGTAACCAACACAGAATAATAGGATCCAAATTTATTCTTGGTAATTGGTTTTTACCAAATCCCAACAATCTCCACCTTGACATTAACCTGATACCTTGGTTCTTCCTTTTGTTCACCACCTTTGCTGCAAGCCAAGAGAAGCCAACCACCACTACAACTTCTCTAATAAAACTGGTTTCATGATCTCACATCTGTGACTTGCACGAGTTTGGATTTCCTGAGGGGTCACTCCACCTCCAACATGTCTTCCACAACTGTGTTGTGATACCAATTTAGTGATAGATCTCCTCCTATCCACAATACCTATAAAATATACGTTACAATTATCAAAGACCATCTTAGTGTAACCATTATAGGTGACATTTGTGCTTCTCATACGCTGAAGCCCCCATTTCACTGCAACACGTGAATCTATCATGTTTCTGACAACATCATTAGCATGTGAAACATCTGGTCTTAACCATTTCATCGCATACAGCAGACCTCCTACTGAACTTACATGAGACATGACCTTTTCTTCTTTATAGACAGGCCCTATGCTTGAAGAAAACTTATAATGGAAAGCAAGAGGGATAAAAACTGGTTTTACAATGTTCATACTCAACTCCAACCACAGCTTACCATTACTAAGTTTGGGTACTTTGATGCCCATAATTTATTTTTCTACTCCTTGATCCCTCATCTGAATTCTCCTATTCATGTGAGTCATTTTCTTACTGATTTTATCCATGCTTTGACTTGCATCGAGCATATCATCAACAAAGAACATCAAGACTGTGAATGTACAATAAACTGTATAGTCATTCCTACCCTTGGATAAATCCTGACTCACTATGAAGGATTCAAACCTATTGTATATTTGTCTGGGTACCAATAGGCCATACGATGAATTATCTAGTATGCAAAAAAATTTACTGTTGCGATATTGAATCTGTTAGCACTCTGTAAATCTGTTTGGATGATAAATAGACGACGAAGGTAAGTTTTTCAACCAACTTTGAGACCCGAAACTAGCCTTTCGGATCTGGAGAGGGCTCTCTTAGAAATGACGCGGTCTCCACACAGGATATGACTTGGGAACACAATGGATAGATTTAAACACCTTTGATGTAATGGGTTTTGGTTATATTGGCGCAAGAAAGTAAAACTTGGGCTATGGAGTTGATTTGAAGAAATGACAGAGATGAATGACTTGGTGACCGGACTTGAGAGGATAAGGCTAGGCAAGCAATAGTATTCAGTGTAAAACCATAATGTGGTGGGAGAAATTACAGGAAGTAACTCAGGAGCGTCGTTGTGGATGAATTCAGAGTTAGCTTTAGAGGAAAACGTTTTGTCTAAGTGGCGCGAACAAGGGGCACTATATAGCCAATCTGCAGGTTCAAAAATTTGTTCTGAAATAGACAGTACAAGATATGGAATAAATATAACAGGAAACACATACGCAAAGAAAGAGGCACAATACCTCCAACTATTACAACTAGAATCTTTTCATCAAGTCACAATACCTTTGCATTAAATTTCGGTCAAAACTCAGATTACATACAATAGCAGTCGTTTACTTAATTTGGAAACCAACCCATTTTACATGAAAATGATCCCCATATATAGAAAAATAATGTCACCCTTGGTTGTTAGGGTCGAGCTACTCTCTCCTGGAATCATGGATCTGTTTTCTTTGAAAGAGAACAATAACTTCAATGGATTCACTAAAAATAGAAAACCCGACTTTGCCAAATCATAATCATAACCGAAATATTCTTTACAATCATTAATCATGATCAAAATTCAAACATGTGTTTTTTATGAGTCATCATGTGCACTGTTGGACACTCTGTCACCCCTGCACAACAAGTCTGCTATGCAACAGTAACCTACAACAAAAAACGCAGCAGATTTGCGTAGCAAACTAGAAAAATAGGCGTTAAATATGACATCATGTATCACTAATAAAAAACTATTTTTAGAAACGAAGAGAGGTTTTTGTATTTAAGCTTGTTATAAATAAAAACCTCTCTCGATTTCTTGAAATTTGATTCCATATTGCCGAAATACGTGTCGTAAAAACATGTCTCGGACAGGAAATCATGAAAACTGAAAAACAAGGCTCAAATATTCCTTCAAATATCTCAATCCATGACACATTTTGTAAATATGAGAGAGGTTTTTATTATTTGTATTGTCCTAGACAAAAATTTCTCGGGTATTTTCAAAATTCCTCTCCAGTTGGTCAAACATTGATCTTGAAGTTGACCACTAAACTAGTAATTTGCGTAGTGCGGCCTATAGCCTGTGTGCAGGAAAATTCCATTGAACGATAGAATCCATTGCTCGAAAACATCCTATGTGCAACTAAATCCAATGCATGACAACATCCTATGCACAACATAATCTAATGCGCGACAGAAATCCACTGCGCGGTAGAAATCCACTACGCGGCAGAATCCACTGTGCGACAGAAATCCACTGTGCGACAGAAATCCACTGCGCAATAGAATCCTTTGTGCAACGAAGTGCTCTGCACAACACATAGAAAATTTTTGCAATGTGCAGTTGCAAATGAAAATGGAACAAATAAATGATAAGCTTCCTTTTGAAACTGACCCTTGGAGATGTTGGATGATGCGAGTCATAAAAACAATATGGGTGCTAACATGCATGACTTTGCAAAATTGTTGACAAACCTCTAACCTTAGCCATGAAAATAATAGTGCTAACAACTGGCTCCAATGGGGATGTTATCCTCACTGTGAGGTAGAAAAGAACAATATAACATGTGCCAATCCATTGGGCTTCTCCCAAACGCAACTTTCCAACTGTAACTTGTAACCTACATCCACTGAAAACCCAAAATTGTATATGCTCCAAACTGAAAATTGAAACTAAGATGAAGATGAAAACTGCAAATTGCTAAAAGAAATGCTCGTAGTACCGATCTTATTCGCACTCCTACCTACCCTAACTACTGAAAAAGATGTCAATCAACTGAAATCAAAATGCCAATGTAACCATGCAAGCACTTTATACACATTTTTCTTTCTTTTCACATGCTTGCTCCAAATCCTGTTTACTGATAAGTCATTCAAAAATTTATCTATAAATTCAAATCTCAAAAAATAAAAAACATTGAGACTATTTGTCACCTCCGCCAAAACTGTAAATGGATCCTTCAGGACACACATAAAACAACAATCATGTTTCACCCCTTCCATTGCATCCTTGTTTTCATGTAATTGAACCTATTGATCACCACAAAGAGGATGAAAAATATGTTGAGACTGTTGGAAATAACAATCTTCTGAATCAAAAGACAGTGCTAGCTAAAATGAAACACGTAGTGGAAATCAATCCATATCTAACATTGATGTTGATTTACCATCATATTTATTTCCAAGATGGTAGTTGATCACATGCTGTAAATCTGAACTGAAACAACTTTCCATGTAATCAACAACAAGGTCATTAAAAGTATGAGAAGGTTGTTGGTCCTCTTCACTGATAACAATTTTCTCATGTAAAACAATGTCACTGTGAACGCAATTAGACTTCACTTCTTCCTGTGTTATCTCATGATTTAATTTCAATAATTCAAAGGAAGAAAAACATAATGGAAGACAATTTTCATTTGCAAGTCCATTGCTTTATTTATATTCAACATCATGCTTGCAGGATTTTTGATATGAAACATTATAAACATTTTTCTTCAGCAATTCGAAAGATGCAAAACACAATGGCAAAGTTCTTTCATCTAATTTAAAACTTTCTTCATTTTCTTCACTGCTGTCATATGCACATTTTTCAATTTCCTTGGATTGTTGAACATACTCATTTTTAGATTCATCTTTGACCAATGGCTGCGATTTTGAACTGATAAAACCTTCCATATAACAAACAACCGAGTCATTAAACACATGAGAAAATTTTTGCAATTTCTTGTCAATTTTTTCCCATGAATCAGTTTGATTTTGCATCAGTGCACATTCCTCTGCCTCAGTGATGATCTTTAAATTTTCTTTCAACAATTTAAACGAAGCAAAACCTAAAGGTAAAGAATTCCCTTCAGCTGATTCGTTACTTTCTTCAAATTCTTCTTTGTAGCTGTGATATGTAGGTTGATTGTTCTCATTACACTGTTGAAAAGGAACATTTTTTGATAGAGAACATGCAGCTGGTTGTTCTACGAAGTTAACATCATAACCATCATCATATTCATCATATATAGGAAAATCAACAACATCTGCAATGTTGTCCAATAAGAAAAAGTTTGGGACATCAACCTGCTCTTCAACAAGATGATTTGCAAATTCATTTTCTTGACTGTCTAAAAATGAATACATAAAACAATCTGCCCCATGCTCATCATGGTATGGATCAGAAGCTAAATTAGCACCTTCTTTTTCAATAAGTGGAATATAATCCTTTGCAAAATCCTCATCATTTAAAGCTTCAAGAGGACATATGATATTATTAACCCTCTTCTCAAGATTTAAATCAACTGTTATTTGTTCATATTCATTGTCTCTTCTTTAGCATCCAACTCCTCATTTTGAATTTGTTTACATGCTTGAATATTGTCTTCAACTTCCTGAGCATTGTTGAACATTTGTTGCAAAGACATAGGCCTCCTCTCCATCAAAATAAAAGACAAGTCTGATTGAAAGGTTGTTAAATAATGGAGCATGGCAGCAACTTTAGGAGGTTGGACTTCTTTAGGCAGTTTATAATAAATACTAGCAAACCTCCTACTGAAATTTGAGATGGTTTCATATTTCATTCTTCTCATGGCATAAAACTTTGAAAGGAGTAGAACCCATGACTTTCTCTCACCCCAAAATATATGGAAATCTTCCCTCAGTTTATCCCACGAGCTATTTGACTGAGGCTGCAAATGTTTGAGCCATGCTTTGGCATATCCTTGTAAGGTCTGAGAAAAGGCCTTCATAGACACATCATCATGTTCGATCTCAAAAAGTTCTATAAAATGCTCAAAGAAATGAATATGTTTTTCAGCTAACTTTCCATCAAGCTCTCCATCGAACCGAGGAAGGTACTTATAATGTTTCAGAGGAAAGTCATGAAGGATGGAAGGAAATTTAAGAGGACTATATCTTTCTTTAATCTTGGAGGGTGTAGGATTAGAAAAGAATGTACAAGCTCAAATTTGGTTTCATTAAGCTCACAAGAATTATCACGAACATCATATGTCTCAGAGGAATGAGCTTGGTGAATATCAGTTATACTAGAAGAAGGAGGTATACCTATAGTTTTCCATGGAGGATATACAAGGGTAGATCTATGGGCTTCATTTGAATGCAGTAAGTGAAGAAATATTGTTTTGAAAAAATCGGGAAAGGACAAGAATATATTGATAATACAGAAAAGTACTTATTGAACTAAACTTAAGCTCGAGTACCTTATTTTTCCATACTTCTCTTCCATATCTCTGTCAGCAGGTCTCATTCTCCAGTGGAGTCTTTGAATCACATTTGAAGCTTGATTGGAGTCACCATGAAAACTTTAGCTCTGGATTCTTCTGCTAGTGGAATCACCTTCAACTGATTTTTTGATTTGTGAAGTCGCCAGAGAAGAAATACAACCAATATGTGCCTAAGTGTCTTCTGATCTCAGACCTTAGAACTCAACCATGTTGTTCTTTCTCAGGGAAAAATTTTCAATATCCTCCCCGACAACGACGCCAAAATGTTAGCACTCCATAAATCTATTTGGCTGATAAACAAACGATGAAGGTAACTTTTTTAACCAGCTTTGAGACCCGAAACTAGCCTTTCGGATTTGGAGAGGGCTCTTTTAGAAATGTCGCGGTCTCCGCGCAGGACATGACTTGGGAATACAATGGCTAGATTTAAATACCTTTGATGTAATGGGTTCTAGTTATATTGGTGTAAGAAAGTAAAACCTGGGCTATGGAGTCGATTTGAGGAAATCACAGAGATGAATGAATGAGTGACCAGACTTGAGAGGATAAGGCTAGGTGAGAAATAGTATTCAGTGTAAAACCGTAATGTGGCAGGAGAAATTATAAGAAGTAACTCAGGAGCGTCGTTGTGAACGAATTCATAGTTAGCTTTAGAGGAAAACATTTTGTGTAAGTGGCGTGAACAAGGGGCACTATACAGTGAATCCGCAAGTTCAAAAATTCGTTCTGAAATAGATAGTACAAGATATGGAATAAAGATAACAAGAAACACATACGCAAAGAAAGAGGCACAATACCTCCAACTATTACAACTAGAATCTTTTCATCAAGTCACAAGACCTTTGCATTAAATTTCGGTCAAAATGCAGATTACATACAATAACAGTCATTTACCCAATTTTCCAACTAACCCCTTTTACATGAAAGTGATCCCCATATATAGAAAACTAATGTCACCCTTGGCTGTTAGGGTTGAACTACTCTCTCTTGGAATCATGGATCCATTTTCTTTGAAAGAGAACAATAACTTCAACGGATTCACTAAAAATAGAAAATCTGACTTTGCCAAATCATAATCATAACTGAAATATTCTTTACAATCATTAATCATGATAAAAATTCGACCATATGGTTTTGATGAGTCATCATGTTAACTATTGGACACTCTGTCACCCCTGCATAGCAAGTCTTCTACGCAACAGTAAGCTACAACAAAAAAGCAGCGGAATTGCGTAGCAAACTGGGAAAATAGGCGTTAAATATGACATCATATCTCACTAAAAAAAAACTATTTTTAGAAAATGAGATAGGATGTTGTATTTAATCTCGTTATAAAGAAAAATCTCTCTCATTTTATTGAAATTTGTATCCAGCTAGCTGGAATACTTGTCGAAAAAACATGTCTCAGACACGAAAACATGAAAACTGAAAAATAGGGCTCAAATATTGCTTTGAATATCCCTATCCGTGACACACTTTGAAAATATGAGAGACGTTTTTATTATCTGTCTTGTCCTCGACAAAAACCTCTTGGGGATTTTCAAAATTCCTCTCTACTTGGTCAAAAATGGATCTTGAAGTTGACCACTAAACCATTAATTTGCGCAGTGCAGCCTGTAGCTTGTGTAGGAAAACTCCACTGTGCGACAGAATCCACTACGCGACAACATCCTATGCGCAATGAAATCCACTGCGTGACAACATCCTATGCACGATAGAATATAGTGCACGACAGGAATCCACTGCGTAGCAGAAATCCACTATGCGACAAAATCCACTACGCGGTAGAAATCCACTACGCGACAGAATCCACTGTGCGGCAGAATCCACTGTGTGGAATAAATTCACTACATGACATAATCCTTTGTGTGAAGAAGTGCTCTATGCAGCACGTAGAAAAAAAAATTAGTGTGCAGTTGCAGATGGAAATAGAACAAATAAATGATAAGCTTCCTTTTGAAACTAACCCTTGGAGATGTTGGATGATGTCAGTCATAAAAACTGCAAGATACCAGATATATAAAATATGCAGAACAGAAACGAGATGCTAGAAATAACAGAATAACAGTGAAATATCCAGCATAATCTTCACAATACACAAAAATGATATACGAAATAGCAACAGAAATAGCACTTGAACAGAAATAGCACTTGATTCAGATAGCAATGTTCACAGGCCTCTTCGAG
>ML787451.1:495080-518264 GCA_009831015.1 Picea engelmannii | reverse complement strand
ATGCAAATAAATCTTAACACATTATTTTATCGTGGAACCCAAATGGGAAAACCACAAACTCTTTTCTATTAGCTGCAAAAATTGTTTTACATGTTACATACACGGAAGATGTACTTCCTCTTTGATCAACACTGACTGATTAGGATGCACCCACACCCTAGTTTACTAGCACGAACTGGTAGGAGGTTACGACACCCTGTTTAGTCAGCTACAACTAACAAGGAAGAATCAACCTCCTCTGTAGGCACCAATCTGCCCTTGCTCCACCCAACCACCCTTAATACATAGGTATTTATCTTTTCTTCCTGGAATCTGCTTTAGCGATTGATCTTCTGATTTGGACTGCAGAGACACATTATTCTCCCACTCTTTCATGTATATATATTCTTAAAAATAGTGTGAGTGTGAAGCATCATGTCCCTTCGTTTGGACCATCGCACCTCTTCAATTAACTTCACCATAATCATTAACTGTTGTTTATTTATTTTTAGCGTGAAGACTCTTCATAAATTGATCACAGATATGGATCAATTTCATCCTTTAAAATTGATCTTGAAACTCTGTTATTTTCATAGGAACCAAGTTCTATGGAGGCACTTCCTTCAAGCCATTTCATATGACTGAGATTTACAGAACCACTGGCTTACCAACTAAGCGACTTACATTCTGCCCCTTTAAACCTTTTTACCATATGACCAACGACAGTGACCTCACGCTTAGGAAAGTAGACCAAACGAGCGATTGAGTGCTTCCTTAAAATCAACGCTCAAGATTTAATTACTCGCTAAGATGAGTGGCTTACAGGATTTCGAGTTATTTGTCCTTCAAGACTTTGTTTCTTCCAACACACCAAAACTCTCAAATACGATATCCCCGAAATGATCAGACAACTTATATTACTTATTTTATTATTTAATCTAACGACCATGACTTAATCATGTTTATGAACTTCAACAATTACGATTCGATCTTCAGCTGAGATGGATGGTTGTCGGAGTTTCGAAACTTCGACCTACGGTTCTTAATAACTTCCAATATTTCAGAATTCCCGATCACAAAATTGTCGGTCAGATCAGACGACTCATATTACCCACTGAGATGGATGGATGTCGTAATTTTGACACTTTTCCCTTCGGGTTTTCATGACTTCTAGCATGTCAAATCTCAGAAGCTATCAATCTACTGACGCATGTCCCTTACTCAATTTTGGTGTTCGGTACTTCGACGTTCAGGACTTCGGTGTTAGGGACTTCACGACTTCATACTTCATGTCTTCCAGTCTTTGTAAATATTCCAATTAAATGACGTGTGTCCATAATCTCATTTGTATTTCAGAACTTTGACCTTCAGGACTTCCAAACTTTAGAGTATTTTCTAGTGGTGAAATCTCCCGAAGTAAGACTCCCAGAGTGACGTAAACTTGTTGACGTCACTTGATGAATTGGCACATGCCGAGTAGCTGCCACGTGTCACTCTGATTTGTGACTTACATGTGCCTGAAATGATAATTTCAACTTGACACTTGTCACTTTATGAATGAGCCACGTGTCCTTGTTGACGTGATTTTTTAACATGGTATGTCATTGACATCACTCAAGATGATGTGGACCTTGATACATGTCTTCCTCCTTGACTTCAGAGCTTTGGATTTTGGGGTTTTGAACAAATCTTGTTGCTGATTCTATGAATCATGAATCCATGAATTGTTGATCTTATGCCACGTGCCTACCTTGCAACCGACAACTAGGATCTCTTTGGAATTTCGGACTTCGCGAGTTCGAGATCCTTGACTCCTTGACACTCCAAATCCTTCGATTCTAGAGTTTTGAAGGAACTCAGAGCGAACCTCTATGAAACTTCTCCCAGATCTAACAGTCAAGATCCTTCGTCATCATATCTTCAGTCATTATCACTTTGACCAAAAGGTAGGGGCCCTGACAGGTCATCTCGGGCTCCAGGCTGGTGGGCTTCTCATGGAGTCCAAACACCTATATCTCCCACCATACCTTTGCACTACGCATCAATAAGATATGGAGAGAGATGTTTATATAAACCTATATGTGTTTATTCATTCTTTTAGTGTGGGATAAATCCCATTACTTGAGACAATCAACGTCGTTAATTTCTTGATCAAACGACTGTTGAAGCTTCTTGCCTTTTCTACGCATTGTTCAACTTTTCAACTTTTTCCTATGAAATGGTAAATTACATTCTGCAATGCACTTCTTCCATCTTCAGATCATAGGTATATTGTTGATCCTATCATGATCAACAATAAACACAAATTCCCTCTCTATGCAATGTGTTATTCCTTCTGAGATTTGATCATTCGAGTCTTCGCTTCTCTTGTTCACTCTTTCGATCTCTGCACACTGTTTTTACATCATCACATCGATTGTTGACATCAATGACAATATTTCCAACAATCTCCCCCTTTTTCATTGAGGGAAACACACCAACTTCATATTCATAACTCCCCCTGTGATGATTCTTTCCTCTTATGAATCTTTAATTTTATGAAGTGTCTCTCCCCCTTTGACATCAATGGGAAAGGGTTTCTTCTCCAATCATCTATCTGTATAAACACTTCTGTAACCACTAGTAACTCCTCCTACAATCAATCTTTTTCTGTCATAACTGAATGACACCTTATGTCGTTGATTTGTATCTCCCCCTCAATAGGTGCCAATTGATGCATCATTTTCTTGAGATATTTTAGGTAGGAAGAAGTATTACTCCCATTTTTTCCCTGATATATTCAAATATATCTCTGTTTAAGGGTTTTGTAAAAATATCTACCACCTGTTCTTGTGTTGGAACATATTCCAATTTAATTTTCTTGTTTTCAGCCCGATCTCTTAGATAGTGGTATTTTATGGGAATGTGTTTCGATTTTGAGTGTTGAACTGGGTTCTTAGAGAGACTTGTCGCGCTTGTATTGTCCCAATGGATAATTGTGGGTTCTTCAAATACTATTTTGATGTCTTTTATATTTTTCTTCATCCATTCCACTTGTGTGCAACATTCTGCTGCTGCAATATACTCAGCTTCAGTGCTAGATAGAGAAATTAAGAATTTTTTCTTGCTTATCCAAGCAACCAGTGATTCTCCCAAAAAGAATGCTCCTCCACTCGTAATTTTTTTGTCATCTACACATCATGCCCAATCAACATCTGAATAGGATTTTAATGTGAATGAGTCCTTGCTAGGATACCACAAACCAATATATATGGTTCCTTTCAAATATCTAAAGATTCTTTTTACAACTTGAACATGACTCTCCTTTGGTTCTGCTTGGAATCTAGCCACCATCCCAACAGCTTGCTTGACATTAGGTCTGGAAGCTGTTACATAGAGAAAAATGCTAATCATTGATCTGTAGTGTTTTGGATATACAACTTTGGACTCATCATCCTTTCTTAGTTTGCATCCAATTGTCATAGGTGTACTAACAGGTTTGCAATCCTTTAACTGGAATCTCTTAAGCATATCCTTAACATATTTAGATGGATGGATAAATACTCCCTTTTTGGACTGTATTATTTGTAATCCAAGGAATAAATTTAGTTCGCCAAGCATAGACATTTCAAATTCTTACTGCATCATCTTAGCAAAGTCTTCACTCATTTTTATATTATTACTACCAAATATGATATCATCAACATACACTTCCACAATGATCAAGTTATTACCATCAATTTTGCAATAAAGATTGTTGTCTGTTGATCCCCTTTTGAGGCCTTGTTTTTGTAAATAATAGTCTATCCTTGCATACCATGCTCTGGGTGCTTGTTTTAATCCATATAGTTCCTTCTTTAATTTACAAGCATAGTCTCTTTTACTGGTTATTTGGGACCCATATGGTTGCTCAATATAGACTTCCTATTCTAAATTTCCATTGAGAAATGTTGATTTGACATCCATTTGGTACACATTACATTTTATGTAGATGGAGAAAGCTAAGAACATCCTAATTGCCTCTAATCTGGCTATAGGTGAAAATGTTTCTTCATAGTCTACTCCTTCAACCTGAGCATAACCTTTGCATACTAATCTGGCTTTGTTTCTGATTACTTTCCCATATTCATTCATTTTATTCTTATATACCCATTTAGTTCCAATGACATTTTTATCTTTTGGTCTAGGAAATGGTTCCCAAGTTTGATTTCTTTCAATTTGATCCAATTCTTCATTCATATATTTAACCCAATTCTCGTATTTACATGCCTTTTTGATTGAAATTGGCTCAATATGTGACAACAATGCTAATTCTATTTGATACAGTAGTTGTCTTCTTGTTTGCACTCCATCATTCATATCTCCAATAATTAGTTCTTTGGGATGATTTTTTTGAATAATTCTTGAGGGTGTCTTTGTATCTCTTCTTGGGAATTCTTCTCTTATCTCTCCATCTTCACTATATTCTTCACTTTCATTAGTATCCATATCATATTCTTCCCTTTATTTTTCATTCTCTTCTACTTCTTCTAGTTGTGTGCTGAATGTCTCATCATCATCTTCATCTTTATTTTTAGATATGGTCTCTTGATTTTTGATCCTTATCAATTTTAGATCAACCACCTTGGCATCTTCACTTTCAACAATCTTATGTGATCTAATATTGTAGCATCTATATTCCTTCTTGTTTAAATCATATCCAAGAAAAATACCTTCATCAGATCTGGCATCAAATTTTCCAAGACTCTCATCTAGTCTTTTGAAGTAGCATTTACTTCCAAAGAGTTTGAAGTATTTCACTGATGGAGCTCTTCCAAACCATAGTTAGTAAGGATTTTTATCACTATTAAACCTGAGCTGATATCTATTCAATATGTATATAGTCATGCTTACATCTTCCCTCCAATATCCATCTGACAATTTTTCTTCATTGAGCATAGTCCTTGCAACCTCCTGAATTGTTTTGTTCTTTGTTTCAACAATCCCGTTTTGTTGAGGTGTTCTGGGAGCAAAGAATTGTCTTTTTATTCCATGAGTTTCACATAAGACATTGAACTCTTTTGAGGTGAATTCACCACCATTGATTGATCTAAGACATTTGATTTTTGTCTCCCTTTCATTTTCAACAAGGGTTTTAAAGGCTTTGAATTTGTTGAGTGCTTCTGATTTTTCTTTGAGAAAACATATCCAACTTATTCTAGTAAAGTCATCAATGAATAACATAAGGTAAGACTCTCCTTGTAGACTCTTGGTTCTCTTAGGTCCACATAGGTCAGTGGGAACACGCTCTAAAGGTTTAGAGGTTGTGTATTCTTTTGTTTTGAACCTTATCCTAGTTTGTTTCCCTAGTTGACTGTGTCTACCCATAGCATTTGAGGGTTTTATTATTTTTGGCAATTTTCTTACTGAACCAAGGTTGCTGACTTTCACAATATTGTCAAAGTTAATATGCCCCAACCTCCTATGCCATAGCCAACTTTCATCTACAGAATTTATATGACACTCCTCAATCAATTTTGCATCTAGTATATATACATTTTCAAGAGTTATAGGAGCAGTACCAACTAATTTTCTCGTGTCTTCTCTCCTAATCTGACATTTTTTGGAATAAAAAATGTGGAAGTATCCCTAATCACAGGTTTGACTGACACTTAATAATCTAGGCTTCAATTTATCGACCAATAGTACATTTCTAGTTTTGTCTTTTCCCAAGCTCATAGTGCCTTTCCCAAGTATGTTACTTGAAGCATTATCACCAAATGTAACTTTACCTTTTTGTTTCTTTAAGTCTAAAAAATTGTCCTTGTTACCTTTCATATGTTTCGAGCATCCATTGTCAACATACCAGAGATCCTTTTCATCTTGAGTTTTTAGGGCAACAAGACATTCCCTTTTTTATGTTTTTACTCTCCAAAGTTTTTTTGCTCTCTAATAAACTTGGGTTGTTCTGAGACTTCCATTAGTCTGCAATTAATGGATTTATGTCCATGGTTATGACATCTAAATCATTGTAAGTCCCCTTCTTGTAGAGGTTCAAAGGATTTATAGTTTCTTCTCGTAACTTGATTTGTTGCTTGTTTATCCTTAAGGATATAATTCTTAACCTTCAGATTTTTCTTTCTATATGCTCTATAATTTATAGATTTTTGTCCAAAATTAGAGCATGCAAAGAAATAACTAGGAAAAATGAGAGGATACCTGTTTTGGTAAAACTTCATTGATATTGTCTTGCCTTCTTTCTTGATGGGTGGAGGTAATCTTCTGGAGTTTTGATCATTACGTATCTTCTCTTCATTTTTCTTCTTGAATGTACTTCAAAGAGCATCTGCATAATATTTTGAGTTAGCATGGCTTTCCTTTTGAGAGTAACCTATTCCATTTTTGTTTCCAGAATCCCTTTGTGCTGTAATAATCTTATCTAATATTTTAGAGCTATTTTCAGATTTTGTTTGAATGATTTTTGCATTTAGTTCCTTTTTCAGATGAATTATTTTTTACTTCATCCTTTCAACAGTTATTTTTTTTTCTTCAAGAGACTTTTCTAGACTTTCTTCGATCTTATTTTCTTCTAAGATTTGTTTTTTCAGATTGTTCATAAGTTTTTCCATCTCCTTTTCTTCTTGTTCATATTTTTTTTTTTTCTGTTCAACTACAAAACTTTTCAACTATCTATATCTGGTTTTGTATTTTCTTAATTCATCTAAGTCATTGAGAAGTTCTTCCTCCATATTAACTTTTGCTTCATCTTCTAACTCCTTCTCATGTTTAATTGTTTCTATCTCATTAGATTCTTCAATACCTAAGAAAAGAACTTCATCATCATCAAATTCATCATTGTCACTAGACTCCGATGAGTTGTTGTCTTCTTCTTTTGAGTAGAAATTCTTTTTCCCTCTGTAGAACTTTTTCCTATTCTTGGGTTTTTCCCTCTTCTGGTATTGTTTGTTTTTGTTTTCTTTCTCTTTAGGTTCCTCCTTGGGATAGGGACACTTGGATGAAAAATGACCAACTTTGCCACAATTAAAACATTTGAAAGGAAGCTTGCCTTTGTACTTCCCTGATCCTTTCTAAAGTTTTCTAATGAAGTTGGCTTTCTCCACATCAGATTCTTCATTATGTTAGGATTGAGGTTTTTGCTTCTGATTTATCTTTGTCTTGGATTCTTTGAAAGTTGTTTTGTCTTTTGCTGATTTATTATTTCCCATTCTCATTTCATATGCTGTAAAAATCCCATGGAGTTGGTCAACTGTGAGTGAGCTTAGATCAGATCTATCTTCAATTGAGGAAATATTTGCATCATATCTCATTGGTAATGACCTTATTATTTTTTTCACAATGGGTTTATCTGTAACTTCTTCTCCTGCTGCTCTAATTGAGTTGACCACTTCATCTACCCTATTAAAGTATCCAACAATATTTTCTTCTTTCATTTTCAAGTTTTCAAATTGAGTTCTATAGGTCTATAGTTTGGCTTCTTTGACTTTCTCATCTCCTTCATATACAACCTCCAATTTTTCTCAGATTTCTTTGGCCGATTTGCAATGCATAACTTTCACACATATAGAGTTAGTCAGCCCAGCTAGAATTCCATTAACTACTCTTGAGTTATCATTACAGATTTTATTTCCTCTAGAGTCTGTAGGTGGAGTAGTCGGTGCAATGTAACTGTCTACAACAGATTGCCAGATATCAAAACCAAGTGCCAACATGAAGTTTTTCATTCTTATTTTCCACAGAGCATAGCCTTCTCCATTGAACAATGGTGCTTTTTTGTTAGACACTCCTTCTTGTTGATCCATCTTCAAGATCTAACTTCAAGTTTGTTAGACTGTGTTGAAGGAACCTACTCTGATACCAATTGAAGGATTAGATTCTATCACTGAGAGGGGGGGGGATGAATCAGTGACACAACAATTATATCAATTTTTATTTATTAATGCAAATAGAATCTTAACACAGTATTTTATTGTGGAACCCAAATGGGAAAACCACAAACTCTTTTCTATTAACTACGAAAATTGTTTTACATGTTACATAAATGGAAGATGTACTTCCTCTTTGATCAACATTGACTGATCAGGATGCGCCCACACCCTAGTTTACCAACACCAACTGGTAGGAGGCTACGACCCCCTGTTTAGTCAGCTACAACTGACAAGGAAGCATCAAATTCCTTTGCAAGCACCAACCTGCCCTTTCTCCACCCAACCACCCTTAATACATAGGTATTTATCTTTTCTTCCTGGAATCTGCTTCAGCTATTGATATTTTGATTTGGACTGTAGAGACACATTCTTCTCCCACTCTTTCATGTATATATATTCTTCAAAATAGCATGAGTGTGAAGCATCATATCCCTTCATTTGGACCATCACACCTCTTCAATTAAATTCACCATAATCATTAACTACTGTTTATTTATTTTTAGCATGAAGAATCTTCATAAATTGATCACAAATATGGATCAATTTCATCCTTTAAAATCAATCTTGAAACTCTGTTATTTTCATAGGAACCAAATTCTATGGAGGCACTTCCTTCAAGCCATTTGACCGAGATTTACAGAACCACTGGCCTACCAAATAAGTGACTTACATTCGTCCCCTTTAAACCTTTTTACCATATGACCAATGACGGTGACCTCACACTCAGGCAATTAGACCAAACGAGCGCTTGAGCGCTTCCTTAAAATCAACAGTCAAGATTTAATTACTCACTGAGATGAGCGGCTTATGATATTTCGAGTTATTTGTCCTTCGAGACTTTGTTGCTTCCAACATACCAAAACTCTCGAATACGATATCCATGAAATGATCGAACGACTCATATTACTTATTTTATTATTTAATCTAATGACCATGAGTTAATCATGTTTATCGACTTCAGAAATTACGATTCGATCTTCAACTGAGATGGATGGTTGTTGGAGTTTCGTAACTTCAACCTACGGGTCTTCATAACTTCCAATATTTCATAATTCTTGATCACAAAATTGTCGGTTAGATCAGATGACTCATTACCCACTGAGATGGATGGCTATCGTAATTTCGACACTTTTCCCTTTGGGTTTTCGTGACTTCCATCATGTCAAATATCAGAAGCTGTCAATCTACTGACGCATATCCCTTTTGCAATTTCTGTGTTCGGGACTTCGATGTTTGGGACTTTGGCGTTAGGGACTTTGCGACTTTGTACTTCACGTCTTCCAGTCTTTGTAAATATTTTGAATAAATGACGCGTGTCCATAATCTCATGTGTATTTCAGAACTTCATCCTTCAGGACTTCCAAACTTTAGAGTATTTGATAGTGGTGAAATATCCTGAAGTAAGACTCTCAGAGTGATGTAAACTCGCTGACATCACTTGATGACTTGGCACGTGCCGAGTAGCTACCACGTGCCACTTTGATTCATGAATTACATGTTCCTGAAATTCCAATTTCAACTTGACACTTGTCACTTTATGACTGAGCCATGTGTCCTTGCTGACGTGGTCTGTCATTGACATCACTCAAGATGACGTGGACCTTGATATGTGTCTTCCTCCTTGACTTCAAAGCTTCAGCTTTCGAGGTTTTGAACAACTCTCTTCGCTGATTCTCTGAATCATGAATCTCAGAAATTTTGATCTTAAGCCACGTGCCTACCTTCCAACTGACGGTTAGGATCCCTTCAGAATTTTGGACTTCGCGAGTTCAGGATCCTTAACTCCTCGACACTCTAAATCCTACGATTCCAGAGTTTCGAAGGAAATCACAGCTAACCGTCGTCCAGCTTCTCCCAGATATAATGGTCGAGATCCTTCATCATCAGATCGACAGTCATTTTCACTTTGACCAAAAGGTAGGGGACAGGTCATCCCGGGCTCCAGGTTGGTGAACTTCTTGTGGAGTTGAAACACCTAGAGCTCCCACCATACCTTTGCACTACGCATCGATAAGCTATGGAAAGAGCTGTGTATATAAACCTACATGTGTTTATTCATGCTTCCATTGTGGGATAAATCCCATTACTTGAGACAATCAGCGTCGTTAATTTTGTGATTGAATGACTGTTGAAGCTTCTCGCCTTTTCTGCACATTGTTCAACTTCTCAACATTTTCCTGTGCAATGGTCAACTGCATTCTACAATGTGCTTCTTCTGTCTTTAGATCATAGGAACATTGTTGATCCTATCATGATCAACAATAAAAATATATTTCCTCACTGTGCAATGTGTTATTCCTTCTGAGGTTTGATCATTCGAGTATTTTCTTCTCCTCTTCACTCCTTCGATCTTTCACACTGTTTTGACATCATCACATCGATTGTTGACATCAATGACAATATTTCCAACAAAATCCACCTTTTAAATTCTTCCACCCTTTTATTAAAAAACCATCCTCACTCTTACACTGATTTTATCCATTCTTCGGCTTGCATTGAGCATATCATCAGAAAAGAACATCAATACTGTGATTGTACTATAAACTGTATAGTCATTCCTACCCTTTGATAAATCCTAAATCACCATGAAGGATTCAAACCTCTTGTATATTTTCCTGGGTACCAATAGGCCATACAATGAATTATATAGCATGCAAAAAAAATTATTGTTGCGATCTTGAATCAACCCTTTTGGTTGTTCCATACATACTATATCTCTGTCAATGATGACCTTGTGAGAAGTAGGATCCCACACAGAACATTCCTTTATAACATCATCATAACTTGAAGAGGTATAAAACAAGAAGGAATTCAGAAACAAAGATTTTAAGTCTGGAAATGATTTACCGCTTACCAGTACCTACAATTCTTTCTTTCTCTTATGACCTTGATTCTTCTACCATAAACAAGAAGATACATCTGTCACTTCATATGCTACTTTAGTACTACCTTCCAACATATAAAGGTTATCAACCTTTTTTTCCTTCATCACTACTAAATTACCTTTCGACACTGTGAGAGATCCACCTTGACCTGTATACTTGTATCCACAAGAATCCAACACTGCCAATGAAATCAAATTTAATTTAAGCTTAGTTACATATCTAACATCCATTAATTCCCTAACAATACAATCAAACATCCCGATTCTAATACTTCTAACCCCAACAATTTTACATGGAATACCATTTCCCATAAACACTACACTCTCATCAACATATTGGTAAGAAAATAACCAATTTCTATGTGAGAACATGTGGTGGGAGGCACCTGAATCTAACTACCATTCTTCTCCATATTGTAAATTACTAGAAATGGATAAAACGTGATCAATTATACCTGAATTTTTACAGCCAAATTTCCTTACTTCATAGAGTTTTCCTCTGATTCATTTCTCTTCCAACAATCTTTCTTAAGATGTCTTGTTTTTCTATAGTACCAGCATTTTTCTTTACCCTTTATGTGTCTTGACTTAGATTAAAAAGAACTTCTCTCATTCTTCTCTGTGGTTCGACCTCTGATCAGCATTGCCTCTGAAGTTGAGGTTTATTTACTATATTTTCTCCTCATCTCCTCAGCCAACAAATCTCCCACAACAGAGTCATAATCTAAAACATCCGTTGAGCTAAATATAATAGAGGTGACTAGATTATCCCAAGACTCACGCAACGAACAAAATAGTGTAATAGCTTTATCTTCATCTTCAAATTTAACTTCCATACTAGTCAATTGAACTATGAGGGTATTGAAGGTATTTAAATGGTCAACAAATTTTGTACCTTCCTTCATCTGCAAATTGTACAACTATCTCTTCAAGTAGATTATGCTTGTCAAGGACTTCATCATATATAGACTTTCCAACTTGCTCCATAACCCTAATGTTGTATCCTCTCCTACAATATTAAACAAAACCTCATCCACCATACATAAATGAATGGGGCTAAGATCTTTCACATCCATATTCTCCCATTCCCATTCTGTCATGGTTGTTGGTTTCTTTGACTTTCCTGCCAATGCTTTTTGCAACCCTTGTTGCACCAGTAAATCTCGCATCTTAATCTTCCAGAGCTCAAAGTTGTTTTTACCTCTGAACTTTTCAACTTCAAACTTCAAACTCTACATCTTATCCATTTGCGCAAAAAATCTCCTAATATCCACTACTTATAAAACCCAAGGCCCAAATCACTGCTTATAAAAAATCCTTTTAAATGTGGAGGAATTACAAATAAGGTTAAATGTGGATCCTTAATACAATAAGGTTAAATGATAACCACAAAAGGTTTAATCGAAAAAAAAAACCTTTTAATAATATAAAAAGCTTTAATAAAAAACTTTTATAAAGAAAAAGATTTACTTTTTCAAACATCCACCTTTTAAATTCTTCCACGCTTTTATTAAAAAACCATCCTCACTCTTATACAATTATTTAAAAAAAAGAGTATTTTGTTCTTAATTAAAAGTCAACTCTCATACCTCTTCACACCTTTACATATATTTAAAAAAAAAACGTCTCCACGTGACTTGTGCAAAATAGTTCATACCTTAAGTTTTTCATAAATTCTTCATACCTTAAGAAATTATTTATCCGCTGAATTTTAGGGAGTCATTGTGAATTTTGGATTTAATGGATCCATGACACCTCATGCAACACTGGAGTGCAGGGTTTCCGCACCTCCCGACACACTGGGGTGCGGAAATCATGAAACATCTACGCATTTTCCTCATACTCAACTGCAGAAATTTCACAAAGTTTTCATGAGTGTAAGGTTGAGTAATAAGTCTTTGCACCCTTCAAGAGGAGGGATCTACGGGGATGTATAAATTGATGCACCCTCACACATATTTCACTTCTGGCTTCTCCAATAATTTCACGGTCCTTCAACCATCTCTAACCAGCTCTGATACCACATGTTAGAATTGTCAATGCGGAAAACACAATTCTCAATGATAATTAACAATCACACACATAAGAAATAGACACAGGGATTTCACATGGTTTACCCAAACATTGGTCTAGGTCCACCAAGCATAGGCATCGGTTGTCTTATTATTCAAATTATGGAAATTAAATCAAATTTGCAAGTTCTCTCTCAGCCTCTCACACTCAGTATTCTCACAGTCGTATTTGCCTCGGCGGGCTTACATGAATTTATACATTCAAACAAGAAACTGAATATTAAATGCAATCCCTATCCATATTCTAACTTTGTCTATTTGGTTGTAACCAATGCAGAATAATAGGATCCAAATCTGTTCTTGGTAATTAGTTTTCACCAAATCCCAACAATCTCCACCTTGAAAACATTTAACCTAATACCTTGATTCTTCCTTTTGTTCACCAACTTTGTTGCAATCCAAGAGAAGCCAAGCACCACTGCAACTCTTCTAATAAAACTGGTTTCATGATCTCGTCTGTGTGACTTGCACGATTTTGGATTTCCTGAGGGTTCACTCCACCTCCAACATGTCTTCCACAACTGTGTTGTGAGACATATTTAGTGATAGATATCCTCCTATCCAAAATACCTGTAAAACATACATCACAATTATCACAGATCATCTCAGTGGAACCATTATAAGTGACATTTGTGCTTCTCATATGATGAAGCACCCATTTCACTGCAACACCTGAATCTGTCACATTTCTAACAACATCATTAGCATGTGAAACATCTGGTCTTAACCATTTCATCGCATACAACATACCTCCTACTGAACCTACATGAGACATAACCTTTTCTTCTTTATAAACAGGCCCTATGCTTGAAGAAAACTTATAATGGAGATCAAGAGGGATAAAAATTGGTTTTACAATGTTCATATTGGAATCCAACCACACCTTATCATTACCATCTATGTGTACTTCCATGCCCATAATTTGTTTTTCTCCTCCTTGATCCCTCATTTGAATTGTCCTGACCACCCAAGTCATTTTCTTACTGATTTTATCCATGATTCTACTTGCATCGAGCATATCATCAGAAAATAACATTAAGACTGTGAATGTACTATAAACTATATAGTCATTCCTACCCTTTGATAAATCCTGACTCACTATGAAGGATTCAAACCTCTTGTATATTTTCCTGGGTACCAATAGGCCATACAATGAATTATCTTACATGCAAACAAATTTACTATTGTGATCTTGAATCAACCATTTTGGTTGTTCTATACATACTATATCTCTGTCAATGATGACCTTGTGAGAAGTAGGATCCCACACACAACATCCCTTTATTCCATCATCATAACTTGCAGAGATATAGAACAAGCAGGAATTCAGAAACAAAGATTTTAAGTGTTGAAATGATTTACCGCTTACTAGTACCTGCAATTCTTTCTTGCTCGTATGACCTTGATGCTTATGCCATAAACGATAAGAGACATCTGTCACTTCGGATGTTACTTCAGTACTTCCTTCCAGCTTATAAAGGTTATCAACCTTTTTTTCCTTGATCACTACTAAATTACCTTTCGACACTGTGAGAGCTCCACCTTGACCTGTATACTTATATCCATGAGAATCCAACACTCCCAATGAAATCAAATTTGATTTAAGCTCAAGTACATATCTAACATCCTTTAATTACCTAAAAATACCATCGAACATCCTGATTCTAATACTTCCAACCCCAATAGTTTTATATGGAATACCATTTCCCATAAACACTTCACCCTCATCAAGTGATTGGTCAGTAAAGAACCAATTTCCATGTGAGCACATGTGGTGGGAGGCACGTGAATCTAAATTCCATTCTTCTTGATATTTTAAATTACTAGAAATGGATAAAACATGATCAATTATACCTGAATTTGTTACAACCAAATTTGATTCCTTCGTAGAGTTTTCCTCAGATTCCTTTCTCTTCCAACAATATTTCTTGAGATGTCTAGTTTTTCCATAGTACCAGCATTTTGCTTTACCCTTTCTATGTCTTGAATTAGATCGAAAATAAATTATCTCAATCTTCTCCGTGGTTTGACCTCTGATCAACATTGCCTCTGAATTTGAGGTTTCTTTACTATATTTTCTCCTCATCTCCTTAGCCAACAAAGCTCCCACAATAGAGTCATAATCTAAAACATATGTTGAGCTAAAGCTAATAGAGGTGACTAGATTATTCCAAGACTCAAGAAATGAACACAATAGTGTAATATCCTTATATTCATCTTCGAATTTAACTTCCATACTATTCAATTGAACTATGAGGGTATTGAAGGTATTTAAATGGTCAACAACTTTTGTACCTTCCTTCATCTGCAAACTGTACTACTGTCTATTCAAGTTGATTCTTCTTGTCAAGGACTTCATCATATATACACTTTCCAACTTGCTCCATAAGAATGATGTTGTATCCTCTCCTATGATATTAAACAAAAACTCATCCGCTAGACATAAATGAATGGTGCTAAGAGCTTTCACATCCAGATCTTCCCATTCCCATTCTATCATGACTGTTGGTTTCTTTGACTTCCTACCAATTCTTTTTGCAACCCTTGTTGCATGATTAAATCCCACATATTAAGCTTCCAGATCTCAAAGTTGTTTTTACCACTGAACTTTGCAACTTCAATCTTCAAACTCTGCATCTTAGCCATTTGCATAAAAAATCTCCTAATATCCACTGCTTATAAAAACCAAGGCCCAAATCACTGCTTATAAAAAACCCTTTTAAATGTGGAGGAATTATAAATAAGGTTAAAGGTGTATACTTAATAAAATAAGGTTAAATGATAACCACAAAAGGTTTAATAAAAAAAAACACTTTTAATAATATAAAACGTTTTAATAAAAAACTTTTATAAAGAAAAATATTTACTTTTTAAAACATCCACCTTTTAAATTCTTCCACCCTTTTATTAAAAAGCCATCCTCACTCTTATACGATTCTTTTAAAAAAGGAGTATTTTATTCTTAATTAAAAGTCAACTCTCATACCTCTTCACACCTTTTCATATATTTTTAAAATAACGCCTCCACGTGACTTGTGCAAGATAGTTCATACCTTAAGTTTTTCATAAATTCTTCATACCTTAAGAAATTATTTATCCACTGAATTTTAGGGAGACATCATGACTTTGGACTTACGAGAGCCGCAACACCTTACACAAAAATGGAGCACGGGGAAGCTGCACCTCCTGATACACTGGAGTGAGAAAATCGTGAAGGATCTATACATTGTTCCTCATACTCAACTGCGGAAATTTCACAAATTTTTCACGGGCATAAGGCTGAGTAATAAGTCTCTGCACCCTTCGAGAGGAGGGACCTGCGGGGATGTATAAATTGATGCACCCTCACATAGATTTCACTTCTGTCTTCTTCGATAATTTGATGCTCCTTCAACCAGCTCTAACCAGCTCTGATACAACTTGTTAGAATTGTCAATGCAGAAAACAAAATTCTCAATGATAATTAACAATCACACACATAAGAAATAGACACAGGGATTTCACGTGGCTCACCCAAACGTTGGGCTACGTCCACCAAGCATAGGCATTAGTTGTCTTATTATTCGGATTATGGAGATTACATCAGATTTGCAAGTTCTCTCTCAGTCTCTCACACTCAGTCATCTCACAGTCGTATTTGCCTTTGCGGGCTTACATGAATTTATACATTCACACAAGAAACTGAATATTAAATGAAATCCCTATACATATTCTAACTTGGTCTATTTGGTTGTAACTAACGTAGAATAATAGGAGTCAAATCTATTCTTGGTAATTGGTTGTCAGCAAATCCCAACAATATCCACCTTGACAACAATTAACCTAATACCTTGGTTCTTCCTTTTGTTCATCACCTTTGCTGCAAGTCAAGAGAAGCCAACCACCACTGTAGCTTCTCTAATAAAATTGGTTTAATGATATCGCCTATGTGAGTTGCATGAGTTTGGATTTCCTGAGGGGTCACTCCACCTCCAACATGTCTTCCACAATTGTGTTGTGAGACACATTTAGTGATAGATCTCCTGCTATCCAAAATACGTTTAAAATATACATTACAATTATCACATACCATCTCGGTGTAACCATTATAGGTGACAATTTTGCTTCTCATACACTGAAGCACCCATTCCACTGCAACACATGAATCTGTCACGTTTCTGATAACATCATTAGCATGTGAAACATCTGGTCTTAACCATTTCATCGCATACAACAGACATGCTACTGAACTTGCACGAGACATAACCTTTTCTTCTTTATAGACATGCCCTATGCTTGAAGAAAACTTATAATGGAAATAAAGAGGGATAAAAATAGGTTTTACAATGTTCATACTGAAGTCCAACCACACATTACCATTACCATCTCTGTGTACTTCCATGCCCATAATTTTTTTTTCTACTCCTTGATCCCTCATCTGAATTGTACTATCCACCTGAGTCATTTTCTTACTGATTTTATCCATGCTTCAACTTTCATCGAGCATACCATCAGCAAAGAACATCAAGACTGTGAATGTACTATAAACTGTATAGTCATTCGTACCCTATCTGTGTACTTCCATGCCCATAATTTGTTTTTATGTTCCTTGATCCTTCATCTGAATTGTCTTGTCCACCTAAGTCATTTTCTTACTGATTTTATCCATGCTTCTGCTTGCATCGAGCATATCATCAGAAAATAACATCAATACTGTGAATGTACTATAAACTATATAGCCATTCCTACCCTTTGATAAATCCTGACTCACTATGAAGGATTCAAACCCCTTGTATATTTGCCTAGGTACCAATAGACCATAGAACGAATTATCTAGCATGCAAACAAATTTATTGTTGCGATCTTGAATCAACCCATTTGGTTGTTCCATACATACTATATCTCTGTCAATGATGACCTTGTGAGAATTAGGATCTCACACACAACATCCCTTTATACGATCATCATAACTTGTTGAGATATAAAACAAGCAAGAATTCAGAAACAAAGATTTTAAGTCTGGAAATGATTTACCGCTTAGAAGTAGCTGCAATTCCTTCCTACTCTTATGACCTTGATGCTTCTTCCATAAAAAATAAGATACATCTGTCACTTCATATGCTACTTCAGTACTTCCTTCCATCTTATAAAGGTTACCAACCTTTGTTGCCTTCATCACTACTAAATTACCTTTCAACACTGTGAGAGCTCCACCTTGACCTGTATACTTATATCCACAAGAATCCAAAAATCCCAATGAAATAAAATTTGATTTAAGCTCAGGTACATATCTAACATCCGTTAATTCCCTAACAATACCATCGAACATCATGATTCTAATACTTCCAACCCCAAGAGTTTTACATGGATTACCATTTCCCATAAACACTACACCCTCATCAACATATTAGTAAGAAAATAACCAATTTCTATGTGAGCACATGTACTGGGAGGAACCTGAATCTAACTACCATTCTTCTTGATATTTTAAATTACTAGAAATGGATAAAACGTGATCAATTATACCTGAATTTGTTATAGCCAAATTTTCTTCCTTCGTAGAGTTTTCCTCAGATTCCTTTCTCTTCCAACAATCTTTCTTGAGATATCCTGTTTTACCACAGTACTGACATTTTGCTTTACCCTTTCTGTGTCTTGACTTAGATCAGAAAGAACTTCTCTCATTCTTCTCTGTAGTTCGACCTCTCATCAGCATCGCCTTTGAAGTTGAGGTTTCTTTACTATATTTTCTCCTCATCTCCTTAGCCAATAAATCTCCCACGATAGAGTCATAATCTAAAACATCTGATGAGATAAAGCTAATAAAGGTGACTATATTATCCCAAGACTCATGCAATGAACACAATAGTGTAATAGCCTTATCTTCTTCTTCGAATTTAACTTCCATACTAGTCAATTTAACTATGAGGGTATTGAAGGTATTTAAATGGTCAACAACTTTTGTACCTTCGTCAGTAAACTGTACAACTGTCTCTTCAAGTAGATTCTACTTGTCAAGGACTTCGTCATATATAGACTTTCCAACTTGCTCCATAAGCCTGATGTTGTATCCTCTCCTACGATATTAAACAGAACCTCATCCTCCAGACATAAACGAATGGTGCCAAGAGATTTCACATCCAGATCCTCCCATTTCCATTCTGTCATGGCTGTTGGTTTCTTTGACTTTCCTACCAATGATTTTTGCAACCCTTGCTGCACCAGTAAATCCCACATCTTAAGCTTCCAGAGCTCAAAGTTTTTTTTACCGCTGAACTTTTCAACTTCAAACTTCGAACTCTGCATCTTAGCCATTTGCACAAAAAATCTCCTACTATCCACTGCTTATAAAACCCAAGTCCCAAATCATTGTTGTTGTATCCTTTGTCACCTAAATGAGAAAAAGAAGGACACTTACAAGTTCGGTTGGGTTACCTAGACAGGACAGAGATGAACTCAAGAGTTAGAAACATCAAGAATAAGAAATAAACAAACAACTAAGCTAATAAAAATAAAAGAAACTAAACTAGAGTGCATAAGGATATTAGAATAAAAAATAAGCAACATTCATGCCATCAATGGATAGATTGTATTAGTGGGAAAACAACAAAGAGAAAGGGAGACTTATGGGTCCCCTCTTCCTCCAATGGAGGGCTCTTGAACCTGAAAATATTGAGCTCTTCTTACAAATAACAAACTAGAAGGAAACGGTGAATAAATCCAAAGCTCATTCATTCAAGAGGTGATGTGAATAGCTCAATGAAATGATGCTTTTATGCTCCAATGAGGAAAGAGGTTTCTTACAAGAGAATATAGGCAGCATAACAATACAAATGGATTCTTGGAAATATAGTGCACCCATCACCTCTTTTAATATCAAATCTTTGAGGCATTATTCAACCAGTCTTTAGTGTGAACAAGGAGCCATTTAGGCCACTTCTAGGTCTTTGAACAGACCCCCACTCAGATTCAGTTCATATTTGAGGGTAAAATCGACTTGGGAGCTGAACAAGAAGTGGGTGGGAGGCCGACCAAAATCATAAATGCACCGTTCTGAGGTGTGTGCGGTTTTTTGCGTCCATAGTCGTGCATCGGGCGCATGTGCACTTTTCTAGCGTTTTCGATTGGCGCATGTGCGCGCACTTCCTGTGTATTCTGAGCGCATGCTGATTTTATAACTGGTTGTACAGTTTTGTTCCCTTTAGAAAGGCATCTTTTGGGCCATGGATGAACTAATAGGTGTTTGGATATGCTGGATTCCTATAACCATTTGCGGATGAAATTTTAGTGATAACATATGCCCCCTGATGTATGAGGTTAGGAGCATACATATAACCAAAATACATCAATGTTTCTTCTATTGAGAGTACCTGTGTAAGAAAGAGTTTTGAGGGGAGTTGCAAGAGCGACCCATTGGAGGGAGAGGGGAACCTGTAGGACCCAAACCTTTCACAAGGTGTGGAAAAATAAAACTCTATACAAATGAGGCGAGCATGCCCCACACTCGTGTCATGTAACTCAAGAATGTATAAGACAGTAACTGAAACTGTGTGTTGGTGTAGATGAATTCAGCGCTGGCGGGGGCGTGTTGATAATGGTAGAGGACAATTTTGATGGTGAACAAACTCTGAAAAGAGGCGATGACACCTATAAGAAGTGTCGAGGATTTGCAGGCATTGATGGCCCAACAATTTTCAGAGGTCTTTGGAAAATATAAAAACAACTGAAATAGTCACAAAGTAAGACCCACCGCAACATAAGAAAGTGTTGAAGTCGAATGTCATGGGGATCAACGAAAGCAGAGAAAAATTATGGTTCTCTCTATGCCGCCCGAGACTCCTCATTGTGAAGGTAATGAGAGTCAAGATATTGTCACCCGTCTGGAAATTATGTTGATGTTGACAAAAAGGGATATGCGACGCCAAGAAGCGAATGGATTCATGAAATCTACTGGAGAAGATCAGGAACTGATGGAGAACATGGATGAAGTCAAGAAGTGGTGAGACTCAAGTTTTCCCTTTGGTTGGGGATATATGTAAAGGATGAGTGGCAACAACCGTGAGACTGAATCTAGTGTCAGAGGGACCACTAGGCTTGGGTAAATTTTTCTAGAGGCGTGACAAAATGAAAAAACACAGAGATCAGAGGTGTATGGGTTATAAGATACTCGAGGTTTATGGATGATTTCAAGAAGGGTAGGAGGTGAAAAATTCCCCAACCAAGGGCGACAGGGGTTGCTTTGCTAAAAAAGGAAGGTCACTCAAGGAGACAATCATAAATATATGTAAATGTTGGAAACAAAGGTTTTGTACAATTACCAAATGAATAAACAATAAGTTGGGATAAGTGTGAAGATATAGAAACAGGTTCCCCAATGTAATATGGCTTGGCCGATTAGGGCGCAAGTTGCTTGGAAAACAGGTTGAAGGTGGGGGCTCCATAGGTGGGTTTCTGTATTAGGGAAATGAATGGAGGACAATATATAGATGGGAAAACTGAGGGTGGATGAAATGGAGGGTTAATGATACTACAGAGGTGCAATTAAATGGGAACCGTAATGAGATTACCTGGGAGTCCATTGTGGGGAAGCTAGCAAAAATGAGGAGAAGGAGCATGTGGTTGATTCTCAGGAATGCGAAGACTATTGGGATTCCCAGCCCTAGGAGGTGAAAACAACATGAGTTTCAAAGTGTTAGAGGGGACTACAATTGGGACAACTCATGTGTGAGAGACTGCTATCGGTTGAAATAACTGAAATGTAGCAGAGGTGTGAGTACTGCAGAGCCGGATGGGGGGACCCTAGAGGCAAAGATCGGAGGGTGTGACTGGGAGATGCGATTAATATTCAGAGGGAATGATTATATGCCAGTGTCAATGATATACCTGAAGGGACAACACTGATTTATGATGACCAAGTACATGCACATATGAAAACTGAATACCCGACGTGAACAATATCTGAAGATAAAGAACATATAACAATTATTCAATCATTTGTGAATATAAGCATGCGTACCTAGGTAGGATGGGATAAAAATGCATCCCCTGGGGCCGAGGATGGATGGTGATCTGGGGGATGTGACTGTGTAGGGGGCAGGATCCTGATCTCGTGGCTGAAGATAGATTGGAAAATGGACAACCGGAGCTCCTATAATTAAGCATGGATGTTTTGGAAAAATGGACCATATATAGTTGTAGGGCCCTCAATGCCACCTTATTTGTACCCATTGTCTTAGTGAGTTGATGAGAGGTTTTTAGAGGATATTTGGAGGTACCGGGAGATTGAGCTAGCGGATCTAGGATTAGCGAGTGTTGATACTGAGAGGGGGGTGAATCAGTATCCAGTACAATTTAAAAACCTTTTTCAACTTATACTTAAACCATTCAATTATATCCAATGAGCAATGAACAATAGTATAAGGGTTACACCAATACACCACAATACACCATGCACAATATATGAGAAATAATCAATAGTTTTTGTTCAAGGGAAGTAATGACTTCCAAAGGTAGCTATAGCTTCCAAATGTAAAGGGAGGGATAAACCTCCAACAGGAAGATACAATCCTCCAATATAAAGAGATATTTGAACTCTTTATCATTGCCCCTTCCTTCCACCCAAGAATATATGAGAGATAATAAAACTTTACATTAAATCATCACCATCAACCAATCATCACATAGAACCTGATAATGCTTTCTAAGACTTCTTCAATTTCTGCAATTATTCAATTCTTGGAGTACTCTGATCTTGTAGATAATGTTACTCAATGTATACTCTGAAACTCCTCTAATTTTCACTCCTTGAATCCTCCCCAAAAAGAGGTTATAGAAAGAATGGTAGACTTTATTCAATTCTGGTCTGTTCAGAAGACCCAACTTGTACAGCATGCCCTGCGTTCAATATTTAACATATGATTCTTAAACTCATAAAAAAGAAACTACAGTCCATACTCTTTCCAATGGAAGTGGTCCCACTGCATTTGGAGTATGTATGAAAAAATTATGACTTTTTTACCCAGAACACCTGTTTATTGACTAGTTTCAGGACTGGTCACAAACCCTATATTCCACAGAGTGTATCTCCATAATATTAGTGAATCAAGAGCTTAAATTTTTACCAGAGGTACCTTGATATGTCTTCTCAATACCATAGCGATTTCACCATCTGAATCGTTCTATAAAAAAAGTTATAGTAAAAATGGTAAGATAACCTGAAAATAACATGCCTTAGAACACATCACCAAAAGACTTCATCCTCCCTTGAAATTCGGCCTTCTTTTACTTCTACTTCCCTCTGAAATTCGACTTGTATCAAATGAATGTATAATGATATTTATTTATACCATTTATGTCACTTCCTTTT
>ML787451.1:435458-492346 GCA_009831015.1 Picea engelmannii | reverse complement strand
TCTGAAACTCCTCTAATTTTCACTCCTTGAATCCTCCCCAAAAAGAGGTTATAGAAAGAATGGTAGACTTTATTCAATTCTGGTCTGTTCAGAAGACCCAACTTGTACAACATGCCCCGCGCTCAATATTTAACATCTGATTTGGAAACTCACACACAAGAAACTACAGTCTGGACTCTTTCCAATGGAAGTGGTCCTACTGAATTTGGAGTCTGTATGAAAAAGGTATGACTGTTTTACCTAGAACACCTGTTTATTGACTAGTTTCAGGACTGGTCACAAACCCTATATTCCACAGAGTGTATCTCCATAATTATAGCAAATCAAGAGCTGAAATTTTTACCAGAGATACCTTGATATGTATTATCAATACCATAGCTATTTCACCATATGAATCGTTCTAAAAAAAAAGTTATAGCAAAAATGGTAAGATGACCTGAAAATAACATACCTTAGAACACATCACCAAAAGACTTCATCCTCCCTTGAAATCCAGCCTTCTTTTACTTCTACTTCCCTCTCAAATTCGACTTGTATCAAATGAATGTATAATGATATTTATTTATACCATTTATGTCACTTCCTTTTAACATTAGGGCCGACCTGACACTTTCTTATTTTGTAATTATTTTCAAGGCCTACATGTACTTCCTTTTTCAATTCACTTTGCCATCTTCAAAAATTCATTTCTCCTCAACCATGAGGATCCATGTGACGTGCCACATACCACCGGAAACAGTATGATGTATACTATACATTCATGGGTGTTGTATATGCATGTTCATTTTCCTTCATGTCCAAATACCTTTATCAATCTTGCGGTCCAAAACCCATGACTAGGGTTGACATCAATGACAACAATCAATCTTCCAACATCGAGTGCCAGGTCAGTGGTCATATCCTACTGCATAGTAATTAGGATTTATTTTTTGGGTACGGCCGTATGGATGGTCGTATAGAAGGACTTTGTGAGGGTGGGTCCCCCAGTGCATGAAGGATCGAATGGTTCATGTGCATGAGTGCACGGCTGTAATTGTGATATCCGTGCATGGGGGTACCCGAATGGGGAAAACAGGTGCGCATTGGAAGCGTGCATATTCGAAGCACAGTTGCACATGCGTGCGCGGATGTGTTTCGGATAGTTGCGCAACTGTGTAGTGAATAGATGCGCTGGAATGCACATTTGTATGTGTGATAGGGGCGCATGCGTGCACCCCTATATCTATGACACTTGCGCATGAGTGTGCAACTGTGGGATGAACAGGCGTCCATATGTGCATATGTGTGCGCCTGTGGGGAAAACAACCGTGCCCTTGAGGCAAATATGAGGGGTGTAAATAAACTTATATTTTTTGGAGATTTTGGTTTTTTTTATGGGTTGTGATGTCTGATTGAGTACTTTATATCTGGATGTAGGTGATCAGTCGATGATTCCAGTCCACTAGCGAGAGAGAGATTGGGCGTGCCTGAGAGAGGCAGTGAGAGATGAGGAGTCGACTGTACGGGGACCTTTGGAAACCTGTGGGTTGCTAAAGTTATTTTATTGTTCACTGGTGCGGGCACATGAGTACCTGTTGCAGTTCCTGATTTCAATGTGGAGCTCTAATCTGCAGTGCTTCATTGTGCGAGGTGAGAAGCTCGCATTCTTTGTGACAGAGGATGTGTATTTCTTGTTTGGGCTCCATTTTCTGGGAACCCCGCTACTTGTTGAGACCGTGTTACCCGGAGATGGTTAGTTGGTTGACTTGGCCCGAATGTATTGTTCTGGAGAGGACTTCATGTCGAGCTCAGTGGTGAGGATTTGGACGATGGACACCCTTTTTCATCGTTGCATGGCAGCGATGATTGTGAGGGTTTATGGCTCTTTAGATACTCAGTGAATCAGTGGTGGTCATATGAGGATCATGTAGAGGGAATTGAGTGGTGAGAATTTTTCCTAGGGTTTGATACTACATGCCAAGATGGTGGGGCGACTCAACAAGTGTCGAGATGTAGACTTAGGGGAGTTCGCCTTTGGGTCTATCTTGGTGGCTTGGTTTTTGGAGAGGGTGCCCATGTTGTGCCTGGGAGTTTTGTTGGATGCGCCTGGGGTGCGAGAACCACAATTTAAGTGGTGGGCAGTGATCTTAGTTCAACATGGGGGTGGGGAGGGTGGCCATTACTTTACGGCCGATCTTACATGAGTGTGGCGTCAAATGCCACAAATCATACTCTAGTTCCCATATAGTGGGGTGGATTTTCGGGAAGACCCAGAGATGGTGCTACCCCATGGAGAGGTGTTCGACCATAGAGGTATGTTGATGTATTTGATGCTTTGATTTTTAGATAGTATAGCATATGTTTTATGTATGGATGGATGTTGATTCTATCATTTTTTTGTTGTGTGTGCAAATGTGGGACCTCGTGGATGAGAGGTTGAGTTGGTCAGAGCGTCGGCTCATTAGGGGCTCATGAGACCGCTGTGGGGAGAGCCGTGGGTAGGGGAGAGATGGCGGTGGGATGAGGTTGGTGCAAGGTTGGTTGTTGATGAGAGAGCAGGCAGGAGATGTTGATATGATGACCCCAGTGTAGGGCCTTCACATGCTCCTCTGACGGGGGTCGACAGAGAGTTCGAGGATTTTCGTCGTCGAGTGGAGGCAGTACTATAGGGAGTGCCTGAGGGCATGTGGATGCGGATCCAGGATGAGGGAGTATTGGAGCAGTGTGTGGGCCTTCCGACAGAATTACGGACCTTGATCCACAGAGTAGCTATTGTAGGGGATACTATGACTGGGCAACTTCCCCCAAGACCTGAGGGACCCCTAGCTGGTGGGGCACCTCCTCCAGGGAGAAGACCAGGTGGTGGAGATATAGAGGCGCCATGAGTGCCTCTGTATATTTATTTTTGTATTTATATAGGCTTGCGAGCCCATTTTGTATATGGTGATGTGACACCGATTTTGTACCTATAAGGGAGAGATGGTTCACCTGCCTACGGATGTTGGACATGTTGTACTATTTTTTGTAAAAATTGATGGCATATTGATCGATATATATATATATATATCTACATTTTGGATCTATATGATGTTCACATGTGATGATGATTTCTGATGTTTTTTATGATGTCTAATCTATATGCCGTGACAAAATTTTGATGCTTTATGTATGTGTAATGGTATCTTGATGTGATAAATGCCAATCTAACACTAGGTTAGCCATATTATATTCTATTTGATTGAATTGTCTTGGAATATGTGTAAATGTGATGGAATCAAAATGTCGAGATAAAAGTCTAACTTGCAGGTATTTGTGGAAGAGGCAAGGATCGCAGACACAGTACACATTATTGAGCTGAAGGACCACGAGTTGGGAATCTAGTAAGACTCTAAGGTGATTATTATGGCAGTGACTGGCCTCGGCAAGGAGGCCAATGAAGACTCTATATTATGATTGGTTATTGGTTGTTGAGCCCAAACATATGTCATTGGAGTGGAGCAGGTCATGTGAGGGGGAATAGAGGGCCCACACAACTGAAGTGAGATTTTGTTTCCATTGGCTAGCTCCGTCGGCGGAACCGATGTGGTAGGCCGATGGAGGAGGAATCTGTCAAGAACATAAATGGTAGATTAGACATAAGGCGTGGAGGGGAAACGAATATTAGAAAAGCTACAAAATGTGTACAAAAGGAAAAAGCCTAGTGTAGAATGGCTACACTCAGGCGTAAAATTTCATTAAGTACATCCCATTGACGGGTTCTTTGAGAGGGTGGCCTTCAGGAGAGGCCAGGATGTATGCGCCTTTAGTGAGGCAATGTGGGATGATGTAAGGTCCATGCCATAATGACTTGAATTTTCCATGGCCGAGGGTATCGTGAGCGATGTCATAAGCAAGCACATGGTCACCTTCGTTGAATGAGCAAAGGTTGACATGGCGATCAAAGGTGGACTTCGACCATTTTTTGGTTGCCTCATTGTTCTGTATTGAAGATCGATGGTCTTCATCTAGCGAATCTAATTTCAACAAATGTTTCTCCATTAGAGCAGTGTCGGGTAATATCTCGATAGCAGTGCTTAAGGTTGGGATTTCTCTCTCGATGGGGAGAATGGCCTCGACCCCATGGAAAATATGAAATGGTGTAAAACCAGTGGTAGTTTTAACTGCCGTGCAATAAGCCCATAGTGTGGAAAAAAACATATGATGCCAATTGGTCTTATGTTTGTTAACCGTGTGCTGCAACATGGTTTTGAGGACCTTGTTGACTGCCTCTACCTTTCTGTTGGACTGAGGGTAGTATGGGAAGTATAACTCATGTGAGAAGCCTAACCTAGAAGATAGTTGGATGAAAATTTCATTCTCGAAGTGTTTCCCATGATCGAAGACTAACTGTAGTGGGAATATAAAGTGGGAGATGACATGGTTAAAGAAAAAATGTGTTGCAGTGTCAGCAGTGTTGTTGAAGGTAGGCATGGCCTCGGTCCACTTGGTGAAGTAATCGACTACCACGACGATGTATTTGTGTCCATTGCTAGATGGAGGATTGCAAGTCATGAAGTATATGCCACATTTGCAAAAGGGGTCGACAGTAATGACTGGGTGGAGAAGAGTGGGTGTTTCTGATGCAAGAGCATCACTCCAATCCAGCTACACACCATCCAGCCAGCACATCAAAGCACGCATTCAATGGAAGGAGAGAGGTGCAACCCTCTCATTTTTCAAAATTTGAAAATTGTATTAAATGTTATAAGGCCGAAGAGCCAAAAGCCATGCATGTATGCAGGCTTTAGGTAAAGGTTTCCTTAAATGGTTGTAAGGTTGAGATCTAGATCCAATTTGGACGAGACAACCATTCAATGTAATTGAATGTAAATTAATGAGAGTTGGTGAGGATGGAGGGAAGTGTTCGAGGAGCCCCCTTTTGTAAAAAGATCTTCTTTTGTTTTCAGAGAGTAGAAAGTAGAGAGTTAGAGAAGAACAAAAAAAATAAGGATAAGAGAGGAAGTCGAGACTCTATTGCAGTCCGAGCTCGAACACATTGTAATTAGACATTGATGTTAATACAAAGCATTTTTTCCTGCATATGTGTTTTCTATTTGTTTATGTGTATTTTATGAATGTTGTGTGTTCATTCATGTTATAGATGTATGTTAAGTTCCATGTGCAGGAGATAGATAGATTTTCCTATCTGTGAGTTCCTTGATTTCAAGTTTCGGTTCTTTGAGGCTTCATGCAAGAGGTTGTATGACATAACATTGTGGGTTCTATAAGCTAGTGCATAGAGTGCACTTCTGAATTCTGTGGAATTTAGGCAAAGACATGCTAGGAGGGTGCACCAGAGGAAATCTTGGACTCAAAGGAAAACCCCCAGGATCGTTGAACATCCTGAAGGAGAGACTGTGTAGAGGAGAGCAAAAAGAGGGAAGATAGAACGTCTGAGGTTCTGTAGAGATCTGCCAGGAGGGAATCGAGCTAGTGCAAGGAGTGCACAGGAGGAACTTTGTTTTGAATTCAGGGAAGACAGAATGTCTAAAGTTCTGTGAATCTCTGCCAAGAGGGAATTGAGCAAGTGCATAGAGTGCACAGAAGAATTCTATTTCGAGTTCAGAGAGAAAATAGAGTCACTGAGGATTCTGTGGAAACTCTTCTAAGAGGGCATTGAGCAAGTGCATAGAGTGCAAAGAAGAATTATATTTCGAGTTCAGAGAGAAAACAGAGTCACTGAGGATTATGTGGAATCTCTTCCAAAAGGGAATTGAGCAGGTGCATAGAGTGCACATAAGGACTCTTTTCGAATTCTGTTGGGAAGAGAAGTGTCAAGGAGAGACACTCATAGAGTTACTGAATACTATGTTAAGCTCAGCAAGGAGGGATTGAGCAGAAGTTCATCAGGAGGACACCAGATTTCCCTTTGAGGACACAGAAGGGCGAGTCCCCTAGAGGCTCGGGTAAAAAAAGCTCGCGAAGGATAGTGCCTTAGTGCACCGAGTAAAAACAGAGTGAGAAGAAGGTCGAGAAACCCTTTGAGGTTTCACAGTCGACAAAGCTTAGGAGGGATATCATTCCTAGAATGCAGGCGATATCCAAAGGAATTGAGCTCACAGAGGGAGCAAAGGTCAAGGCCTTTGAAAACTTGAAAGTCTTCCAAGTCCGGAAGGAGGTGAGAAAGCTCGGGAGGGAGATACAATAGTTGTTGGATCAGCGATAGACGGTTGGATCTGGAGCATTGATATTATGTCCAGACAGCAGAAGGAGGGTGCCAAGTCATTGACCAGAAGTCCTTGAGAAGCAGAGGCGGACGGTTAGAATTATTTGTGGAGAACTTGCGAAATCATGAGGATCGTAGGATCAGAGGAAGTTGCAAGGTGGTTAGAGGTGGATGAACCCATCACCTTAGGATCCAGGATCAATGTGAACTATTGATCATGCTTTGCGTAAGCCGTGGATCATTTTCGTGAATTCGGGAATCATGAGGTTGGAGTGCAGGCCAAATCCTTGGTTTCTCCAAGTCCCGAATCACGAAAGGGGTAACAGGAGCTGAAACAGATGGTGGAGACACTTCGTGGAGAAGTGTGAGATGTTGTGAGCCATTGGATCTCGTAGATCTGTAAGAAGTTTAGGGCTGAGTGTCTTTTAGCATTTAGGAGATCAAGAGGAGTAGCGACCGTTGGATAAGAAGCAACAGGAGCCATCGATTTCCCTTTGGAGTGGAATTTCGTCATTTCGGCATTTCGGGGCTTGACATTTCAGTAATTTTGATGACAAGGAGTAGGGGCACTTTACGTTGAAAATCCTGAAGTCGTGAAACGTGACATGTCTTTGGAGTAGGATTGTGGTCACGGGGGAAGCAGTCACATGGACCGAGATTTGGTCAGGGGAAAATTGTCGTTGAGCCCATTTCGACATTTCGGCATTTCGGGGTTTGGGAAGTACAGGAGGCAGTGATTTTGGAATCGATAGTTTCAAACTCCCAGTTCATGAAATCCCAAAGAGCGAAAGGAAAATTCCCGAAAGGTTGAGGGATAATAGCCATTGGGCCCCAATTAGGTTTCGAGGTTTCGGGACTCAAGGGTTAGAGTTGCATGGTCAAAACAACTCTTGAAATCATGAAGAGAGAAACGCCGAAAGGTCAAAGGAGTGGTCAAGGTTCAGAGAAAATCCCGAAAGGCCGTCGATCTCGCGAAAGGAGAAATTTCAGAGTTCGGGGAATGGAGTAACTAGTGGTTGGGGTCGCTACATTTCAAACTCCCGGTTACCGAAATCTCGGTACGGCTAGCACCATTGGATCGAGGGAGACTCATAGCCATCGATCTCATCTAAGGGAGCGATTTCGGGTTTCGGGGTTTGAAGAGTCAAAAGACTCGACTCTCTTTCATCATTGAGTCGTGAATTGCGAAAAGCGTCTCTTGGCTTGGCTAGAGGTCATATCTAGTGGTCGTGTGGAGGTGAAGACTCATGCCTGGTGCACATTGTGCAGGTGGGGTTTTCGTGAAGGACTCATGGATCAGATTCATGGGGTTCCAGTGAGGGCCCAAAAGAACTATTTCAGTTTTGTATATTCGAAGAAGATCAATCGAGTGAAGATCTTGGCCTGAGGTTCAGGGGGTCTGCACCAGTTGTGGTATCAGAGCTTTATTTTGTATGTATATTGCAGGCAGAGGGAGCCAGAGGAAAATGGAGATAGAGTGTTGAATCTCTGTGATGATTGTTGCAAGGTGCGCAATAGTCAATAGACAGTCAGGAGGACTGTAGGAAAGGCTAGAAACACTCACGGTTGCCGAGTGACAGCAACAAGTTTTCCAGGAGGGAAGACAGTAAGAGGAAGATGGCTATTGAAGGCAATGGATGTAGTGGAAACAAGAACCACCAGCAGTATAGAAAGGATGAGATGGATAAATAGCTCGTTGAGGTAAGGGAGAGAATGGAAGAGCTTGCACTGCGGGTGCAGCAGAATGCAAAGACACATTGGGTGTATGAATGGCCTCTAAGGAGGAAAGCAAAGTGGCCAGTCAAGAAATTGTTGGCCAGAAGACAACAAAGGCTATTGAATAGGTGGTTGAGGTATGTGAAAAGCCTCAGGCCCACAGAGGAGATGGTTCATGCCTGTGATCCAGAAGCTGGGATAAATCGTAGTGATGATGGAGAGGAGAGATTGCACAGAGATCTCATAGACTACCAAGTGGGTAGAGATGGAATTTCAAATTGCCAGGTGGGCAATAGAAAGAGATCAAGTGAAGGTCTCATATACTGCCAGGAGGGTGGTGCTGAAAGTTCAAATTGCCAGGAGGGCACTAAGATGGGATCGACTAATCTCATAGACTGTCAGGTGGGCAGAGGAAGAGGAGAAACTCCATATTGCAAGGAGGGAAAGGGAGAGTAGATGAGGCCACGTGAGAGTCTCATGAACTCAAAGGTGATTTCGAATCAACGAGAGGAGCTGACAGAGAAGGAAGATCAGAAGAGCATTCTGATGATTGGAGGGATAAGAGTATTCATACCAAGCAACCGAGTGGAGGCTGATGCACAGGATGAAGGTGCAGTAGAGGAAGAAGGATAGCCAGCAGAAACTATCATGACAAAAGAATTGGGGAAGACATCAGGAGATACCCCAGCATAAGGAGAAAAAGATGAGCATTTGAAATAATGGCTCAAAGATTTCAACCAAGTAGTTGAAATAAAGACACATGCAGCACTGAAGCTAACAGTAGAAGAAGAGCATGCAGATAATATGCTTACTCCATGGGAGATGGAATTGGAAATGTTGGAGGATTGGTTAAACCTTTCAGATCTAGTCGATGAATGCCATGAGAAGACAGTCATGGAGATTTCGAGAAAAGAGCATTCAGAGAAATTTCTCAAAAATTTCAGCCAGGGAGATGAACATATGATAACTGCATTGCCGAGGTGTGCAGTAGAAGATGAAGGAGAAATCCAGTCTAAGGAGCAGCTGGAGGAAGATGGAATTCAACCAGCACAAGGTGAAATGGCAGAAGCAAGTCTTTCAAAGCATATGACTGAACAACAGATCATTCAAGAAGATAAGACTGCAGAGCTGAATTTTGCAGCAGGGTGGCAAGTTGAGGCCACAAAGGAAGAAGATGGCATGGGAGATCTAGTTGATCTACCCATTTGCAGGGAAGAAGTGCAGTGGAGAAGGATCCAAAAGGAGATCCATCCTTGGGAGCAGTTGGACAAGATAATTGAGGATATCAGAAGGCTAATGATCAAATCAGCAGAAGCGGTCAACAAAGGGAAGCTGAGTAGAGGAGAACCTTCCATAGAAGCAGGGAAGCAGAAGAAACAGCAGCAGAGAAGCAGTGGAGCAGATGGACAGCTCCAGATAACTATTTGGGATCCAGGTGGATTTTGACAGCCATTCTGGGAAGCTCATGAGCAGGAGCTCATGAATTTCTCACAGCAGAGGAGTATGATGCAGGAGCATCTCTCCAAGCTAGCTACACGCCATCCAGCCAGCACATCAAAGTGCACATTCAACGGAAGGAGAGAGGTGCAACCCTCTCGTTTTTCAAAATTTGAAAATTGTATTAAATGTTGTAAGTCCGAAGAGCCAAAATCCATGCATGTACGCATTTTTTAGGTAAAGGTTGCCTTAAATGGTTGTAAGGTTGAGATCTAGATCTGATTTGGACTAGATAGCCATTCAATGTAATTGAATGTAAATTAATAAGAGTTGGTGAGGATGGAGGGAAGCACTCGAGGAGCCCCCTTTTGTAAAAAGATCTTCTTTTGTTTTTAGAGAGTAGAGTGTAGAGAGGCAGAGAAGAACAGAAAGAATAGGGAGAAGAGAGGAAGCCGAGACTCTGTTGCAATCCAAGCTCGAACACATTGTAATTAGGCATTGATGTTAATACAAAGAAGTTTTTCCTGCATATGTGTTTTCTATGTGTTTATGTGTCTTTTATGAATGTTGTGTGTTCATTCATACTGTAGATGTAGGTTAAGTTCCATCTGCAGGAGAAAGATAGATTTTCCTATCTATGAGTTCCTTGATTTCAGGTTTGGGTTCTTTGAGGCTTCATGCAAGAGGTTGTATGACAAAACACTGTGGGTTCTATAATCTAGTGCATAGAGTACACTTCTAAACTCTACAGAATTTAGGCAGAGACGTGCCAGGAGGGTGCACCAGAGGAAATCTTGGACTCAAAGGAAAACCCCCAGGATCGCTGAACATCCTGAAGGAGAGACTATGCAGAGGAGATCATAGGGAGGGAAGATAGAACATCTGAGGTTCTATAGAGCTTTTCCAGGAGGGAATCAAGCGAGTGTAAGGAGTGCACAGGAGGAACTTTGTTTCGAATTCAGGGAAGACAGAACATCTGAAGTTCTGTGAATCTCTGCCAAGAGGGCATTGAGCAAGTGCATAGAGTGCACAAAAGAATTCTCTTTCAAGTTCAGAGAGAAAACAGAGTCACTGAGGATTCTATGGAAGCTCTTCCAAGAGGGCATTGATTAAGTGCATAGAGTGCACAGAAGAATTCTATTTCGAGTTCTAAGAGAAAACACAGTCATTGAGGATTATGTGGAATCTCTTCCAAGAGGGCATTGAGCAAGTGCATAGAGTGCACAAAAGGACTCTTTTCGAATTATGTTGGGAAGAGAAGTGTCAAGGAGAGACACTCACAGAGTTACTAAATACTCTATTAAGCTTAGCAAGGAGGGCTTGAGCAGAAGGTCATCAGGAGGACACCAGATTTCCCTTTGAGGATACAGATTGGCGAGTCCCCTAGAGGCTCGGGTAAACAAATCTCAGGAAGGATAGTGCCTTGGCGCACCGAGTAAAAACAGAGTGAGAAGAAGGCCGAGAAACCCTTTGAGGTTTCACAGTCAACAAATATTAGGAGGGATAGCGTTCCTAGAATGCAGGCGATATCCGAATGAATTGAGCTCGTAGAGGGAGCAAAGGTTGAGGCCTTTGAAAACTTGAAAGTCTTCCAAGTCTGGAAGGAGGTGAGAAATCTCGGGAGGGAGCTACAATAGTTGTTAGATTAGCGATAGAAGGTTGGATCTGGACCGTCGAAGTTACGTCCAGACAATAGAAGGAGGGTTCCAAGTCATTGGCCAGAAGCCCTTGAGAAGCAGAGGCCGATGGTTAGAATTCTCTATGGAGAACTCGTGAAATCGCGAGGATCGTAGGATCAGAGGAAGCTCCAAGGTGGTTAGAGGTGGATGAACCCATCACCTTAAGATCCAAGATCAACGTGAACTTTTGATCATGCTTTGCCTAAGCCATGGATCATTTTCATGAGGAATCGTGAGGTTGGAGTGCAGGCCAAATCCTTGGTTGCTCCAAGTCCCGAATCGCGAAAGGGGTAACAGGAGCTGAAATAGACAGTGGAGATGCTTCGTGGAGAAGTGCGAGATGCCGTAAGCCATTGGATCTCACAGATCTATGAGAAGGTTAAAGCTGAGTGTCTTTTAGCGTTCACGAGCTTAGGAGGAGTAGCAACCATTGGATGAGAAGCAACAGGAGCCGTCGCTTTCCATTTGGAGTGGAATTTCGGCATTTTGGCATTTCAGGGTTTGACATTTTGGTAATTTTTATGACAAGGAGCCGGGGCACTTTACGTTGAAAATCCCGAAGTCGTGAAATGCGATGTGTCTTTGGAGTAGTACTGTGGTCACGAGGGAAGCAGTCACATGGAACGAGATTTGGTCAAGGGAAAATCGTCGTTGAGCCCATTTTGGCATTTCGATATTTTAGGGTTTGGGAAGTAGAGGAGGCAGTGATTTTAGAGTCAAGAGTTTCAAACTCCTGGTTCGTGAAATCCCAAAGAGCAAAATGAAAATTCCCGAAAGGTTGAGGGACAATAGCCGTTGGGCCCCAATCGGGTTTCGGGGTTTCGGGACTCAAGGGGTAGAGTTGCATGGTCAACACAACTCCCAAAATCACAAAGAGAGAAACGTTGAAAGGTCAAAGGAGTGGTCAATGTTTGGAAAAAATTCCAAAAGGTCATCAATCTTGCCAAAGGAGAAATTTCGGAGTTCGGGGAATGGAGTGACTAGTGGTTGGGGTCGCTACATTTCAAACTCTCGGTTATCGAAATCCTGGTACAGCCAGAACCATTGGATCGAGGGAGGCTCATAGCTATCTATCTTGTCTAATGGAGAGATTTCGGGTTTCGGGGTTTGAAGAGTCAAAAGGCTCGTCTCTCTTTCATCGTTGAGTCGCGAATTGCGAAAAGCGTCTCTTGGCTTGGTTGGAGGTCATATTTGGTGGTCATGTGGAGGTGAAGACTCATGCCTGGTGCACGTTGTGCAGGTGGGGTTTTTGCGAAGGACCTGTGGATCAGACTCATGGGGTTCCAATGAGGGCCCGAAAGAACTATTTCAGTTCTGCGGATTCGAAGAAGATTGATCCTGTGCGGATCTTGGCTTGAGGGTCAGGGGGTCTACACCGGGTTCTTACGCTTTGTTGGAATATAGATTACATTTTTCACATCACTTCACAGCATGGATTCAATCATGAAACAATGTGGGCCAAAAGTAGCCTTCTCTAATAATTTTCTGGGCAGTGGACATCCTTGAGAGGTGGACACCACATGCGTCGTTGTGGCAGTCATTCAAGACTCTATCGGCTTTGTCGATGGTCAAACATCGACGAATTATGGTGTCGACCCCTCGTTGATATAATATATCACCGATAAGGAGGTAGAAAGGGGCTTGATGGTGAATACGTCGACTATTGTCCTAGGACAGGTGGTTTCCGAACTTCTGCGTTTGGAGGTAGACGAGGAGATTGTCGTACCAAGGATCATCTGTAGGGATGTAAAAGAGATGTTTGTCAAGGAAGTCTATGTTGACGAGAGAGCTACTAGCATTGGAGGGAAATGTCATAATGAATTCGATGAGGACAAGGGATTTCTTTCTCTTGGGTGTTGAAAATTTGATGTCGTACTCCTGAAGGATGACGATCCATCAGGCAAATTTACCATTAATTTGTCGATGACTGAGCAAGTATTGCATGGGGTTGGAATCTGCTACGACCTTGGTAGTTTGAAGAAGAATGTAATGGCACATTGTCTGGACTGGGAGGACAACTGGAAGGGTGTGTTTCTCTTCATGATTGTATTTCAAGGGTGGCCCTAAAATATTTATACTAATATAGTGAATTACATGCTCACGGTCGTCATCCCCTAATTGGACGAGAACTCCTATTACTAAGACAACAGAGGCTGATAAGTAAAGGATATAGTTGTAGTTATAGTCAGGTGGAATAATTAATGGGGCGTTGGAGAATGCCTCTTTGATATCATCAAAAGAGGTTTGGGCTTGTTTATCACATTTGAATGGGATATTGTGACGTAAGATGTGAAGAAAACTGTGTGCACGAGTGGCATAATCGGGGACAAAGCGGTGTAAAAAGTTAGCTTTGCCTTGTAGGCTTTATAGCTGGTATAAATTCCAAGGGGTGGGGGGATTTATGTGATGGCTTGGACATTGAGGGGGTCCACAGTGATGCCGCTTTGGGAAATGATGAACCCAAGGAGGCATCCAATGGTGATGCATAATACACACTTGAGGGGGTTCAAGCAAATATTGTATTGATGACACCTTTGGAAGATGATTCGTAAATCATTGAGATGTTGAGTGCATTTCTTGGATCGAGCAGTGAGGTCGTCCAAGTATGTGAGGATGATATGAGCCAGATCATGAAAAATGTATGTCATGTCCTGTTGAAAAGTGGCAGCAGCATTCTTGAGGCCAAAAGGCATGACACAATATGAAAAAGTACCCCAGGGGGTAGTAAATGCAGTTTTGTATTGATCACTTGGGTAAATCTGAATTTGGTTGTAGCCAAAGAAACCATCCATGAAGGACAAAGCCTTGTGGTCGTCACAATCATCGATAATTTGGTCGACAAAGGGAGTTTCAAAATTGTCTTTGGGACAGGCGTTATTGAGATCATGAAAGTCCGTACAGATGCGGATAGTGCCCTATTTTTTGTTAACAAGGATGAGGTTGGAGGTCCATGACGTATATGCGATGGGGTATATGAACCCTACAATGCATAATTTGTCAATTTCATCTTTGATGGTTGCCGCTTTGGATGGGTGTAGTGGACGTTGCTTTTTTCGTACATGTGTGATATCATGCCATGTGTCTATATGATGTTCGACAATAGAGGGATCAAGGCTGGGCATCTCTGTGTATGACCAGGAAAAAATGTTGTGGTATTCCTGAAAGAGAGATTTGTAAGATATGATTTCTTCATGAGAGCATGCAGCGCCTGTGGTGATTTCCTCTATGATTCCAGGTTTGATGGAAATATCAATTTTGATGGTGGGGGAAGTGTTAGCCATGTTACCTTCTTCAAAAGCATCAGGGGCATGGATAGGGTTGTTGAACCAATCTATATGCCTTGATGGGATAAAATCGTTGGTTTCAATTACGTATATGGAGTTTTGGTTAGGAGGAGCAAAGGCTTCCTGTGAAATATAAAGCGCTCTGTGATTAAGCGGATCCCATGGGTAATTGGGGGTAGTTAATTCCTCGAGGATGTCTTCATCGCAGTGGAACTGTCAAGAATATAGGGGATCCAGGGGAGTAACGTTGGATATTTTCACCATGTGGTTGTCTTCTGGTGGGGAAGAGGTAGGGGGGAGAACGCAAGGGGTTTGAGATGGTTCACTCGACATAACCAAATATCGAGATACTGTGGGCTGAAAATGGTAGTCGGGCATAAAATTTCTGTGGGGAAATGAACTAGAGAATTGGGGGGATTTGGGGGTAAATACTCATATAGGCTATCCATGAACCATGGAGGAGTGGGGACTCCTCAGGCTTGGGAGAGAAGATATGAACAACATCAGGTTATGGAGTATTGGTAATCATTGGTTCTGCTAGCAGTGGGGGGGGTGTAGGATTTTGAATAAGGGCCATTTGGCGACACTTATATTCAATGATCATAGGACATTGGTAGGTGAAATGATCAAGTGACTCACAGAGGGAGCAAGGGCATATCATACATTCATTGATTGAGGTTGTGACATAGTGGATGTAAGTGACATGTGTTTGAGATGACGTGGATGGAGGGGTTTCTTGCTGAAAGCTCTGGCATACTACCGTTAGGGTATACCAAAATTGAGGTAGCATCGGGCAATGGTGAGTGTAATGGCCATAATCTGAATAGATAGCACATGCGAATTTGGTTCGAAGCCATTTTCTACCTATAGTAGGGGGTGCAGTGGGAGTACTAGGTGAACTAGAAGAAGCGATGAGTGGCGTCATTGCTCGAGGGAGTTGAATTAAATTACGTAGCTCAGGGAGAGATGGGAATTTATTAGTGGTGTGTTTTTCTTTCTCACATAGTGCACAAGGAGGATGAACTTGTGGGGGAAGTAGGGAGGTGGGATCTTTCTTCTTCCTTCTTCCCCCGACTATAGTAGTGGCACTAGCGAGTGGGGGTGAGGGTGATGTAGTTGGAGTAAGTATTGGAATTTGCATCAGGATTTCTTCTATTTGGGGAGGGAGGGATGGTTAAGGGACCATCACAGGTGGATGTAGATACCATACTGGAATTTCCAACACCATATTAGGAAGGTTAAGCGTTGCGGCTACCTGGAAATTTTGTATGTCCGGTGGGGGGTAAAAGAAGAGGATTTGAGTAATGGCTTGGGGGATTGTCTCCCAAATTGGGATGTGGCCCTGGGGAAGGGTGAAATCGGGAACAAGTGTAGATGAATATTTCTCAGGGGATTCCTAAGGAAGGAGCTCTGCGATGAGTGGGACGCCAGATAGTAAAGAATCCTCTATGGGAGGGATGGTATCTCCATTTTCAGTTCCATTGGATGAGATGACACATACTTGTGTTGAGTGATGTATGAGAGATGGTGCTCCATGGTATGTCACTAGCATGGATGGTTCATTGAAAATGATAGGGCCCATCTCAATGAGTGGGTAGGCATCGATATTAGTGTGGACAAAGGCTAGGATTTTATCGATGTTGGAGGAAGGGTTGGGCTCGTAATGTGACACTTGGTCGATGGTGACGATCTTCCCATTGTGGGGGAACATCATTGTGTGAAACAAGGAAGAGGCCACATCCTTCATAGTGTACATGTAGCTACTTCCTAACAAGATATGGTAATCAAGCAGAGCGTTGATAAATTCAATGTCAATGAGGATAGTCTTGCCCCTGAGTTCAATGGGGACATTTTGAAAGATCCCTCCAGGACAGGATGGTTGTCCATCATAAGCTCACAGAGTGATGGCAGATGGTATGAGCTTGGGGGAGCCAAGATTCTGCCATATAGTTTTGGACATGATGCATGTGGATGCACCTTCATCAATGATGCAGCAATGAACTGTGATGTTCCATATTTTAACCAATATTTGGAAAGCGACCAGAGCGGGGAGACGGGGTTTTCTACTATCAAGATAAAATGTGATGAGTCGAGTATCACCAGGATCGACTGCCCCCGGGGCAGAAAGTAATGACTTCCATTGAGTAGGATAGGTTTGAAGGACTTATAAAACTGACATGGTAGCAGAAGATTGTGCCAATTCATCGACCAAACTATAATTGTGTGCCACCCTAGCCTAAGGGTTGTTGACATTCCGTCGTAATGGGATGTGAGGAATACGAAGGGGTGTTTCAGTATTTGGGCGTGGAATTATCAAAGGTGGTCCATTTTTGACTGGGGTTGCTTCCGAGGTAGTTGAATCAGAGTTAGGGGGTGTGTTGTATTGATGACTGTGCATTTGTAGAAGAACTTCTTCCTCACTAGTGAGGAGGATAGTGCGATCTGTAGGAGTGCCAAGGTTTGGATACTGTCCCATCTATGGTGGGGAAGGATGCATCTCCTGTTAGGTGTTCATCACCCATTGGTGTGGAATGGGGTTTTGAAGCACGACTGGGGGCGGTTCCTGCACATATTGTTGAGAGGCCTGCAGAGGGGTAGGCAGTGCTAGGGGACGTGGTCTATTTCCAGATTCTTTCATCTGTTTAAAGTCAACAATTTTAGGGAAATGGTGATTATAATGGCCATACTCATCACAAAGGGCACAATGGAAGTTTGTTAGAAGATTGTTGTTATTCTTCCCTTGGAATTTTTTGTTATTTCCCCCTTGGGGGTTCTGGTTCCCCTGATTCAGGTTTCCCCTGACAGGTTGGTTCTGTTGGGGGTGATTCCCTCCTAGTCCTGGATTATCATTGTTTCAGATTCAGTTGTTCTAAATTTTGATATTGTTGAATGGGAGATGGCTGAACAAAGTTAACCCCAGTGTGTGGGTGTCCTTGTGGTGGAGCCATGGGCTATGGAGGGCCAGGAAATGGAAAGTATGGATTATTTTGTGGAAATGATCCGTAGGGTACATAGGAAGGCGTAGCGATTTCACTAGTGCTTAGGGTGTAAGCTGAGGTAGAGGGGGTACCAGAACTTGGTTGGACAACTGGGCGCATTGTGGGTGTCGGCGGGGGTCCACTTATGGGTGGAGGAAGGGAAACAGGGTATGGTTGTTGATAAAGGGGAGGAGGATAATAAGGGGTTCCTCCATATACCAGAGGATATTGAGGTGTACCATACATAGGTGGTGGTTTGGGGTGTGGATTGTGGTGTGTTGTGGTACCAATCAATCCATTTGTTTAATGAGACATCCCAGGTTTGTTTTGGCCAAATGGTATGAGTATTGGGAGGTCAGGTAGTACTGTATATAAGTATCCTGACTGTGAATAGATGAGGTCGTATTGTTGAGTCTTGTTGATGGATTCTTCTTCGAATTGGAGGAAGTTGGAAACCACATCTTTACCGAGGAGAGAGACAATTGATCCGAGAAACCAATCAAGGCATTTTTGTTTGGTGGTTTCTTCTTTGCATAAACTACGTCATCGACGCCATTCATGAATGTGGTCAGTGATATGTGTGGATGAGGTTTGTTTAAAATCAGAGAGTAGTTCAAGACCATTGTCGTGGAGGATTGGTAATGGAAATAAGGTCAAAAATGCTTTGGCCAAAGATTCAAAAGTCGCATGGGACCTTGATTTTTCATCTACATACCACTTGGCTGATAGGCCAGTGAGTGTGCATTGAAATAACCTTAATCGGACGGAGTCATACATGATGTTGTTTGAAGAGAACCATAAGTGGAAGGTCATGACATGGTTGGTAGGGTCGTCTCCTGCCTTGCCTTCAAACTTGGGAATGTCTGAAGGTAGTTTGGTGGGTATTGCGAGCCATGTGAGGTCATGCAATATAGGATCATTTGTGAGTTTTCTTAGATCCAGTATATTGAGAGAAGCCAGTTATGGCATCTAAAGTGGTGGTGAAGGATTAGTTCCAACCATTGTGTGAGTGTTTTGTGTACCTGACCCTTGAGGGGGGTTAGGTGGGGTTGTACTTCCTCCTTGGGAAGAATTTTTTCCCCCGCTTTTGTGTAAAGGAGAGTAAGTGGATGGTTGACCTTGGGAAGTGGACCCAAGTAAATTGGAACCAAGAAAAGATGATCCCAAGAAAGTAACACTCACAAGGGTGTGAGAAGGTGGAGTTGATGAGTTGGCAAGACTAGGAACTCCCCTTAGAATAGGATGGATATTTAGCAAGCGTCTGGAACGATGGGGATTCTGTGGGTCCCCTATGATGTCCGACTAGCAAAGTGGATGTGTGAAAATGGTGATGAGATAAATAAATGAACAAGAGTCTTTGTTATAATTTTTGGAACTTCACAAGATATCTCACAATCGCATGTAATCACAAGAGCATCATACATAAATCAATTAATAATGAGGCATACATGTGGGTAGGTAGATTTTTTCCGCATGGGAGAACAAAGAAAACAAATTCTCGTGTATTAAAAGACGTAACGTCCTTCCTCTCAAAACAACACTAGACCTTCCAATAGCACTCAATAGTGGGGTCTGAAGCCACTGGAAGAGGAACTAGTGAAGGATGAAACAATCAGATACAATGAGGGGTAGAGGAGGCATATCTCGAAAGATTTGGCAATATTTCCCAATAGCCACACAAAATATGATCAAGGTGCAATTGTAGCCCACAATTTCCACCTGGGTAGATGTCCTAAAATTTGGTCACTAGGTACCTCGGTCAAAGTGCAACATTTAGATTTTCAACCTCAGAAATGGGTCACGATCTGGATCGCATCCAAGAGGTGGGTGCCTCAAGGGGGGACGCGTAGAACAATCAGACCTTGGCCTTCGACCCTTCATTGGTATCTCCCTTCCTTATGGTGTAGGTACACTTGACTTGGAGGATTTAAAAGTTCCCTATTTATCAACCTCTACTATTTGAAGATGTGAGAACCAGATAACGGGGAGTTATTTGGATGCCTATCCTTGATATCCTACCTAGACTAAAACATTTCTTTTGGCACCTCTTGTGGAGGAAAACCTAGTGAGTTTTTAGAAAAAATTTATATGTGGTTGTTTGAGAGGTTGGGGGTGTGAACCAATCTCGTTGCAATTAAGTGGGAGTGGATAGTCTCTTCAAGAAAAGGGTGGGGAATTTCATAATCCCTTTGGAGGAAGCCTACTTCAACCTCCATGATTATAGAGGAAACTATGTGAGTGAGTAGTGACTTTGTGTGTGAACAAGTGAAAGTGTGAAAAAATTTTAATAAGTTAGGTGTCACCTTGTTGCATGTGGACTTCGTGTGGTCCTTACAAGTCTTGATTACCTAATTTACTAAATGCCATTGGTACAACCTTGTGGAATTTTAAAGTCCCTATAGAACTAGCATGTGGACATATGGGTCCTTACCAATCCTTTAACTTCGTAGTGTGATTTAACCTAAGAAAGATTCACAAAACTATCCTAGATTGTGGGCATGTGGGCATGTATGGGCTTGTTGCAAAACCTTTAAAATTCCCTAGTGATGTAATCTAAGAAAGTAGATTCAAAACTATCCTATCTTTTTAGCATGCGGGCATGTATGGGCCCTTAAAAATTTAAGATGTGTTTGAAAAAGAAACTAAGAGGAGTCTCAAGGGGGCCGTTGTCCTCTCCTAAAGATTTTTTCTTTAAGGGAGATGAAATTTTCCCTCAATTGTTTTTCTAATTCTCAAGATCGCTCTATGGTGTGAGAGAAGAGCATATTGAATGATTGATATTCAATTTTTTGGTCCCAATGCAAGTGTTATTATATGTGATATAAAATGATTCCCACTTAACTTTAATCAAAGAAATTCATCCATGTGGCAAAATGAAAGAAAAAAGAGGATAAATATGGTTTTTAACCCCCTAAGTGCCTATGTTTTGACTAACCCTTCATTTGGAGAGGGAATATAAGTGTGGTGCATATTACAATTTTCATAGAATCAAGCTTAAGAAGGTTATGGGCCTTCAACAAATCACAAAAACCCTTACAATGTGTGAATTTTTGGATAGATGTGCAGGTCGTAGAGTAGACAGAGGTGCATGTGGCACCAATGTGCCAATAAAAAATGACCTTTTGGCGCAGGTGCGCTGAGCAACAAAGTGAGTTTGGCGCACGTGCTCGAAAGGTGCGTTGTGGGTCAAAAAACCCGCTCACTTTTTGTTACACGACCAAGAAGAAACTTTCAGATGAAATTCTCTTAGCTCAGCTTCGAATTTATCTTTTTGAAGGCAAGCTTGGGCCAGTTATGGTTCCTGCAAGTTAAATAAACCAAAAATAAGTTCTCAAACAACCCAAATGGGGAGAAAATTGATACCTTTCCCCAGAGGAGTCGCCAATCTGATGTATCCTTTTCATCACCTAAATGAGAAAAAGAAGGACACTTATAAGTCTAGTAGGGTTAGCTAGACAGGACAAAGATGAATGCAAGAGTTAGAAACATCAAACATAAGAAATAAACAAACAACTAAGCTAATAATAATAAAATAAACTAAAATAGAGTGCATAAGGATATTGGAATAAAAAAATGGATAGATTGTATTAGTGGGAAAACACCAAAGAGAAAGGGATACTTATGGATCCCCTCTTCCTCCAAAGGAGGGCTCTTGAACCCCCAAAGATTGAGCTCTTCTTACAAATAGCGAACTAGATGGAAATGGTGAAGAAATCCAAAGCTCATTCACTCAAGAGGTGATGTGAATAGCTCAATGAAATGGTGCTTGTATGATCCAATGAGGAAAGAGGTTCCTTATAGGAGAATATAGGAAGCATAACAATACAAATAGATTCTTGGAAATATAGTGCACCCATGGCCTCTTTTTATAGCAAATCTTTCAGGCATTATTCAACCAATCTTTAGTGTGAAAAAGGAGCCATTTAGGGCACCTCTAGGTCTTTGACCAACCCCCCACACAGATTCAGTTGAGATTTGAGGGTCAAATCGACTTGGGACCAGAACCAAAAGTGGATGGGAGGTCGACCAAAATCATAAATGTGTCGTTCTGAGGTGTGCGCGGTTTTTTGCGTCCACATTCGTGCATCGAGTAGATGTGTGTTTTTTTGGCGTTTTCGACTGCCGCATGTGCGCGCACTTCTTGTGTATTCTAAGTGGATGCTGATTTTATAACTTGTTGTATAATTTGTGGCCTTTGGAAATGCATTTTTTGGGCCATGGATGAACTAATAGGTGTTTGGAGATGTTGGATTCCTGTAACAATTTGTAGACAAAATTTTAGTGATAACAACTGCTTATAAAAAATCATTTTAAATGTGGAGGAATTATAAATAAGGTTAAATGTGCATCCTTAAACAAATAAGGTTAAATGATAACCACAAAATTTTTAATCCAAAAAAAAAAAAAAAACTTTTAATATTATAAAAACTTTTAATAAAAAACTTTTATAAAGAAAAAGATTTACTTTTTAAAACATCCACCTTTTAAATTCTTCCACCCTTTTATTAAAAATCCATCCTCACTCTTATAAAATTATTTTAAAAAAGGAGTATTAGATTCTTAATTAAAATTCAACTCTCATACCTCTTCACACCTTTTCATATATTTTTAAAAACCCTCCTCCACGTGACTAGTGAAAAATAGTTCATACCTTAAGTTTTTCATAAATTCTTCATACCTTAAGAAATTATTTATCCGCTGAATTTTAGGGAGTCTTCATGACTTTTGTATTTAAAGGAGCCACCTCACCTCACACAACACTGGAGTGCAAGGAGTCTGCACCTCCCGACAAACTGGAGTGCGCAAATCATGAAATATCTACGCACTGTTCCTCATACTCAACTTTAGAAATTTCACAATTTTTTCAAGAGCGTAAGTCTGAGTAATAAGTCTCTGCACCCTTCGAGAGGAAGGAGCTGCAACGATGTATAAATTGACACACCCTCACGCATATTTCACTTCTGGATTTTCTGAGAATTTGACACTCCTTCAACCAGCTCTAACTAGCTCTGATACCACTTGTTAGAATTGTCAATGCAGAAAACACAATTCTCAAGGATAATTAACAATAAAAAACATAAGAAATAGACACAAGGATTTCACGTGGTTCACCCAAACATTGGGCTATGTCCACCAAGCATAGGCATCGGTTTTCTTATTATTCGGATTATGGAGATTATGTCAAATTTTGCAAGTTCTCTCTCAGTATCTCACACTCAGTCATCTCATAGTCGTATTTTCCTCGGTGGACTTACATGAATTTATACAGTCACACAAGAAACTGAATATTAAATGCAATCCCTATCCATATTCTAAATTGGTCTATTTGGTTGTAACCAATGCAAAATAATAGGATACAAATATGATCTTGGTAATTGGTTGTCACCAAATCCCAACAATCTCCACCTTGACAACAATTAACCCAATACATTTCTTCTTCCTTTTGTTCATCAACTTTGTTGCAAGCCAAGAGAAGCCAAGAACCACTGCAACTTATCTAATAAAACTGGTTTCATGATCTCACCTGTGTGAGTTGCATGAGTTTGGATTTCCTGAGGGGTCACTCCACCTCCAACATGTCTTCCACAACTGTGTTGTGAGACTCATTTAGTCATAGATATCCTCCTATCCAAAATACCTGTAAAATATACATTACAATTATCATAGACCATCTCAGTGTAACCATTATAGGCGACATTTGTGCATCTCATACGCTGAAGCACCCATTTCACTGCAACACCTGAATTTGTCATGTTTCTAACAACATCGTTATCATGTGAAACATCTAGTCTTAACCATTTAATCGCATACAATAGACCTCGTACTGAAATTACACGAGACATAACCTTTTGTTCTTTATAGACAGTCCATATGCTTGAAAAAAACTTATAATGGAAAGCAAGAGGGATAAAAATTGGTTTTACAATGTTCATACTAAACTCCAACCATAGCTTACCATTACCATCTATGTATACTTCCATGCCCATAATATTTTTTGCTCCTCCTTGATCCCTCATCTGAATTGTCCTATCCACCTGAGTCATTTTCTTACTGGTTTTATCCATGCTTCAGCTTGCATCAAGCATATCATCAACAAAGAACATCAAGACTATGAATGTACTATAAACTGTATAGTCATTCAAACCCTTTGATAAATCCTGACTCACTATGAAGGATTCAAACCTCTTGTATATTTTCCTGGGTAACAATAGGTTAGACAATGAATTATCTAGCATGCAAACAAATTTACTGTTGCGATCTTGAATCAACCCTTTTCATTTTTCCATACATACTATATCTCTATCAATGATGACCTTGTGAGAAGTAGGTTCCCACACACAACATCCCTTTATACCATCATCATAACTTGCAAAGATATAAAACAAGAAGGAATTCATAAACAAAGATTTTAAGTCTGGAAATTATTTACCGCTTACTAGTACCTACAATTCTTTCTTTCTCTTACGACCTTGTTGCTTCTGCCATAAACAAGAAGATACAACTGTCACTTCAGATGCTACTTCAGTACTTCCTTCCATCTTATAAAGGTTATCAACCTTTTTTTTCTTCATCACTACTAAATTACCTTTCGACACTGTGAGAGATCCACCTTGACCTGTATACTTATATCCACAGGAATCCACTACTCCCAATGAAATAAAATTTTATTTAAGCTTGGGTACATATCTAACATCCATTAATTCCCTAACAATACCATTGAACATCCTGATTCTAATACTACCAACCCCAACAATTTCACATGGAATATCATTTCCCATAAACACTACACCCTCATCAACAGATTGGTAAGAAAAGAACCAATTTCTCTATGAGCACATGTGGTGGGAGGCACCTGAATCTAACTACCATTCTTATTGATATTGTAAATTACTAGAAATGGCTAAAATGTGATCAATTATACATAAATTTGTTACAGCCAAATTTTCTTCCTTCGTAGAGTTTTCCTCAGATTCTTTTCTCTTCCAACAATCTTTCTTGAGATGTCCTGTTTTTCCGTAGTATCGTCATTTTGATTTACCCTTTCTATGTCATGAATTAGATTGGAAAGAAATTCTCTCATTCTTTTCTGTGGTTCGACCTCTTATCAGTATCGCCTCTGAAGTTGAGGCTTCTTTAGTATATTTTCTCCTCATCTCCTTAGCCAAGAAATCTCCCACAACAGAGTCATAATCTAAAACATCTGTTGAGCTAAAGCTAATAGAGGTAACTAGATTATCCAAAGACTCAGGCAACGAACACAATAGTGTAATAGCCTTATCTTCATCTTCGAATTTAACTTCCATACTAGTCAATTGAACTATGAGGGTATTGAAGGCATTTAAATGGTCAACAACTTTTGTACCTTCCTTCAACCAAAAACTGTACAACCCTTTCTTCAAGTAGATTCTTCTTATCAAGGAATTCATCATATATATAATTTTCAACTTTTTCCATAAGCATGATGTTGTATCCTCTCCTACGATATTAAACAAAACCTTATCCTCCATACATAAATGAATGGTGCTAAGAGCTTTCGCATCCAGATCCTCCCATTCCCATTCCTTCATGGTTGTTGGTTTCTTTGAATTTCCTTCCAATGCTTTTTGCAACCCTTGTTACACTAGTAAATTGTGCTTCTTAAGCTTCCAGAGCTCAAAGTTGTTTTTACCGCTGAACTTTTCAACTTCAAACTTCGAACTCTGCATCTTAGCCATTTGCACAAACAATCTCCTAATATCCACTACTTATGAAACCCAAGGCCGAAATCACTACTTATAAAAAATACTTTTAAATGTGGAGGAATTATAAATAAGGCTAAATGTGGATCCTTAATAAAATAAGGTTAAATGATAACCACAAAAGGTTTAATCCAAAAAAAACCCTTTTAATAATATAAAAAGTTTTAATAAAAAACTTTTATAAAGAAAAATATTTACTTTTTAAAACATCCACCTTTTAAATTCTTCCACCCTGTTATTAAAAAACCATCCTCACTCTTATATGATTCTTTTAAAAAGGGAGTATTTTGTTCTTAATTAAATGTCAACTCTCATACCTCTTCACACCTTTTCATATATTTTTAAAAAAATACCTCCATGTGACTTGTGCAAAATAGTTCATACCTTAACAAATTCTTTATACGCTGAATTTTAGGGAGCCCTCATGAATTTTGGATTTAAGGGAGCTGTCGCACCTCATGCAACACTAGAGTGTAGGGAGTCCGCACCTCCTGACACATGGGAGTGAAAAAATCATGAAAGATCTACGCATTGTTCCTCATACTCAATTGCAGAAATTTCACAAATTTTTCATGAGCGTAAGGCCTAGTAATAAGTCTCTACAACCTTTGAGAGGAGGGACCTTCGAGGATGTATAAATTGATGCACCCTCACACAGATTTCACTTATGGCTTCTCCAAGAATTTGACGCTCCTTCAAGCAGCTCTAGCTAGCTCTGATACAACTTGTTAGAATTGTCAATGTTGAAAACACAATTCTCAGTGATAATTAACAATCACACACATAAGAAATAGACACAGGGATTTCACCTGGTTCACCCAAATGTTCGGCTACATCCACCAATCATAGACATCGATTTTCTTATTTTCCAGATTATGGAGATTACATTAGATTTGCAAGTTCTCTCTCAGTCTCTCACACTTAGTCATCTCACAGTCGTATTTGCCTCTATGGAATTACATGAATTTATACATTCACACAAGAAACTAAATATTAAATGCAATCCCTATCCATATTCTAAATTGGTCTATTTGGTTGTAACCAACGCAGAATAATAGGATCCAAATCTATTATTGGTAATTGGTTGTCAGCAAATCCCAACAATCTCCACCTTGAGAACAATTAACCTAATATCTTGCTTCTTCCTTTTGTTCATCACCTTTTCTACAAGCCAAGAGAATCCAATAACCACTACAACTTCTCTAATAAAATGGGTTTCATGATCTTGCTTATGTGACTTGCATGAGTTTGGATTTCCTGAGGGGTCACTCCACCTTCAACATGTCTTCCACAACTATGTTGTGAGACAAATTTAGTGATAGATATCCTCCTATCCAAAACACCTATAAAATATACATGACAATTATCACAGACCATCTTAGTGTAACCATTATAGGTGACATTTGTGCTTCTCATATGTTGAAGCACCCATTTCATTGCAACACCTGAATCTGTCACGTTTCTGACAACATCATTAGCATGTGAAACATTTAGTCTTAACCATTTCATCGCATACAATAGACCTCCTACTAAACTTACACGAGACATATCATTTTCTTCTTTATAGATAGGCCCTATGCTTGAAGAAAACTTATAATGGAAAGAAACAGGGATAAAAACTGGTTTTACAATGTTCATACTAACCTCCAACCACAACTTACCATTACCATCTCTGTGTAATTCCATGCCCATAATGTGTTTTGTTGCTCCTTGATCCCTCATCTGAATTGTCCTTTCCACCTTAGTCATTTTCTTACTGATTTTATACAGGCTTTGGTTTGCATCAAGCATATCATCAACAAAGAGCATCAATACTAGGAATGTACTATAAATTGTATAGTCATTTCTACCCTTTTATAAATCCTGACTCACTATGAAGGATTTAAACCTCTTGTATATTTTCCTGGTTACCAATAGGCGATACAATAAATTATGTAGCATGCAAACAAATTTACTGTTGTGATCTTGAATCAACCCTTTTGGTTGTTCCATACATACTATATCTTTGTCAAGGATGACCTTGTGAGAAGTAGGATCCCACACACAACATCCCTTTATACCATCATCATAACTTGCGAAGATATAAAATAAGAAGTAATTCAGAAATAAATATTTTATGTCTGGAAATGATTTACCGCTTACCAATACCTGCAATTCTTTCTTTCTCTTATAACCTTGATTCTTATGCCATAAACAAGAAGATACATCTTTCACTTTAGATGCTACTTCAGTAATTCCTTCCAGCTTATAAAGGTTATAACCCTTTGTTGCCTTCATCACTACTAAATTACCTTTCGACACTGTGAGAGCTCCACCTTGACCTGTATACTTATATCCACAAGAATCCAACACTCCCAATGAAATCAAATTTGATTTAAGCTCAGGTACATATCTAACAGTTGTTAATTCCCTAACAATACCATCAAACATCCTGATTCTAATACTGCCAACCCCAAAATTTTTACATGGAATACCATTTCCCATAAACACTACACCCTCATCAACAGATTGGTAAGAAAAGAACCAATTTCTATGTGAGCACATGTGCTGGGAGGCACCTAAATCTAACTGCCATTCTTCTTGATATTGTAAATTACTAGAAATGGATAAAACATGATCAATTATACCTGAATTTGTTACAGCCAAATTTGCTTCCTTCGTAGAGTTTTCCTCATATTCCTTTCTCTTCTAGCAATCTTTCTTGAAATGTCCTGTTTTTCCACAGTACCGACATTTTTCTTTACCCTTTCCATGTCTTGAATTAGATCAGAAATAACTTCTCTCATTCTTCTCTGTGGTTCGACCTATGATCAACATCGCCTATGAGGTTGAGGTTTCTTTACTAGATTTTCTCTTCATCTCCTCAGCCAACAAAGCTCCCACAACAGAGTCATAACCTAAAACATCTGCTGAGCTAAAGCTAATAGAGGTGACTAGATTATCCCAAGAATCAGGAAACGAACGCAATAGTGTAATAGCCTTATCTTCATCTTCGAAATTAGCTTCCATACTAGTCAATTGAACTATGAGGGTATTGAAGGTATTTAAATGGTCAACAACTTTTGTACCTTGCTTCATCCACAAACTGTACAATTGTCTCTTCAAGTAGATTTTTCTTGTCAAGGACTTTGTCTTATATAGACTTTCCAACTTGATCCATAAGCTTGATGTTGTATCCTCTCCTACGATATTAAACAAAATATCATCCACAAGGCATAAACGAATGGTGCTAAGAGCTTTCGCATCCAGATCCTCCCATTCCCATTTTGTCACGGATGTTGGTTTCTTTGACTTTCCTGCCAATTCTTTTTGCAACCCTTGTTGCATCAATAAATACCGCATCTCAAGCTTCCAGATCTCAAAGTTGTTTTTACCACTGAACTTTTCAACTTCAATATTCGAACTCTGTATCTTAGCCATTTGGACAAAAAATCTCCCAATATCCACTGCGTATAAAACCCAAGGCCCAAATCATTGCTTATAAAAAATAATTTTAAATGTGGAGGAATTATAAATAAGATTAAATGTGGATCCTTAATAAAAAAATGTTAAATGATAACCACAAAAGGTTTAATCCAAAGAAAAAACCTTTTAATAATATAAAAAGTTTTTAATAAAAAACTTTTAAAAAGAAAAAGATTTACTTTTTAAAACATCCACCTTTTAAATTCTTCCACCCTATTATTAAAAAACCATCCTCACTCTTACAAGATTCTTTTAAAAAAGGATTTTTTCATTCTTAATTAAAAGTCAACTCTCATACCTCTTCACACATTTTCATATATTTTAAAAAAAACGCCTCCACGTGACTTGTGCAAAATAGTTCATACCTTAAGTTTTTCATAAATTCTTCATACCTTAAGAAAGTCTTTATCTGCTGAATTGTAGGGATCCATCATGACTTTTGTATTTAAGGGAGTTGTCACACCTCACGCAACACTAGACTGTGGGGAGTCCGCACCTCCCGACACACTAGAGTGTAGAAATCCCGAAAGATCTACGCATTGTTCCTCATACTCAACTGCGGAAATTTCAAAAAAAATTCATGAGCGTAAGGCTGAGTAATAAGTCTCTGCACCCTTCAAGAGGAGGGACCTGCGGGGATGTATAAATTGACGCACCCTCACAAAGATTTCACTTCTGGATTATTTGAGAATTTGATGCTCCTTCAACCATCTCTAGCCAACTCTGATACCACTTGTTAGAATTTTCAATGTAGAAAACATAATTCTCAATGATAATTAACAATCACACACATAAGAAATAGACACAGGGATTTCATGTCATTCACCCAAACGTTGGGCTACGTCTACCAAGCATATGCATCGATTGTCTTATTATTCGGATTATGGAGATTACATCAGATTTGCAAGTTCTCTCTCATTCTCTCACACTCAGTCATCTCACAGTCGTATTTGCCTTTGCGGGCTTACATGAATTTATACATTCACACAAGAAACTGAATATTAAATGCCATCCTTATCCATATTCTAACTTGGTCTATTTGGTTGTAACCAATGTAGAATAATAGGATCCAAATCTATTCTTGGTAATTGGTTGTCACCAAATCCCAACAATCTCCACCTTGACAACAATTAACTTGATACCCTGCTTCCTCCTTTTTTTCATCACCTTTGCTCCAAGAAAAGAGAATCCAAGCACCACTTCAACTTCTCTAATAAAACTGGTTTCATGATCTCGCATCTGTGACTTGCACGAGTTTGGATTTCCCGAGGGATCACTCCACCTCCAACATGTCTTCCACAATTGTGTTGTGAGACACATTTAGTGATAGATCTCCTCCTATCCAAAATACCTATAAAATATACATGACAATTATCAAATACCATCTCAGTGTAACCATTGTAGATGACATTTTTGATTCTCATTCATTGAAGCACCCATTTCAATGCAACACCTGAATCTGTCATGTTTATGACAACATCATTATAATATGAAACATTTGGTCTTAACCATTTCATCTCATACAACAAACCTCCTACTGAACTTACACGAGACATAACATTTTCTTCTTTATAGACAGTCCCTATGCTTGAAGAAAACTTATAATGGAAAGCGAGAGGGATAAAAAATGGTTTTACAATGTTCATACTGAATGCCAACCGCAGCTTACCATTACCATCTCTATGTACTTCCATGCCCATAATGTGTTTTGCTGCTTCTTGATCCCTCATATTAATTTTCCTCTCCACTTGAGTCATTTTCTTACTGATTTTATGCATGCTTCGGCTTGCATCGAGCATATCATCAACAAAAAACATCAACACCTTGAATGTACTATAATTTTGGAAAATGATTTACCACTTACCAGTACCTGCAATTGTTTCTTTCTCTTATGACCTTGATTCTTCTGCCACAAACAAGAAGATACATATGTCACTTCAGATGCTACTTCAGTACTTCCTTCCAGCTTAGAAAGGTTATCAACCTTTGTTTCCTTCATCACTACTAAATTACCTTTCGACACTGTATGAGCTCCACCTTGACCTGTATACTTATATCCAGAAGAATACAACACTCCCAATGAACTCAAATTTGATGTAAGCTCAAGTACATATCTAAAATCTGTTAATTCCCTAACAATACCATCAAACATCCTGATTCTAATACTACCAACCCCAACAGTTTTACATGGAATACCATTTCCCATAAACACTACATCCACATCAATAGATTGGTAAGAAAAGAACCAATTTCTATGTGATCAAACGTGGTGGGAGGCACCTGAATCTAACTGCCATTCTTCTTGATATTGTAAATTAATAGAAATCGATAAAATGTGATCAATTATACCTAAATTTGTTACAACCAAATTTTCTTCCTTCATAGAGTTTTCCTCAGATTTCTTTTTCTTCCAGCAATCCTTCTTGAGATGTCCTTTTTTTCCACAGTACCAGCATTTGTCTCTACCCTTTCTTTGTCTTGACTTAGATCGGAAATAACTTCTCTCATTCTTCTCTGTGGTTCAACCTCTGATTAGCATCGCCTTTGAATTTGAGGTTTCTTTACAAGATTTTCTCCTCATTTCCTCAGCCAACAAAACTCCCACAACAAAGTCATAATCTAAAACATTTGTTGACCTAAAGCTAATAGAGGTGACTAGATTATCCGAAGACTCAAGCAATGAACACAACAATGTAATAGCCTTATCTTCATCTTTGAATTTAACTTCCATACTAGTCAATTGAACTATGAGGGTATTGAAGGTATTTAAATGGTCAACAACTTTTGTACCTTCCTTCATCCGCCAACTGTACAACTATCTCTTCAAGTAGATTTTACTTGTCAAGAACTCCGTCATATATAGACTTTCCAACTTTCTCCATAAGCCTAATGTTGTATCCTCTCCTACGATATTAAACAGAAACTCATCTGTCAAACATAGATGAATGGTGCTAAGAGATTTTGCATCCAGATCCTCCCATTTCCATTCCATAATGGTTGTTGGCTTCTTTGACTTTCCTGCCAATTCTTTTTGCAAGCCTTGTTGCACCATTAAATCCCGCACCTTAAGCTTCTAGAGCTCGAATTATAAAACCCAAGGCCCACTGCTTATAAAACCCAAGGCCCAAATGACTTCTTATAAAAAATAATTTTAAATGTGGAGGAATTATAAGTACGTTTAAATGTGAATCCTTAATAAAATAAGGTTAAATGATAACCACAAAAGGTTTAATCCAAAAAAAAAACCCTTTTAATAATATAAAAAGTTTTAATAAAAAAAATTTATAAAGAAAAAGATATACTTTTTAAAACATCCACCTTTTAAATTCTTCCACCCTTTTATTAAAAAACCATCCTCACTCTTATACGATTCTTTTAAAAAAGGAGTATTTCATTCTTAATTAAAAGTCAACTCTCATACCTCTTCACAACTTTTCATATATTTTAAAAAAACCGCCTCCACGTGACTTGTGCAAAATAATTCATACCTTAAGTTTTTCATAAATTCTTCATACCTTAAGAAATTATTGATCCGTTGAATTTTAGGGAGCCGTTGTGAATTTTGGATTTAAGTGAGCTGCCACACCTCATGAAACACTAGAGTGTGGGCAGTTCGCACCTCCCGACACGCTGGAGTGTGGAAATCGTGAAATATATACGCACTATTCCTCATACTCAATTGCGGAAATTTCACAAAATTTTCAGGACCGTAAGGCTGAGTAATAATTATTTGCACCCTTTGAGAGGAGGGACCTGTGGGGATGTATAAATGGATGCTCACACAGATTTCACTTCTGGCTTCTCTGAGAATTTAATGCTCCTTCAACCAGATCTAACCTGCTCTGATACCACTTGTTAGAATTGTCAATGCGGAAAACACAATTCTCAATGATAATTAACAATCGCACACATAAAAAATAGACAAAGGGATTTCACGCGGTTCACCCAAACGTTGGGATAAGTCCACCAAGCATAGGCATCGGTTGTCTTATTATTCGGATTATGCAGATTACATCATATTTGTAAGTTCTCTCTCAGTCTCTCACACTTAGTCATCTTACAGTCATATTTTCCTCTACGGGCTTACATGAATTTATACGTTCACACAATAAACTGAATATTAAAGGCAATCCCTATCCATATTCTAACTTAGTCTATTTGGTTGTAACCAATGCAGAATAATAGGATCCAAATCTTTTCTTGGTAATTCGTTATCACCAAATCCCAACAATCTCCACCTTGACAACAATTAACCTGATACCTTGCTTCTTCCTTTTGTTGATCACCTTTGCTGCAAGCAAAGACAAGCCAAGCACCACTGCAACTTCTCTAATAAACAAAATTTCATGATCTCGCTTCTGTGACTTTCATGAGTTTGGATTTATTGAGGGGTCACTCAACCTCCAACATGTCTTCCACAATTGTGTTGTGAGACAGATTTAGTGATAGATTTCTTCCTATCCAAAATACCTGTAAAATATACATTACAATTATCACACACCATCTTAGTGTAACCATTATAGGTGACATTTGTGCTTCTCATATGTTGAAGCACCCATTTCACTGCAACACCTGAATCTGTCACGTTTCTGACAACATCATTAGCATGTGAAACATCTGGTTTAAACCACTTCATCGCATACAACAGACCTCTCACTGAACTTATATGAGACATAACCTTTTCGTCTTTATTGACATGCCCTCTTCTTGAAGAAAAATAATAATGGAAAGCAAGAGGGATACAAACTTGTTTTACAATGTTCATTTTGAACTCCAACCATAGCTTACCATTACCATCTCTATGTACTTCCAGGCCTGTAATTTGCTTTGTTGCTCCTTGATCCCTCATATGAATTATCCTGTCCACCTAAGTCATTTTCTTACTGATTTTATCCATGCTTCGGCTTACATTGAGCATATCATCAACAAAGAACATCGATACTGTGAATGTACTATAAAATGTATAGTCATTCCTACCCTTTGATAAATCCTAACTCGCTATGAAGGATTCAAACCTCTTGTATATTTGCCTAGGTACCAATAGGCCATACAATGAATTATCTAGCATGCAAACAAATTTACTATTGTGATCTTGAATCAACCATTTTGGTTGTTCCATACATATTATATCTCTCTCAATGATGACCTTGTGATAAAAAGGATCCCACGTACAACATCCCTTTATACCATCATCATAACCTGTAGTGGTATAAAACAAGCTAGAATTCAGAAACAAAGATTTTAAGTCTAGAAATGATTTACCGATTACTAGTACCTGCAATTCTTTCTTGCTCTTATGACCTTGATGCTTTTGCCATAAACAAGAAGATACATCTTCCACTTAATATGCTACTTCAATACTTTCTTCCAGAGTATAAAGGTTATCAACCTTTGTTGCCTTCATCACTACTAAATTACCATTTGACACTATGAGAGTTCCACCTGGACCAATATACTTATATCCACAAGAATCCAACAGTCCCAATGAAATCAAATTTAAATTAAGCTTAGATACGTATCTAGCATCCGTTAATACCTTGACAATACCATCAAACATCTTGATTCTTCGGAAAGAACTTGACTTATATCGGAAAGATCTTATCTCATTATTCTCTGTGGTTCAACCTCTTATCAACATCACCTCTGAAGTTGAGGTTTCTTCACTAGATTTTCTCCTCATCTCCCTAGCCAACAAAGCTCCCACAACAGAGTCATAATCTAAAACATATGTTGAGCTAAAGCTAATAGAGTTGACTAGATTATCCCAAGAAACATGCAATGAACACAATATTGTAATAACCTTATATTCATCTTCGAATTTAACTTCCATACTAGTCAATTGAATTATGAGGGTATTGAAGGTATTTAAATGGTCAGCAACTTTTGTACCTTCCTTCATCCACAAACTGTACAATTGTCTCTTCAAGTAGATTCTTCTTGTCAAGAACTTCGTCATATATAGAATTTCCAACTTGCTCCAAAATCTCGATGTTGTATCCTGTCCTACGATATTAAACAGAACCTCATCCGCCAGACATAAACGAATGGTGCTAAGATCTTTTGCATCTAGATCCTCCCATTCCCATTCCGTCATGGTTGTTGGTTTCTTTGACTTTCCTAACAATGTTTTTTGCAACCCTTGTTGCACCAGTAAATCCCGCATCTTAGGCTTCCAAAGCTCAAAGTTGTTTTTACCAATCAACATTTCAACTTCAAACTTTGAACTTTTCATCTTATCCATTTGCACAAAAAATCTCCTAATATCCACTAATTATAAAACCCAAGGCCCAAATCACTGCTTATTAAAAATCCTTTTAAATTTGGAGGAATTATAAATAAGGTTAAATGTGGATCCTTAATAAAATAAGGTTAAATGATAACCACAAAAGGTTTAATCCAAAAAAATAAAAACCTTTTAATAATACAAAAAAATTTAATAAAAAACTTTTATAAAGGAAAAGATTTACTTTTTAAAACATCCACCTTTTAAATTCTTCCACCCTTTTATTAAAAAACCATCCTCACTCTTATACGATTCTTTTAAAAAAGGAGTATTTTGTTCTTAATTAAAAGTCAACTCTCATACCTCTTCACACCTTTTCATATATTTTTAAAAAACCACCTCCACGTGACTTGTGAAAAATAGTTCATACCTTAAGTTTTTCATAAATTCTTCATAGCTTAAGAAATTATTTATCCTCTGAGTTTTAGGGAGTCGTTGTGACTTTTTTATTTAAGGGAGCCATTGCACCTCACACAACACTGGAGTCTTATTATTCAGATTATGGATATTACATCAGATTTGCAAGTTCTCTCTCAGTCTCTCACACTCATTCATCTCATAGTCGTATTTGCCTCTGCGGGCTTACATGAATTTATACGTTCACACAAGAAACTAAATATTAAATGCAATCCCTATCCAAATTATAACTTGGTCTGTTTTGTTGTAACCAATGCAAAATAATAGGATCCAAAACTGTTCTTGGTAATTGGTTGTCACCAAATCCCAACAATCTCTACCTTGACAACAATTAACTTGATACCTTGCTTCTTCATTTTGTTTAGCACCTTTGTTGTAAGCTAAGAGAAGCCAAGAACCACTGCAACTACTCTAATAAAACTAGTTTCATGATCTCGCATGTGTGACCTGCACGAGTTTTGATTTCCTAAGGGGTCAATCCACCTCCAACATGTCTTCCACAACTGTGTTGTGAGATATATTTAGTGATAGATCTCCTCCTATCCAAAATACCTGTAAAATATACATTACAATTATCACATACCATCTCAGTGTAACCATTATAGGTGACATTTGTTCTTCTCATACGTTGAAGCACCCATTTCACTACAAGAGTTGAATCTGTCACGTTTCTAACAACATCATTAACATGTGAAACATATGGTCTTAACCATTTCATCGCATACAACATACCTCCTACTGAACTTACACGAGACATAAACTTTTCTTCTTTATAGACAGACCCTATGCTTGAAGAACACTTATAATTGAAATCAAGAGGGATCAAAACTAGTTTTACAATGTTCATTTTGAACTCCTACCACAACTTACCATTACCATCTCTATGTACTTCCATGCCCATAATTTGTTTTGTTGTTGCTTAAGCCCTCACCTGAATTGTCATGTCCACCTGAGTCATTTTCTTACTGATTTTGTCCATGCTTCAGCTTGCATCGATCATATCATCAGCAAAGAACATCAATATTGTGAATGTACTATAAACTGTATAGTCATTCCTACCCTTTGATAAATCCTGACTCACTATGAAGGATTCAAACCTCTTGTATATTTTCCTGGGTACTAATAGGCCATACAATGAAGTATCTAGAATGCAAACAAAATTACTGTTGCGATCTTGAATCAACTCTTTTGGTTGTTCAATATGTATTATTTCTCTGTCAATGATGACATTGTTAGACGTAGGATCCCACACACAACATCCCTTTATACCATCATCATAACTTGCAGAGATATAAAACAAGCAGGAATTCAGAAACAAAGATTTTAAGTCTAGAAAGGATTTACCGCTTACCAGTACCTGCAATTCTTTCCTTCTCTTATGAACTTGATGCTTCTACCATAAACAAGAAGATACATCTGTCACTTCAGATGCTACTTCAGTACTGCCTTCTAGCTTATAAAGGTTATCAAATTGTGTTTCCTTCATCACTACTAAATTTATTTTCGACACAGTGAGAGCTCCACCTTGACCTGTATACTTATATCCACAAGAATCCAAAACTCCCAATGAAATCAAATTTGATTGAAGCTCAGGTACATATCTAACATCCATTAATTCCCTAACAATACCATCGAACATCCTGATTCAAATACTGCCAACACCAACAATTTTACATGGAATACCGTTTCCCATAAACACTACACCCTCATCAACATATTGGTAAAAAAAGAACCAATTTCTATGTGAGCACATGTTGTGGGAGGAACCTAAATCTAACTACCATTCTTCTTGATATTGTAAATTAATAGAAATCGATAAAACGTGATCAATTATAACTGAATTTGTTACAACCAAATTTTCTTCCTTCGTAGATTTTTCCTCAAATTCCTTTTTCTTCCAGCAATCTTTCTTGAGATGTCCTTTTTTGCCACAGTACTGTCATTTTTATTTACCCTTTCTGTGTCTTGACTCAGATCAGAAATAACTTCTCTCATTCTTCTCTGTGGTTCGACCTCTGATCAACATCACCTCTGAATTTGAGGTTTCTTTACAAGATTTTCTCCTCATCTCCTCATCCAACAAAGCTCCCACAACAGAGTCATAATCTAAAACATTTGTTGAGCTAAAGATAACAGAGGTGACTAGATTATCCCAAGACTCAGGCAATGAACACAATAGTGTAATATCCTTATCTTCATCTTTGAATTTAACTTCCATACTAGTCAATTGAACTATGAGGGTATTGAAGGTATTTAAATGGTCAACAACTTTTGTACCTTCCTTCATCCGCAAACTGTACAACTGTCCCTTCATGTAGATTCTTCTTGTCAAGAACTTCGTCATATATAGAATTTCCAACTTGCTCGATAAGCCTGATGTTCTATCCTCTCCTACAATATTAAACAAAAACTCATCTGCTAGGCATAAATGAATGGTGCTAAGAGATTTCACATCTAGATCCTCCCATTCCCATTCTGTCATGGTTGTTGGTTTATTTGACTTTCCTGCCAATGCTTTTTCCAACCCTTGTTGCAACAGTAAATCCATTACCTTAAGCTTCCAGAGCTCAAAGTTTTTTTTTACCGTTGAACTTTTCAACTTCAAACTTTGAACTCTGCATCTTAGCCATTTGCACAAAATCACTGCTTATTAAAAATCCTTTTAAATGTGGAGGAATTATAAATAAGGTTAAATGTGGATCCTTAATAAAATAAGGTTAAATGATAACCACAAAAGGTTTAATCCAAAAAAAAAAACTTTTAATAATATATAAAGTTTTAATAATAAAAAAATTATAAAGAAAAATATTTACTTTTTAAAACATCCACCTTTTAAATTATTCCACCCTTTTATTAAAAAACCATCCTCACTCTTATACGATTATTTTAAAAAAGGAGTATTCCGTTCTTAATTAAAAGTCAACTCTCATACCTCTTCACACATTTTCATATATTTAAAAAAAACCGCCTCCACGTGACTTGTGAAAAATAGTTCATACCTTAAGTTTTTCATAATTTCTTCATATCTTAAGAAATTATTTATCCACCGAATTTTAGGGAGCCTTCATGAATTTTGGATTTAAGGGAGCTTATGCACCTTATAGAACATTGGAGTTCGGGGAGTCCGCACCTCTCGACACACTAGAGTGCAAAAATTGTGAAAGATCTGCGCACTGTTCCTCATACTCAACTACGGAAATTTCACAAATTTTCACGAGCGTAAGGCTGAGTAATAAGTATTTGCACCCTTCGAGAGGAGGGATCTATAGGGATGTATAAATTGACACACCCTCACACAGATTTCACTTCTGGCTTCTCGGAGAATTTGACGCTCCTTCAACCAGCTCTAACCAGCTCTGATACCACTTGTTACAATTGACAATGTGGAAAACAGAATTCTCAATAATAATTAACAATCACACACAAAAGAAATAGACATAGGGATTTCACATGGTTCATCCAAACATTGGACTACATCCACCAAGCATAGGCACTGGTTGTCTTATTATTCAGATTATGGAGATTACATCATATTTGCAAGTTCTCTCTCAGTCTCTCACACTCATTCATCTCACAATCGTATTTGCCTCTGCGGGCTTACATGAATTTATGATTTCACACAAGAAACTAAATATTAAATGCAATCCCTATCCATATTCTAACTTGGACTATTTGGTTTTAACCAACGCAGAATAATAGGATCCAAATCTGGTCTTGGTAATTGGTTGTAACCAAATCCCAACAATCTCCACCTTGACAACAATTAACATGATACCTTGTTTCTTCCTTTTGTTCATCACATTCACTACAAGCGAAGAGAAGCCAAGCACCACTGCAACTTCTCTAATAAAACTGGTTTCATGATCTCGCCCGTGTGACTTGCACGAGTTTGGATTTCCTGAGGGGTCACTCCACCTCCAACATGTCTTCCACAACTATGTTGTGAGACACATTTAGTGATAGATCTCCTCCTATCCAAAATACCTGTAAAATATACATTACAATTATCACAGACTATCTCAGTGTAACCATTATAGGTGACATTTGTGCTTCTCATACGCTGAAGCACCCATCTGACTGCAACACCTGAATTTTTCACCTTTGAAAACATCATTAGAATGTGAAACATATGGTCTTAACCATTTCATCGCATACAACAGACCTCCTACTGAACTTACACGAGACATAACCTTTTCTTCTTTATAGACAAGCCCTATGCTTGAAGAAAAATTATAATGGAAAGCAAGAGGGATAAAAATTGGTTTTACAATGTTCATATTGAACTCCAACCACAACTTACCATTACCATCTCTGTGTACTTACATGCCCATAATTTGTTTTCCTTCTCCTTGAACCCTCATCTTAATTTTCATGTCCACCTAAGTCATTTTCTTACTGATTTTATCCATGCTTCAGCTTTCATCGAGAATATCATCAAAAAAGAACATCAAGACTGTGAATGTACTATAAAATTTATATTCAATCCTACCCTTTGATAAATCCTGACTCACTATGAAGGATTCAAACCTCTTGTATATTTTCCTGGGCACCAATAGGCCATACAATGAATTATCTAGCATGCAAACAAATTTGTTGTTGCGATCTTGAATCAACCCTTTTGGTTGTTCCATACATACTATATCTATGTCAATGATGACCTTGTGAGAAGTAGGATCCCACACACAACATCCCTTTATACCATCATCATAACTTGTATAGATATAAAACAAGCAGGAATTCAGAAACATAGATTTTATGTCTAGAAATGATTTACCACTTACCAGTACCTGCAATTCTTTCTTGCTGTTATGAACTTGATGCTTCTACCATAAAAAATAAGATACATCTATCACATCAGATGCTACTTCAGTACTCCCTTCCAACTTATAAAGGTTATCAACCTTTGTTGCCTTCATCACTATTAAATTACCTTTCGACACTGTGAGAGCTCCACCTTGACTTGTATACTTATATCCACAAGAATCCAACACTCCCAATGAAATGAAATTTGATTTAAGCTTAGGTACATATCTAACATCTGTTAATTCCCTAACAATACCATCGAACATCTTTATTCAAATACTACCAACCCCAATAGTTTTACATCGAATACTATTTCCCATAAACACTACACCCTCATTAACAGATTGGTAAGATAAGAACCAATTTCTATGTGAGCACATGTGGTGGGAGGCACCTGAATCTAGCTGCCATTCTTATTGATATTGTAAATTACTAGAAATGGATAAAACCTCATCAATTATACCTCAATTTTTTACAACCAAATTTGCTTCCTTTGTAGAGTTTTCCTTAGATTCCTTTCTCTTCCAGCAATTTTTCTTGAGATGTCCTATTTTTCCACAGTACGAGAATTTTTCTTTACCCTTTCTATGTCTTGACTTAGATCGGAAAGAACCTCTATCATTCTTCTCTGTGGTTGGACCTCTGATCAGCATCACCTCTGAAGTTGAGGTTTCTTTACTAGATTTTCTCCTCATCTCCTCAGCCAACAAAGCTCCCACAACAGAGTTATAATCTAAAACATTTGTTGAGCTCAAGATAATAGAGGTCACTAGATTATCCCAAGACTTAGGCAACAAACACAATAGTGTAATAGCCTTATCTTCATATTCGAATTTAACTTCCATAGTAGTCAATTGAACTATGAGGGTATTGAAGCTATTTAAATGGTCAGCAAATTTTGTACCTTCTTTCATCCTCAAATTGTACAACTATCTCTTCAAGTAGATTTTGCTTGTCAAGGACTTCGTCATATATAGACTTTCCAACTTGCTCCATAAGCCTGATGTTGTATCGTCTTATACGATATTAAACAGAAATGCATCTGATAGACATAAACGAATGGTGCTAAGATATTTTTCATCCAGATCCTTCCATTTCCATTCCATCATGGTTGTTAGTTTCTTTGACTTTCCTGCCAATGCTTTTTGCAACCCTTGTTGCACCAATTAATCCTGCATCTTGATCTTCCAGAGCTCAATTTTTTTTTTACCACTAAACTTTTCAACTTCAAACTTTGAAATCTACATATTAGCCATTTGCACAAAAAATCTCCTAATATCCACTGCTTATAAAACCCAAGGCCCAAATCACTGCTTAAAAAACTGCCTCCACGTTACTTGTGCAAAATAGTTCATGCCTTAAGTTTTTCATAAATTCTTCATACCTTAGGAAATTATTTATCCACTGAATTTTAGGGAGCTGTCGTGACTTTTGGATTTATGGGATCCACCACACCTCACACAACACTGGAGTGTTGGGAGTCTGCACCTCCTGACACATTGGAGTGCGGAAATCAAGAAATATCTATGCATTGTTCCTCATACTCATCTGCGGAAATTTCACAAAGGTTTCACGATTGTAAGACTGAATAATAAGTTTCCACACCCTTCAAGAGGAGGGACTTGCAAGGATATATAAATTAACACACCCTCACATAGATTTCACTTCTGGCTTCTTCGAGAATTTGACGCTCCTTCAACCATCTCTAACTAGCTCTAATACCACTTGTTAGAATTTTCAATGCAGAAAACACAATTGTCAATGATAATTAACAATCGCACACATAAGAAATAGACACAGGGATTTCACATGGTTCACCCAAACGTTGGGCTACATCCACCAAGCATAGGCATCGGTTGTCCTTTTATTCAGATTATGGATATTACATCATATTTGCAAGTTCTCTCTCAGTGTCTCACACTCAGTCATATCACAGTCGTATTTGCCTCTGTGAATTTACATGAATTTACACATCCACATAAAAAACTAAATATTAAATGCAATCCCTATCCATATTCTAAGTTGGTCTATTTGGTTGTAACCAACGTAGAATAATAGGATCCAAATCTATTCTTGGTAATTGGTTGTCACAATATCCCAACAATCTACACCTTGACAACAATTAACCTGATACCTTGCTTCTTCCTTTTGTTCATTACCTTTGTTGCAATCCAAGAGAAGCCAAGCACCACTGCAACTTCTCTAATAAAACTGGTTTCATGATCTCACCTATGTGACTTGCACGAGTTTGGATTTCATGAGGGGTCACTGCACCTCCAACATGTCTTCCACAATTGTGTTATGAGACACATTTAGTGATGGATCTCCTCCTATCCAAAATACCTGTAAAATATACATTACAATTATCACATGCCATCTCAGTGTAACCATTATATGTGACATTTGTGCTTCTCATACGCTGAAGCACCCATTTCACTGCAACACTTGAATTTGTCACCTTTCTAACAACATCATTATCATGTGAAACATATGTTTTTAACCATTTCATCGCATAGAACATACCTCCTATTGAACTTACATGAGACATAACCTTTTCTTCTTTATAGACAGGCCCTATGCTTGAAGAAACTTATAATGGAAAGTAAGAGGGATAACAATTGGTTTTACAATGTTCATACTGAACTCCAACCATAGCTTACCATTACCATCTTTGTGTACTTCCATGCCCACAATTTGTTTTCCTGCTCCTTGATCCCTCATCTGAATTGTCATGGCCACCTGAGTCATTTTCTTACTGATTTTATCCATGCTTCAGATTTCATCGAGCATATCATCAACAAATAACATCAAGACTGTGAATGTAATATAAAATTTATATTCATTCCTACCCTTTGATAAATCGTGACTCACTATGAAGGATTCAAACCTCTTGTGTATTTGTTAGGGCACTAATAGGCCATACAATGAATTATCTAGCATGCAAACAAATTTACTGTTGTGATCTTGAATCAACTCATTTGGTTGTTCCATACATACTATATCTCTATCAATGATGACCTTGTGAGAAGTAGGATCCCACACACAACATCCCTTTATACCATCATCATAACTTGCAAAGATATAAAACAAGTAGGAATTCTGAAACAAAGATTTTATGTTTGGAAATGATTTATCGCTTACCAGTACCTGCAATTCTTTATTGCTCTTATGACCTTGATGCTTCTACCATAAACAAGAAGATACATCTGTTACTTTATATGCTACTTCAGTACTGACTTCCAACTTATAAAGGTTATCAACCTTTGTTTCCTTCATCACTACTAAATTACCTTTTGACATTGTGAGAGCTCCACCTTGAACTGTATACTTATATCCATAGGAATCCAACACTCCCAATGAAATCAAAATTAATTTAATCTCAGGTACATATCTAACATTTGCTAATTCCCTAACAATGCCATCGAACATGTTGATTCTAATACTGCCAACCCCAACATTTTTACATGGAATACCATTTCCCATAAACACTACACCTTCATCAACAAATTGGTAAGAAAACAACTGATTTCTATGTGAGAACATGTGGTGGGAGGCACCTGAATCTAACTTCCATTCTTCTTGATATTTTAAATTACTAGAAATGGATAAAACGTGATCAATTATACCTAGATTTGTTACAACCAAATTTGCTTCCTTCATAGAGTTTTCCTCAAATTCCTTTCTCTTCCAACAATCTTTCTTGAGATGTCATGTTTTTCCACAGTAACGACATTTTTCTTTACGCTTTCTGTGTCTTCGCTTATATTAGAAATAACTTCTCTCATTCTTCTCTATGGTTCGACCTCTGATTAGCATCGCCTCTGAAGTTGAGGTTTCTTTACTAGATTTTCTCCTCATCTTCTCAGCCAACAAATCTCCCACAATAGAGTCACAATTAAAAACATAAGCCTGATGTTGTATCCTCTACTACGATATTAAACAAAACCTTATCCACCAGACATAAATGAATGGAGCTAAGAGATTTTGCATCCAGATTCTGTCATTCCCATTCTCTCATGGTTGTTGGTTTCTTTGACTTTCCTGCCAATGCTTTTTGCAACCCTTGTTGCACCAGTAAATCATGCATCTTAAGCTTCTATAGCTCAAAGTTGTTTTCGCCACTGAACTTTTCAACTTCAAACTTCGAACTCTACAACTTAACCATTTGCACAAAAAATCTCCTAATATCCACTACTTATAAAACCCAAGGCCCAAATCATTGCTTATAAGAAATCCTTTTAAATGTGGGAGAATTATAAATAACATTAAATGTGGATCCTTAATAAAATAAGGTTAAATTATAACCACAAAAGGTTTAATAAAAAAAAAACACCTTTTAATAATATAAAAAGTTTTAATAAAAAACTTTTATAAAGAAAAAGATTTACTTTTTAAAACATCCACCTTTTAAATTCTTCCACCCTTTTATTAAAAAACCATCGTCACCCTTATATGATTCTTTTAAAAAAGGAGTATTTTGTTCTTAATTAAAGGTAAACTCCCATACCTCTTCACACCTTTTCATATATTATTAAAACATCCCCTGCACGTGACTTGTGCAAAATAGTTCATACCTTAAGTTTTTCATAAATTCTTCATACCTTAAGAAATTCTTTATCCACTGAATTTTAGTGAGTCGTCCTGAATTTTGGATTTAAGGGAGTTGCTGCACCACACACAACACTTGAGTGCGGGGAGTCTGCAGCTCCTGACACACTGGAGTGCGGAAATCATGAAATATCTACGCATTGTTCCTCATACTCAACTGCGGAAATTTTACAAATTGTTCACGAGAGTAAGGCTGAGTAATAAGTCTCTTCACCCTTCGAGAGGAGGGACCTACGAGGATGTATAAATTGATGCACCCTCACACAGATTCAACTCTCATACCTCTTCACACCTTTTCATATATTTTAAAAAACCGCTTCCACGTGACTTGTGCAAAATAGTTCATACCTTAAGTTTTTCATAAATTCTTCATACCTTAAGAAATTCTTTATCTGTTGAATTTTAAGGAGTTGTCATAAATTTTGGATTTAAGGGAGCCACCACACCTGACACAACAATGGAGTGCAAGGAGTCTGCACCTCTCGACACACTGGAGTACGGAAATCGTGAAAGATCTACACATTGTTCCTCATACTCAACTACTGAAATTTCACAAATGTTTCACGAGCGTAAGGATGAGTAATAAGTATCTACACCCTTCATGAGGAGGGACCTATAGGGATGTATAAATTGACACACCCTCACACAAATTTCACTTCTAGCTTCTCCGATAATTTGAAGCTCCTTCAACCAGCTCTAACCAGCTCTGATACCACTTGTTAGAATTGTCAATGCGGAAAACACAATTCTTAATGATAATTAACAATCACACACACAAGAAATAGACACAGGTATTTCACGTGGTTCACCGAAATGTTGGGCTACGTCTATAAATCATAGGCATAAGTTGTCTTATTATTTAGATTATGGAGATTATATCATATTTTCAAGTTCTCTCTCAGTCTCTCACACTCAATCATCTCATAGTCGTATTTTCCTCTGCGGGCTTACATGAATTTATACATTCACACAAGAAACTAAATATTAAATGCAATCCCTATCCATATTATAACTTGGTCAATTTGGTTGTAACCAACGCATAATAATAGGATCCAAATCTGTTCTTGGTAATTGGTTGTCACCAAATCCCAACAATCTCCACCTTGAAAACAATTAACCTGATACCTTGCTTCTTCCTTTTGTTCATCACCTTTGTTGCAAGCCAAGAGAAGCTAGGCACCACTACAACTTCTCTAATAAAATTGGTTTCATGATCTCGACTATGTGACTTGCACGAGTTTGGATTTCTTGAGGGGTCACTCCACCTCCAACATGTCTTCCACAATTTTGTTGTGAGACACATTTAGTGATACATCTCCTCCTATCCAAAATACTTGTAAAATACACATTTCAATTATCACATATCATCTCAGTGTAACCATTATAGGTGACATTTGTTCTTCTCATACGATGAAACACCCATTTCACTACAACACCTGAATCTTTCACGTTTCTAACAACATCATTATCATGTGAAACATCTGGTCTTAACCATTTCATCACATACAACTAACCTCCTACTAAAATTACACGATACATAACCTTTTCTTCTTTATAGACATGCCCAATGCTTGAAGAAAAATTATAATGGAAAGAAAGAGGGATAAAAACTGGTTTTACAATGTTCATACTAAACTACAACCAAAACTTACCATTACCATCTCTGTGTACTTTCATGCCCATAATTTGTATTGTTGCTCCTTGATCCCTCATCTGAATTGTCCTATCCACCTGAGTCATTTTCTTACTGATTTTATCCATGCCTCGACTTACATCGAGCATATCATCAACAAATAACATCAAGACTATGAATGTACTGTAAAATGTATAGTAATTCCTACCCTTTGATAAATCCTAACCCACTATGAAGGATTCAAACCTCTTGTATATTTGTCTGGGTACCAATAGGCCATACAATGAATTATCTAGCATGCAAACAAATTTACTATTGCGATCTTGAATCAACCCTTTTGGTTGTTCCATACATGTTATATTTATGTCAATGATGATGTTGTGAGAAGTAGGATCCCACACACAATATCCCTTTATGCCATCATCATAACATGTAGAGATATAAAACAAGAAGGAATTTAGAAACAAAGATTTTAAGTTTGGAAATGATTTATCGTTTACCAGTACATAAAATTCTTTCTTGATCTTATGACCTTGATGCTTCTTCCATAAACAAGAATATACATATGTGACTTCAGATGCTACTTCAGTACTACCTTCCATCTTATAAAGGTTATCAACCGTTTTTACCTTCATCACTACTAAATTACATTTTGATACTGTGAGAGATCCACCTTGACATGTATACTTATATCCACAAGAATCCAACACTCCCAATGAAATCAAATTTAATTTCAGCTCAGGTACATATCTAACATCTGTTAATTCCCTAACAATACCATCGAACATCTTGATTCTAATACTACCAACCCCAATAGTTTTACATGCAATACCATTTCCCATAAACACTACACCCTCATCAACAGATTGGTAAGAAAAGAACCAATTTCTACTTGAGCACATGTGGTGGGAGGCACTTGAATCTAACTTCCATTTGTCTTGATATTGTAAATTACTAGAAATGGATAAAATGTGATCAATTATACCTGAATTTGTTACAACCAAATTTGCTTCCTTTGTAGACTTTTCCTCAGATTCCTTTCTCTTCGACGATTCTTTCTTGAGATGTCCTCTTTTTCCACAGTACCAGCATTTTGCTTTACCCTTTCTGTGTCTTGACTTAGATCGGAAATAACTTCTCTCATTCTTCTCTATGGTTCGACCTCTGATCAACATCGCCTCTGAAGTTGGGGTTTCTTTACTAGATTTTCTCCTCATCTCCTCAACCAACAAAGCTCCCACAACAGAATCATAATCTAAAACATCTGTTGAGATAAAGCTAATAGAGGTGACTAGATTATCCCAAGAGTCAAGCAATGAACACAATAGTGTAATAGCCTTATCTTCATATTCAAATTTAACTTCCATATTAGTCAATTGAACTATGAGGGTATTGAAGGTATTTAAATGGTTAGCAACTTTTGTAGCTTCCTTCATCCGCAAATTGAACAACTGTCTCTTCAAGTAGATTCTGCTTGTCAAGGAATTTGTCATATATATACTTTCCAACTTGCTCCATAATCCTGATGTTGTATCCTCTCCTATTATATTAAACAAAACCTCATCTGCCAGACATAAACGAATGGTGCTAAGAGTTTTCACATCCAGATTCTCTCATTCCCATTCCGTCATGGCTGTTGGTTTCTTTGAATTTCCTGCCAATGATTTTTGCAACTCTTGTTGCACCAGTAAATCCCACATCTTAAGCCTCTAGAGTTCAAAGTTGTTTTAGTCACTGAACTTTTCAACTTCAAACTTCGAACTCTGCATCTTAGCCATTTTCACAAAAAAGCTCCTAATATCCACTACTTATAAAACCCAAGGCCCAAATCACTGCTTATAAGAAATCCTTTTAAATGTGGAAGAATTATAAATAAGTTTAAATGTGGATCCTTAATAAAATAAGGTTAAATTATAACAACAAAAGGTTTAATACAAAAAAAAAAAAACCTTTTTAATAATATAAAAAGTTTTAATAAAAAGCTTTTATAAAGAAAAAGATTTACTTTTTAAAACATCCACCTTTTAAATTTTTCCACCCTTTTATTAAAAAACCTTCCTCACTCTTATACGATTCTTTTTAAAAAGGAGTATTTCATTCTTAATTAAAATTCAACTCTCATACCTCTTCACACCTTTTCATATATTTATAAAAAACCACCTCCACATGACTTGTGCAAAATAGTTCATACCTTAAGTTTTTCATAAATTCTTCATACCTTAAGAAATTCTTTATCCGCTGAATTTTAGGGAGTCGTCGTGACTTTTGGATTTAAGGGAGCCACTACACCTCACACAACACTGGAGTGCGGGGATTATTAACCTCTCGACACACTGACATGCAGAAATATTGAAAGATCTACAGACTGTTCCTCATACTCAACTGTGGAAATTTCACAAATGTTTCACGAGTGTAAGGTTCAGTAATAAGTCTCTGCACCCTTCGAGAGGAGGGACCTGTAGGGATGTATAAATTGACGCACTCTCACATAGATTTCACTTATGGCTTCTCCGAGAATTTGACACTCCTTCAACCAGCTCTAACCAGCTCTGATACCACTTGTTAGAATTTCCAATGCGGAATTTTTTTTTATCAATGATAATTAACAATCACACACATAAGAAATAGACATAGGGACTTCACGTGGTTCACCCAAATGTTTGGCTACGTCCACCAAGTATGGGCATAAGTTGTCTTATTATTCAGATTATGGAGATTACATCAAATTTGTAAGTTCTCTCTCAGTCTCTCACACTCAGTCATTTCACAGTCATATTTGCCTCTGCAGACTTACATGAATTTATACATTCACACAAGAAACTGAATATTAAATTCAATCCCTATCCATATTCTAACTTGGTCTATTTGGTTGTAACCAATGCGGAATAATAGGATCCAAATTTTTTCTTGGTAATTGATTGTCACCAAATCGCAACAATCTCCACCTTGACAACAATTAACCCGGTACCTTGCTTCTTCCTTTTGTTCATCACCTTTGCTGCAAGCCAAGAGAAGCCAAGAACCACTACAAATTCTCTAATAAAACTGGTTTCGTGATCTCGCCTGTGTGTCTTGCATGAGTTTGGATTTCCTGAGGGGTCACTCCACTTACAATTATCATAGACCATCTCAGTGTAACCATTATAGGTGACATTTTTTCTTCTCATACGCTAAAGAACCCATTTCACTACAACACCTGAATATGTCACGTTTATGAAAAAATCATTAGCATGTGAAACATATAGTCTTAACCATTTCATCGCATACAACAGACCTCATACTGAACTTACACGAGACATAACCTTTTCTTCTTTATAGACAGGCCCTATGCTTGAAGAAAACTTATAATGGAAAGCAAGAGGGATAAAAATTGGTTTTACAATGTTCATACTGAACTCCAACCACAACTTATCATTACCATCTCTGTGTACTTCCATGCCCATAAATTATTTTTCTACTCCTTAATCCCTCATCTGAATTGTCCTGTCCACCTGAGTCATTTTCTTACTGATTTTATCCATGCTTCGTCTTGCATCGAGCATATAATCAGCAAAGAACATCAATATTGTGAATGTACTATAAACTATATAGTCATTCCTACCCTTTGATAAATCCTAACCCACTATGAAGGATTCAAACTTCTTGTATATTTTCCTGGGCACCAATGGGCCATACAATGAATTATCTAGCATGCAAACAAACTTATTGTTGTGATCTTGAATCAACCCTTTTGGTTGTTCCATACATACTATATCTCTATCAATGATGACCTTGTGAAAATTAGGATCCCACACACCACATCCCTTATACCATTATCATAACTTGCAAAGATATAAAACAAGGAGGAATTCAGAAACAATGATTTTATGTCTGGAAATGATTTACTGCTTACTAGTACATGCAATTCATTATTTCTCTTATGACCTTGATGCTTCTGCCATAAACACAAAGATACATCTGTCACTTCAGATGCTACTTCAGTACTTCCTTCCAGCATATAAAGGCTATCAACCTTTGTTTCCTTCATCACTACTAAATTACCTTTTGACATTGTGAGAACTCCACCTTGACCTGTATACTTATATCCACAAGAATCCAACACTCCCAATGAAATCAAATTTCATTTAAGCTCAGGTACATATCTAACATCCGTTAATTTCCTAACAATACCATCGAACATCCTGATTCTAATACTGTCAACCCCAACAGTTTTACAAGGAATACCATTCCCCATAAACACTACACCCTCATCAACAGATTGGTAAGAAAATAACCAATTTCTATGTGAGAAAATGTGGTGGGAGGCACTTGAATCTAACTTCCATTCTTATTGATATTATAAATTACTAAAAATGGATAAAACATGATCAATTATACCTGAATTTGTTACAACAAAATTTGCTTCCTTCGTAGAGTTTTCCTCAGATTCCTTTCTCTTCCAACAATATTTCTTGAGATGTCATGTTTTTCCACAGTACGAACATTTTTCTTTACCCTTTCTGTGTCTTGAATTAGATCACAAATAAATTCTCTCATTCTTCTTTATGGTTCGACCTCAGATTAGCATCGCCTCTAAAGTTGAGGTTTCTTTACTAGATTTTCTCTTCATCTCCTCAGCCAACAAATCTCCCACAATAGAGTCATAATCTAAAACATATGTTGAGCTAAAGCTAATAGAGGTGATTAGATTATCCCAAGACTCAGACAATGAACACAATATTGTAATAGCCTTATCTTCATGTTCGAATTTAACTTCCATACTAGTCAATTGAACTATGAGGGTATTGAAGCTATTTAAATGGTCATCAACTTTTGTACCTTCCTTCATTTTCAAAATGTACAACTGCCTCTTCAAGTAGATTCTGCTTGTCAAGGACTTCGTCATATATAAACTTTCCAACTTGCTCCATAAGCCTGATGTTGTATCCTCTCCTACGATATTAAACAGAACCTCATCCGCCAGACATAAATGAATGGTGCTAAGAGATTTCGCATCCAGATCCTCGCATTCTCATTCCGTCATGGTTGTTGGTTTCTTTGACTTTCCTGCCAATGCTTTTTTCAACCCTCGTTGCACCAGTAAATCTTGCATCTTAAGCTTCTGAAGCTCAAAGTTGTTTTTACTGCTAAACTTTTCAGCTTCAAACTTCAAACTCTACATCTTATCCATTTGAACAAAACATCTCCTAATATCCATTGCTTATAAAACCCAAGGCCCAAATCACTGCTTATAAAAAATACTTTTAAATGTGGAGTAATTATAAATAAGGTTAAATGTGGATCATTAATAAAATAATCTTAAATGATAACTACAAAAGGTTTAATCCAAAAAAAAATCCCTTTTAATAATATAAAAAGTTTTAATAAAAAACTTTAATAAAGAAAAAGATTTACTTTTTAAAACATCCACCTTTTAAATTCTTCTACCCTTTTATTAAAAAACCATCCTCACTCTTATACGATTCTTTTAAAAAAGGAGTATTTCGTTCTTAATTAAAATTCAACTCTCATACCTATTCACAACTTTTCCTATATTTTTAAAAACCCGCCTCCATGTGACTTGTGCAAAATAGTTCATACTTTAAGTTTTTCATAAATACGTCATACCTTAATAAATTCTTTATCCGTTGAATTCTAGGGAGTCGTCATGACTTTTGGATTTAAGGGAGCCTCTGCAAATCACACAACACTGGAGTGCGGGGATTCCGCACCTCCCGACACACTCGAGTGCGAAAATCGTGAAAAATCTATGCACTCTTCCTCATACTCAACTTCGGAAATTTCACAAATTTTTCACGAGCTTAAGGCTGAGTAATAAATCTCTGCACCCTTCGAGAGTAGGGACCTGCAGGAATGTATAAATTGACGGACCCTCACACATATTTCACTTCTAGCTTCTTCGAGAATTTGATGCTCCTTTTGTTAGGTGATTTATATGTACTAAAAAATACACTAAACTACCCTCAATTAAATTGTCAACCTGGGGTAAGTAAAACTAGAGTTGTAGCAAAATATATGCCAAAGGTAAAAGGTTGGTAGGAGTATAATCTAACTAATGAAAGAATACATCTAAGGCTAATCTACTCAAGCAAAACTACCTAATGAGCAAACCCTACTAAGCAACTTGAAGCTAGGTAACCTAAGTACTTTTGGGACAAGGATCGATGGATAGTTCCTAAGAAAGAAAATGAAAACTCTATGTAAAGCAAACTAGTTTAACAATAAGCAAAAGCAAACTACTAAGCATAATAAGCAAATGACAAAAGCAAACTTCTTTAACTTTCCAACCTACATTCAATGAGCAACTACCCTATGAAAGCAAACAAATAAGAAAGTAAGGAAAATCACCTATCTAACCTATTAAAACAAATAGACAAGTAAGCAAAGACACCTAACTAACCTACTAAAGCAAAAGACATGTAATCAAAGGCAACTAACTAACCTATGAAAGAAAAGGAAACTAACTACTGCAAGCAAAACTTCTCATTGAACAACTATCTATCCTAAGAGGCAAGTGAACTAAATGCCTAATGCAAAACTATTTCTCTTGCATGAAAGGAAATCTAAATGCTCAATGCAATGCATGAAAGGAAATCTAGTCTATTGAAAGCAAGAAAGACTAACAACTAATTCTTGAGAAAACTGCTATCTAATCTATCAAAGCAAAGTCTATCTATCCTACAGCAACAAATAAGACTATTTCCTAAGCTATGAAAGAAAGAAACTTTATCTATGAAACACTCAAATATAATGTTGGTGGTTGTGTGAATTCCTTTGGTGGTGACGGATGATATCTCGATGACACTTGACAACAAAGGACAATTCCAATGGTATAAGTTCAACACTAATCTCAATGGAAAAATGAAATGTATGGATTAAACAATCCAATGAAAACTTAGCCATGATAAAAGTAATGTTAAATACCCTGCATATTCATGTATAAACCATCAACAACATAACGAGATCATCATTATTTAACTAAGAAATTTAATTGCATTTTATTCTATGAAAAAAAATTGCGTGAAAGGAAACTATGCTATGTCTATTCTAACAATTCAAACTATGATAAGAAAATGACTAAAAACATGATATTAAAAAGTAAATTGACAATTACATTAACCAATATTAAGTAAATGAAATCCACGTAAACTAAGATAAGCAAGCTATGATTCAAAAACTGGAAGTAAATCTATCCATCCATCAATCCTTCTCAAAAAAATTAAAAATATTAAGATACAATCATTGTAAATCATTTTCTTTATAAAATTAAATCATCATCTAATTCTGCAAAACAATTAAAACAATTAAGCTACAACAAACTAGTTAGCACAATAAAAATATACATGTACAGAAAATAAAAAGAGAGCAATTTAAATTAGGAAATGAAAAATAAACATGAAGACAGTTACCAGACTGCTGGTGGGCCCCCTAGCAATTCGTGGTCACTCTCTAAAAGCACACCATGAACTCAGCAGGCCGAATTCACCATGAAATCTTGAAAACGCAGTTTTGGCACAATTATGGCAATGTAAAACTAAAAACATAGCAAAATCGTTTTTCTGGAAATTCTAATGCTTATGTTGCTTGGTTCTTCTACTCAAAAATCATCTGACCACCTCAGTGGTATTTATAACATTTACAAACCAAGTGGTCGACTACAGGAGGGTTGAACCACTTCTAATTTTGGCAAAATACAATAAGTGATGCCATAACTGACAAAACAGAGCAAGTCAATAATCACCTTATTTGGACAACTGAAATCGAGTTGTCTTGAGCTTAGTAGTTGTAGGGGGCGATCATGAAGAAAACCCATGTGCCCGATTTGTCCATCACTGGCCGCCAATGCCATAACCGCCAACTCGCCTTGCGTTTTTGTGCAATACTGGGTGCTGGAACGAGTGTCGGATCGGGTACCGGAACAAGTGTTGGAACGAGTGTCGGATTAAGTGCCGAAACTGGAACATGGTGTGTTTTTCCCTGTAACAGTAGAAAAACATGAATTAACTCTTGGAAATCATAGATCATGATGAATTAAACTTGATTTAGTCATTAAACATAAATTATACGTACGTTATGCCGATTATACCATTTTATTATAAAATTCTTTAAAAAGATCCTTTAAAAGATGAAAAATGCATATGTACATATGGAAAAAAGTGTATAATAACATCATGAAAATGATCATATCTCGGGCCCAACATTACCCCCACACGTACAATTTTGTAGGTCCCACTGCAAACAAAAAAAGAATTTACCCCTCGTGACTAGGCTTGCTGAGGAGGATCAATTTTGGAAGCCTCTCCTTCTTGTTGTGTAGGCTTAGCCTTGTGCCTCTTGTGTTGCTTTAATTGTGCTCTGAGGCTGCGGTTAGATTGGTTCATCCCATCGTCCAACCATTGAAGGGAGTTAACTTTTTCTTGAAGGACTGCATTGTCATGATGAAGGTGTGCATCTATTGTTTTCCTCTCTTCCAACTGTTGAAGAAGCTGATGATTTTCTTTTTGTATCTGCTCTATGGTTGAAACAAAATCCGTGATCTTTGAGGAAGGATTAGATCCTTTGAGGAATGTGGACAATATATCAGTCTTAGGATCTAGAGTGGGCATAGGTGAAGCAAGAGTGATGGGAGATTGGAAAGGTGAGGTAGGTTCTAATTTTGTTTTCCTTAGTGGCTATAATCCCTCCGCAAAGACTTCCCTAATTTTCTTATGAGGGCTCTCAAGGTCGGAGGACACTTGGATGGGATCCGAAGCAGGTGGAGATTTTGTATAAGGTTTGATTCTTGTGTTCCGGGTACTCTTTCAAAAGGGTCCTTTACCAAATCAATTGGATCCCCTCTTGTTTGTGGGAATGATGGGAAAGTCTTGCTGCATTACTTCTTATATTTTCTTAGGTGTAGGACCAAGAGAAAGTGAAGGGATTGGGGGGTCAACAATAGGCTTCTTTTGGTCTTTGTTCTTGGTCTTTTTCCCCAAAGGAGAAGTAGGAATATCAACAAGATTTTGGTATTGTTCCGGCAAAGAGAGGGTTTTCCAAGGGAGTTTGGAGTTATTGGAGAGTGAGGCTTCGATGGAGAGATAGTTTTTAGGCTAAGTGGCTTTTTGTCGGTCTTAACTGTTAAGTGAGGGTTTGCAAATTGGTAGATAAAGGCATCCGAATTTTTCCCCTGTTTCTCTAATTCAGAAAGAACGAGGAGTTTGATCAAGCCATGGTGGAAGAGACTGTTGTGGGGATTAGTCAAATGTTTCCTCACTTGAGAGGATATCTTCTCCAAGCTTTTGAGAAAATAAAAGGCAAAGTTCAAGGGTTTGTTGAACAGAAAATGAGCCAACAATCTAAAATGACAAGCTTTGAAGGTGGAGTATCTACGTTCACATGTAATTAACCTTGTGATGATGATGAGGGGGTTAACCAATTATGTATTTATCCACTCCTTAGCATACCCTTTTTCTCTTGAAATGCTCTCGGATTCGGGCTTAAACACCTTGTTGTAACTTGAGGGCGGCAATTGATGATTCTTGAACTATCTATCTCCCATTATTGGGAGATTTGTTGTAGCAGAAATGGAATCTTCTATGGCTTCAAAGATAAGAGACCCTACATGTGATGTCTTACCATCAAAACCAACTACAAATTGCATGGAGAGGCCATCATCATGGCCCTGCAATCTAGACAGAAATGGCCCCCAGCCAGCATGCAAAAACACTTCTATGCACTGTGCAAATTCTGGAATGGTAAACAAGTCTGCATAGGAGGAGGGTTTGTATCTCCTAGGCATTGTGACAGAGGTTAAATTCACCAAGCAAGGGTGAAATCAAGCCAAGCAATGAAACAGATTTAGCACAAGCCGAATGCATTTTTGGACAGAGGACGAGATGGCAGAGGTTGGGCGCAATTTCTTAACACAGACGAGAGAAATTGGCAAGGGTAAATGAGATAATAGAGTGCCCAACCCAATTTTGGATGTTGTTATGGTGGAGTGCGTTGCCCACATGTGCGCGTGAGATGCCATGTGTGGGAAATTTGAATTCGATGGCAAGCTTGGGAGAAATGTATTGGTACGTATTTAGATCAATGTCCAAGTATTTTGACTTGGACATTTGATCATAACCATATGAAGCATCTTTTAATCAATGCCTATAACAAATTTAATTGAATGTAATTGAATTTTGGTTCCCTGGAATCTAGGACGATTACCGGTATGCAATGGCACTTCGTTTGGCACCTCATATGAAACTTCATCTGGTACCTCATCTAGTGCCTCATACGATACTTCATCTGGAATTCCCGTGTTAAGTGTATTTTCACCTCTTATAATGGATGGCCTGCAATTAGAAGTGTTTTTTACAACCACAATAGTTAATGAGCAGAGGCAGAATGCTCCATGCTCACTCATTATTCTGGCATATGACATATAATTTCAAAAACCTACAATGAATGGGTTATAGGAAGCATAAAATGTATTATCAAACCTACAACATTCATCTTGTACTGAACGATAAATCGATAAAGAGTGGTATTGTTAAGAACCAAACATCAATATAGCATAGAAAAACCTCAGGAAAAGTACTCAACGCCTTGAAAAAGAGATAATTTCAGATAGTAAGCCTCTTCGAGGGGGCAACCTCCTTTTACCCCACTTAAATGTTCAAGTACAAGATG
>ML787451.1:418981-430658 GCA_009831015.1 Picea engelmannii | reverse complement strand
GATTCAAAATGAAAATGTCTCCTTGGTATATATAGGAGACTAGGAGGTTTAATGGCCTAAAGCCGACATAAATAAAATAACATTACTAATCTAATATGCCCCAATTAAGTGGTAATGAGCCAATATTAGGGCTTAACAGGTATGTTAAGTATGTGTTCAGTAATTTATAGCACATAGGAGTTTAAGCATTTCAAAAATAACATGACTATCACTGTAATAACCTGTATCATGGTAATAATACAAAAATTCTTGCAAAGACTCATTTCTCTAGGAAATGATCATTTTTCAGCTCATGAACCCCTCCCCCACACCTAAGTATTGTGACACCTCATAATCAAAAGTATAGGAAACTAGTCAGTATCCTCCAATAGTCGAAGATTTAGAGTATGTGAAGTGTAAATATAAAATTTCATAGCTTGGTCTGACGAGGCAGTTAGAAGATGGCCCCACCTATAGGATAAGAGATCCTATATATAGATAAGAAGAGGTAGGAAAGAGAGTTTCAAGATAGTCTTAGAGTCATTTCCCAATGGAAATTTGATGAGATTCATTAACCTTAGCTGAAACACACATACTCCATGTCATCTTTGTCTGCAAGTAATGCCATACATCAGGACAAGTTTAAATTTAGAATTTATTTTTGTCAGATTATCATCCTCATTAGGTAGAATGCCCCACTGCCAGGAAGCTTGTTCAGTACTCCAGTGGGTTTACCTAGTCATACCATAGGCCGGTACCCGCTGCCAGCAGACCTGTTCAATATCCTGGCGGGTTAGCCTCTTAAACCCTCAGAGACTGGCCCTCCATCCTTTAAGATTTTAGTATAAGATTGCTTATGCAAGAAGATGGGGGAACAACTCTGAAACAAATTTTTCTTTCTTTTTTCACTTGGGATGGTATTTATGTTAGAGGATGACTTTCCGTTATATTGTTTTAGTGGTTTTCCCGATGTAAGGGGTACTTAAGCGGATGTGGCCTATCTAAAGATATGATATAATCAAGCTATTTAGTGTGTAGTGGATGGTACCATTGAGAATGAACACAAAGTTATCTCTAGGCTCAACTTACTTTCTTCTTTTGTAATTATTATGATGTTTCCATGACTAACCGCTAATTATACCTCCTTGTTACTCTTTCATAAAGACACTTGACTTACTTACTCAGGTTTCTTGGAAAAATTGTACGAGAGACCTCTAGGCTTGATAGTTACGGTATCACTTCCTTATATAGTGGTGAAGAGTTTCAAGAGAAACTGCTTTAGAATGCCTTAAAAAAATGAGAATGTTTGCAAAAGTATGGCTAACTACAGTAAGTCAATATTCATTTGATGCTTTAGCAGACACAAAATTCAAGTATAACAATGTTTTGAAGAAAGATCCTTGAAACTGTGTACTCCTGGGGAAATAAATACTTACAAAAATATCTAGAATTGCCTTATTAACAAAATGCAATAACTATTTACATATATACAGTAGGAAACTCGGAAAATTTTTCAAGAACAAGGGGGGACTTCCCCATCTACTAAGGCCAATGCCTTTTCAGCTGTCATGACTTGTAGAAAATCTTCTCTAGAAATGGGCTTATGATAAAATTTAAGTCGGTGTCCATTTACCACAAAGGAGACTTGTCCATCATCAATTGTTTTAATTTTTACAGCTCCATTTTCATATACAGTGTCTACCTCGTAAGGGCCCAACCAACAGGTGGTAAGTTTTCCTTTGAAGGTTTTGAATCAAGAATCAAACAACAGAGCCCAATCACCAAGATGGAAGTGCTTCTTCTTAATAAACTTGCCATGCCACTTGATCCTCTGGTTCTGGACTAATATCGTCCGTTGGATGGAATCTTGCCTGATTTCATCCAACTCATTTAGTTGTAGGGCTTGTTGCTTTTGAGCCTCATCCAGGTTCAATCCTAACTCTGTGGCAATATGGAAGGTCCTTACTTGGAATTCTATAGGTAAAAGTACTTGTTTCCCATACACTAGCTCATAAGGGGTATGCCCAATGGTATTCCTCCAAGTAGTCTGGTATGCCCACAAAGCCTCTGGGAGCCTATCAACACAATCTCAGTGATGTAACTAAAAAATCTTGGTCAAGATGGCTTCTAGAACTTTGTTTATGGATTCTACCTAACCATTGTCTTACGGGTGGTATGGAGAAGATTTACGATATTTAATCCCATATTTCTCTATTAGCTCTTTCATCATCTTGGAAGTAAATTGAGTGCCTTGGTCGGTAAAAATTTCACGAGGGACACCGAAGTGGGTAAATATGTATTCATAGATGAATTCAATAACAAACTTCTTTGTAGCCCTAAATAGGGCTTTTGCCTCTACCCATTTGGTGACACAGTCTGTACAAACCAAAATATAGTTCTTCCCACAGGACATGGGTGAAATTGGTCCTACAAAGTCGAGGGCCCATTTTTCAAAGGGTTTTATCATAACTTGGGCCTGTAAAGGAATTTTTTCAGATGACGTAGGTCCTCCTATCCTTTGGCAACTATCACAACTTCTCACATACTTGGTAGCATCTTTGAAAATTCTAGGCCAATAGTAACCTGAATGTAATACCTTGTATGATGTGCATTTGTCAAAGAAATGGCCACCACATGGTCCATCATGACAACTTCATAGTATATCAGGTATCATGTCCTCTCGGACACGTCTACGAATAATCAAATCAGGACCTGTGTGGAAAATATCATGACCAACCCAAGAGTAATTAGCACTTTGTGTAATAATTTTCTGCTTTTCATGAGGTGACAAATGAGATGGTAACTTCCTAGTGGCCATATAGTTTTCCATATCCGCAAACCATGGGGTATTGACAGAAAGGGAAAAGAGGTGCCCATCTAGGAAACTATCATCTACAGGAATATCATCATCCTCATTTTGTATTTGGGAAAGAAAGTCAGCTACTACATTATCCTTTCCAGGTTGGTCAAGCATAGTGATATTAAATTCTTGCAATAACAAAAGCCACCTGGTCACTCATCCATTCATTATAGGTTTATTCATGAGGAATCTAATGGAGGAATGGTTGTTGTGTACAAATACTTCATAACCTATAATGTAATGATGAAACTTGTTAATAGCATGAAAAACTGCCAAGAACTCTTTCTCAGTGACTGTGTAGTTCAACTCGGTAGGGGACAAGTTCTTGCTTACAAAATAAATGGCATAGGATTGTTGGTCTTCTTTCTTCCCTAATACCCCTCCTATTGCGGTGTCGGAGGCATCAGTGGATGTATGAAATGGGAGAGTCCAATTAGGCCCTCTAAGAACTGGTGCCATAGGCAACTTAGCTTTCATGGTTTTGAAGGCAGTTTGACACTGCTCAGTCCAAACAAAATCAACATCTTTTTATAAATAATCCAAACATAGGTGCAGCAATATTTGTAAAAATTTTAATAAACCGTCGGTAATATCCGGCATGTCCGATAAAGATTCTCACCTCTTTTTGAGTCTTGGGGGGTGGAAGTCTAATAATGACCTCAATATTTGAAGGATCGAATTTTATTCCTTCAAATGAAACATGATGTCCTAGAACCACTCCTTCAGTTAACAACATTTTGCATTTTTCATGACTTAGAGATAGGTTCATTTCCTGGCATCTGATGAGTACTTTTTCTAAGTTGTCTAAGGCTTCCTGGTAAGTGTTTCCATAGACTGTGAATTCATCCATGTATACCTACACACAATCATGAATAAGATCGGCAAATATCCCTAATACTTCTCATTGAAATGTGGCAGGAGCATTACACAATCCAAATGGTAAGAGACTATAGGCATAGGTGCCCCACGGACAAGTGAAGGTAGTATTGTCTTGGTCGTCGGGTGCTATAAGAATCTGGTTGTACCCATTGTACCCGTCTAGAAAGGAGAAATACTTCTTTTTGGACAAGGTATCTATAACTTGGTCAATGAAAGGAAGAGGAAAGTAGTCTTTCGGAGTGGCCTTATTGAGTTCCTGGAAATCAACACAGATTCTCAATTTCCCGGTCACTTTCTTTGGAACCACTACAAGTGGGGATACCCACTTACTGTCGGAGATGGGATAGATAAATATGACATTTAACAACTTTTGAATCTCCTCCTTGACTATGCCTTTGAGTGTTGGGTTCATCCTTCTCTGGGGTTGCCTAACAGGTGTTACCTCCCCCTGGTTATATATATGGTGGATGCATGTGTCAGGGTGTATACCCTTCATGTTAGTGTATTCCCAGGAAAATGCTCCTGTTTTTTCTTTAAGGATATCTACTAACTGTTTTTGTTGGTCTACATTTAGCCCGAAGTTTGTGTAAAAATTTCCCTACACTAATCTCATAGGGCATAGTATAAGACATGGCAGACTCATCTATTTCGAAAATAAAAGATGTTGAAGAAAAAATGGATGGGTCTAATTGTTCTTGAAAATTTTCCCCAAACATGTACTCAAATTGGGGAAAAGACTGTGGAAAATCCACACATGTAATAGCAAAAATGAATTGGTTTAGCACATTTTCTGTTGTGTGCTCCTAAAGTTCCCTTACATGGTCACTAGGCAATATGGGTTCTTCCCAATCTTCATTATCGTATGGAAATTCAATCCACCATAGATTCTCCATAATAGGTTGAGATGGAGGGTAAATGGTGAGCTTCTGGATAGAGAGACCATTCGATATGGTCATTTCTCCTTCTCTACAGCCAATAAATGCATTGGTTGTGGCTAGCCAAGGTCTTCCCAAAATAACAGGATGGCCTTTGGCAGGATCCTTTTAATGAATGACAAGAAAATCTACGGGGTACTCCCATGAGGCTAAAGTAACCATGAAATCATCTAAAATCCCTTCAGGTATAACCCTAGTCTTATCTGCTAATTCCAAAATGGTTTGGGTAGGCCGAAGAAGAGGTTGTAACTGTAATTGTTCCAAGGTAGTAGTGGTCATAACATTGATGGCTGCCCCTAGGTCTATGAGAGTGTTTCTGATGGAGACATCCTTAATAGTTATGGCCACTACAGGGTTTCCTGGATTCCCATACTTTGCTAGCTTTGGATGCTCTGATATGTACTCAGAGAGTCCTCCTACCAAATGTACTGTAGGAGGGTCCTTTTGCTTCCTACCTGGCTTCTTGATACACAATTCTTTGACTACCTTACTATAGATTGGAATGTCTTTAATGGCTTGAAGCAAGGGAATTTTGACACCAATATTTTTCAACTCATTCAAAATGTCAAATTCCGGTCGGGTGGTAGGTTTCTCGATTACTAATCGGTTTGGATAAGGAGGGACCTTCATAATTTGTGAAGGCTCATTTTGGGGAAGCTTGGGTTCTTGATTCTTCGGGATAATAACATCTTCCCACCTAGTGTCATTCGTGGGTTGTTTGGTGGTTTCTTCTTCTTCTTCTTCCTAGATGACTACTAAAGGTCTCTTCCTATCTAGAACTTTTCCCGATCTTAGTTGAATTTCCTGTAATGGAACGAGAGTAATAACATATGTCGGGAAGGCCTGCATCTCAACACTGTTAAGAGGTTGAGGGGGATTATTATTAGGATTCGACACTGGCTGTGTCGGTAATAGTATCGGTTTCGGGGAGCTTGCATTTTGAAATTGTAGTGGCTGTTGTTGTGGGATAGGAGGTAAAGGTGGTGGAACAAATCCTGGCAAAATTTGTGGAGTGTTCGATGAGAACTGAGGATAAGGATGGTTGTACATAGGGATAGGTGGAGCTTGAGGGTTTCCTTGGTTGTGTCCTCCCCTCCATCCTTGAATCCAAGGATGTTGGTACTGAGTAGACCAGTTTTTCCAACTTGGTGAGTTGAATGGTTGTTGTTGATAATAGGGTGGAACTTGAGACTGTAGATCCGGGTATGTGGGTTGATTCCTAGGCTTCCATGGCCTCATAGGTGCATAAGAAGACTCCCCATGATCTCCACTGCTATAGATGGCTAATAAACCAAGAAATGATGGAAATTTTTCAGTCACATGGTCTTCTGTACAGAAGACACAAACTGAAATGTTATCTAATGGGCACTCCCTTGAGGAATGCTTCCTCCTGCATCTTGGGCAATATATGCTCATTGCTGCATTTTCGTCCTCCTATTTCTTTTTGAGTTTAAGGGTATCCAACTGGGAACCTATTGTGCTTAAGATGCCAGTCTTAAAGTTTTCCAAAAGTTTCCCTATCTCTTCTCTTGTGATACCACCTGAACTAACTAGTTTTAAGCTTCTATTGTAAGGGTCATGAACATTCTTCCCTGTTTTGGCTCTACTCCTTGAGTAATTTTTACACATTTCACATATTTCAGCAAATGGTTTATGAGAGATGTCACCTGATGCCATCAGGTTAAGCATCTCTAAATATTCTTCTGAAATTCCCTTAAGGAAAAGATCCCTAACTCCATCCTCTGGAAGGTCATGGTATTTTGACTTCTAGGAGATATAACCAAATCTTTCCATATAATCTTCGAGGGTCTCATCTTCTAATTGTTGGATTTTAAAAATGTCATTACGAGACTCTTTGGTCTTGTAGTAATCTTGGTACTTCTTGAGAAATATTTCTTTCATGGCTTCCCAAGACCTAATACTGGATTCTCCCAACCCCATGAACCATCTTAGTGTAGAGTCTCTGAGGGTGGCAGGAAAGAGTTTTAATTTTTGGGCATCTTGTACGTAGTTGTATCTCCTACATAATATGTCAAATTCAAATAGGAAGGTGTCTGGATCTTCACTTTTTTTACCATAAAAGGTAGGCAGTGCTGAGAGAGGAATATTCTTCATGTTGACATTCAGAGTGGTGTCTAAAATTGAAAACCTGAAGGTAGTTTCGGTTTGGTTTCCAGATTCTTCTTCCTCTCCCTGTCTTACATTGTTATGGTCCTCCCGATCATCCATATTGGCTTGATTTCTGAAAAGAGAGTACCTAGGTGGTTTTATCTTTGAAGAGAACAAGGTTTCCCTTTGATGAAAAGGTCTTCCTACTGATTGGATGTATGGGACTCTACTCGAGCCGATTGAGATTATCGGTTCCAAAGTTTATGTGTTAATCTGAGAGATAATCACATTGGTTGAACTACCAAACAAAAGATTTGACTGTTCAGGGTCTATGATATCTTCAAAATTAGGATTCCCTCATGGTGGTGTAAAAGAAAAGGTTGTATTGTTTGGTTTTGTGTAAGGCTTGAGTGGTCTTGCCTCCTATCCTAATATGACTGATGCTTCAGTTTCTTGTTCTATAGTGCTCCCTGTGTTAGTCCCTTCAGAGACTATTTTAGCTTTTTGAGTCGAGCTAGCTTCTGTTTTTTGGTATCGATCTGCGAATTTTATAAGCAGAACATTCCTTCCCCCAAAGAGATCGGAAGGAACCTTGGTTGAAAGGTCTAATTTTGATTTAATGTATCTACCTTGTGGGTCTCTAGGCCTATTCATGAAAGAAAGAAAAAAGAAAAAGAAAAAGCTACCATTTGGTTCCTACATCTATTCATGAAAGCAAACAAAAACAAAAAGAAAAAATACTATTGGGTTTGGAGGAACCTACTATAGCAGATGCACAGGTTCTTACCTTTCGTCTTAAAGTTCCCCCGCCACCAAACTAATGCTAAGGTCTAGAAATGGTCTAATTCCTAATTACTTCTTACCTTGAGACAACTCCCCGGCAACGACGCCAAAATGTTACATGATTTATATGTACTAAAAAATACACTAAACTACCCTCAATTAAATTGTCAACCTGGGGTAAGTAAACCTAGAGTTGTAGCAAAATATATGCCAAAGGTAAAAGGTTGGTAGGAGTATAATCTAACTAATGAAAGCAGCTATCTAAGGATAATCTACTCAAGAAAAACTATCTAATGAGCAGACCCTACTAAGCAGCTTGAAGCTAGGTAACCTAAGTACTTTTGGGCCAAGGATTGATGGATAGTTCCTAAGAAAGAAAATCAAAACTCTATGTAAAGAAAACTAGTTTAACAATAAGAAAAATAAAACTACTAAGCATAATAAGCAAATGACCAAAGCAAACTTCTTTAACTTGCCAACCTACATTCAATGAAAAACTACCCTATGAAAGAAAATAAACAAGCAAGTAAGAAAAATCACTTATCTAACCTATTAAAGAAAATAGACAAGTAAGCAAAGACACCTAACTAACCTACTAAAGCAAAAGACAAGTAAGAAAAGGCAACTAACTATTGCAAGCAAAACTTCGCATTGAACAACTATCTAGCCTAAGAGGCAAGTGAACTAAATGCCTAATGCAAAACTATTTCTCTTGCATGAAAGGAAATCTAAATGCTCAATGCAATGCATGAAAGGAAATCTAGTCTATTGAAAGCAAGAAAGACTAACAACTAATTCTTGAGCAAACTGTTATCTAATCTATCAAAGCAAATTCTATCTATCCTACATCAGAAAATAAGACTATTTCCTAAGCTATGAAAGCAAGAAATTATATCTATGAAACACTCAAATATAATGTTGGTGGTTCTATGAGTTCCTTCGGTGGTGATGAATGATATCTTGATGACACTTAACAACAAAGGACAATTCCAACGGTATAAGCTCAACACTAATCTCAATGGCAAAATCAAAGGTATGGATTAAACAATCCAATGAAAACTTAGCCATGATAAAAGTAATCTTAAATACCCCGCATATCCATGTATAAACCATCAATAACATAACGAGATCATCATTATTTAACTAAGAAATTTAATTGCATTTTAATCTATGAAAGGAAATTGCGTGAAAGGAAACTATGCTATGTCCATTCTAACAATTCAAACTATGATAAGAAAATGACTAAAAACATAAATTAAAAACATGATATTAAAAAGTAAATTGACAATTACATTAACCAATACTAAGTAAATGAAATCCACATATACTAAGATAAGCAAGCTATGATTCAAAAACTGGAAGTAAATCTATCCATTCATCAATCCTTGTCAAAGGAAACCCAAATTAAAACTATGTTCTCTTCTAATTAAAAATATGTTCTAAACTTGACTGTAAAATTATAAAAGAAAGCACAATTTAACATCTAACTACATGTGGGGTTAGTATAGTGAGAAAGAGACTTGAAAGCCTTTCCTAATCTACGAGATTAATGCATGTTAATATATATCATCATCTAATCCTTCAAAACAATTAAAACAATTAAGCTACAACAAACTAGTTAGCACAATAAAAATATACATGTACAGAAAATAAAAAGAGAGAAATTTAAATTAGGAAATGCAAAATAAACATGAAGACAGTTACCAGACTGTTGGTGGGCCCCCCAGCAAGTCGTGGTCACTCTCTAAAATCACACCATGAACTCAGCAGGCTGAATTCACCATGAAAGCTTGAAAACGCAGTTTTGGGACAATTCTGGCAATGTAAAACTAAAAACAGAGCAAAATCGTTTTTCTGGCAATTCTATTGCTTATGCTACTTGGTTCTTCTACTTAACAATCATCTGACCACCTCAATGGTATTTATAACATTTACAATCCAAGTGGTCGACCATAGGACGGTCGAACCACTTCTAATTTCGGCAAAATACAATAAATGATGTCATAAATGACAAAACAGAGCAAGCCAATAATCTCCTTCTTTGGACAACTGAAATTGAGTTGTCTTGAGCTTAGTAACTTGAGGGGGTGATCATGAAGAAAACCCATGTGCCCGATTGGTCCATCACTGGCCGTCAATGCCATAACCGCCAACTCGTCTTGCGTTTTTGTGCAATATTGGGTGCTGGAACAAGTGTCGGATGGGGTACTGGAACAAGTGATGGAACGAGTGCCGGATCAAGTGTCGAAACTGGAAACATAGTGCGTTTTGCCCTGTAACAGCAGAAAAACATGAATTAACTCTTGTAAATCATAGATCATGACGAATTAAACTTGATTTAGTCATTAAACATGAATTACACGTACCTTATGCCGATTATACCATTTTATCATAAAATTCCTCAAAAAGCTCCTTTAAAAGATGAAAAATGCATATGTACATATGGAAAAAAGTGTATAATAACGTCATGAAAATGATCATATCTCGGGCCCAACACCTTCAACTAGCTCTAACCAGCTCTGATACCACTTGTTGGAATTGTCAATGCAGAAAACACAATTCTCAATGATAATTAACAATCACAGACATAAGAAATAGACACAGGGATTTCAGGTGGTTCACCCAAACATTGGGCTACATCCACCAAGCATAGGCATTGATTGTATTATTATTTAGATTATGGAGATTACATCAGATTTTCAATTTCTCTCTCAGTCTCACACACTCAGTAATCTCACGGTCATATTTGCCTTTGTAGGCTTAGATGAATTTATACATTCACACAAGAAACTGAATATTAAATGCAATCCCTATCCATATTATAACTTGGTCTATTTGGTTGTAACCAACGCAAAATAATAGGATCCAAATCTGTCCTTGGTTATTGGTTGTCACCAAATCCCAACAATCTCCACCTTGACAACAATTAACATGATACCTTGATTCTTCCTTTTGTTCATCATCTTTGTTGCAAGCCAAGAGAAGCCAAGCACCACTGCAACTTCTCTAATAAAACTGGTTTCATGATCTCACATGTGTGACTTGCACGAGTTTGGATTTCTTGAGGGATCACTCCACCTCCAACATGTCTTCCACAACTTTGTTGTGAGACACATGTAGTGATAGATCTCCTCCTATCCAAAATACATGAAAAATATGCATTGCAACTATCACAGACCATCTCAGTGTAACCATTATAGGTGACATTTGTGCTTCTCATACGCTGAATGTAACAACCCCAGTTAAATAGTTACATAGGGTTTATTAAGTATAGTTAATTGAATAATTAGTTGTCTTAATGTGTATTAGTTAAGTAATGATTAACTATTAATAATATTATTTATCTAGTTATTTATTTATTTATTGTTTAATAAATGTCGATTAATTAATTAATTAATTGATTACTTAACACATTCAATGATTTGGGTAAAGCATTAAAGGGATTAATAACTTTAATTTAATCATTATAAGACTTTATGTATGACAAGGGATAAGGAGTAAATGGGGGGATAAGGTGGGTGGCCTTAAATGATGAAGGAGGTGGTGAATGAGGGGGATATGACTGGGCAGAGGCTTACAGGAGATCATTATGAAAATTTGGGGAGGAGAGGACTGTATTTCCTATTTTGCATATTTTCTGGTTTTGGGAGTTTGGTTTTGGAGGTTGGTTGTACTATTGCAGGGGGCACCCAGTTGCTGGGAGTTTTGGGCTCAGGGGCCAGGAATCCTCACAGAATCCTGGAGCTAGGGAGCCAGATAGGCTGCTCCTAGCTAGCTGGGTGGTTAGTCAGTTTTGGGCAGGGTTTGGTCAGAGCATCAGGAAGAAATTGGACAGAGCAGTAGGGAGGACAACCAGATAAGCGGGAATTTAGCATCAGGCAAAGGTATTTTTATTTATGAATTTGTTGGGTTATGTGATGATTATGTAATTTATTTTCATGCTGTGAAATAATTCAATTTTTGTTGAATATTATATGCTTATATGATGATTAATGAATTATTTATGCATTGAAAGAAATTTTATGTTTAATTGTATGAAATTTTTTAGGCTTTGTTAATTTTAGGTTCCTACACATGGTATCAGAGCCTTAGTTTGAAATTTGGGACCAAAATCCCACCTACCCACCCATCC